>MU396746.1:81424-221390 GCA_022578855.1 Nemania serpens
AAGACACCGCCCCCCCACCCTATTAAATAACCACACCTACTAGACCACACCCTCGCCCGTGGCCCGGCCCCCCCCCGCCCCCCCGGCCCCCCCCCCCCCCCCCCACCCCGTACCGTTGCCCCGAGCCCGAAGGCGATTTCCACAATCGTGTGCACCGTCGACGTCAACTTGTCCTCGAGCGACTCGATCCTGGTGCCGTTCACTATGAACACCATTTTGAAAAAAATAGTATTCTCCTCGTTTACTTCGTAAAGCGCCCCGGCGTTCGAGTATTCTGTAGAGAGTATATTATGCTGGGATTGTCGATGCGAATTGCTCGGCGACCTAGGTGGAAACTCTATGTCGGTATTTCCGCAGATCTATTAGAGCATGCCGAGGGATCTAGCAAGATACACTTGAAGCTGTACTTGGAGAGAAGAAAATTATTTGGTGAGGTCTTTCCTCTTCGCGCAAAAGAAAAGGTTGAGGGGGGGAGGGGGTTTGTTCTTGGTTGCCAATGGGTCGACAAAGAAGACAAAGGCGGCGCGCAAGACACCAAGACACCAACTCAACTCCGTTTTCATCACAACAATGCATTCATGTCCGTTCTAGGAAGTATCACATATTGACATCTTTCGAAGTACTGTCTAGAAAATAACTAAGTCTTGTAATTGGCGGTTTATTCTACTCAAAGGGGCATTCAAGTGTGAACAGTTCACGAATGTTCTACTGCACTGTAGGGTTAGAAATGCGCTTTCATCTCATGTTTCACCTATACAAGTCCCATGCGAGAATGATGTCAAAGGGATTGCAAAGCTCAGACATAATCAATTGGCCTAACTGGGTATCACTAGCAATGAAACAAGACCGAAGGAAAACGTGGCATGAGCAGCATCGCCCCATTTCCAACTTTTAACTAGCCCATTTTCGCACAAATTCATCAAATTTGGGGCCACGAATACAAGGCGAGTTCAAGTTATCCCCGCTTCTGGAGAATTCTTGGCCGACCTTAGCTGCTCGTCGATCAGTTGTCTGTCTGTATGCGTGGGCCACGTAGTCTGGGGCTGCCGCTGGCCCCTCGAGCTTCAGCTTGTTGAATATTTCTTGGATCTGCGTTGCTTGACCTTCTAGCATTGCGATTGACCCCTCCAATTGCGTGTCCTTATACACACTGCCTACATGTAGGGGGCTAGCAGCACTGTCGGCCAGGAGTGAGTCGAGGAGCAGCTCTCCCCCGAGCTCTTTATCCGTTAAGCCTGATTTAGCGGCCGCCTCAAAATGCTTATGAAGGTCTTGAAGGAGCGTATCGCCCTTGTACGCCCGATTCTGTACGTGCTCCTCTAATATCGAAGGCGTCGGCTTCATAAATGGGTTATTGCCATGTGTAGTCGTCGCACCGTAAAGCTTCATGAAGGCCTGGAGATTTTCAGAAGCCTTAGCAGACTCGCGTTGTAGCTGTGTGCTCTGCGCCAGTGTATGGGTCAGCTGTCCTGGAACCGTGTCTACGGGACTGGATGCCTCCTTCGATTGACGGATCTGGGCGACATTGTGTAGGACCTGATGATGATAGACCAGCAACTGGGTTCTCTCCGCCACAGCGCTGAGTCTATCGTTCATGAATCTCATGACACCAGCGGTCTTCTGTTGATTAGCATAGGTATTAATCGCGATCAAGAAGAGCTGGCTTACATATGTGGTCACGATAGCCACGCTAGACTTCTTAGAATCTTCCCAATTCTTGAAATGTGCTAGGACCGGGCGAAGAAATTGGGCGGAAACGGACATGTGTGCTACAGGAATTACTTCTTCCCAGAGCCACTCGATCTCCTTGATGATGTCCGCTGCTTCGTCATGCGCCGTTTTTTTATGACCCGATTTGCCAGCGTTACCCGGAAGACTCTCATAGAAGACAGCTGATAACTTTACCTGGCAGTGATGCGTAATCAAATATACCAGCCTGTGCTTCAGTTAGCGGCGGACTGTGGGAAGTCACAAAGAACAACTTAACTGGCTCACATGCTGTCGTGCATGCTTGATAGTGTCTTCGCCTTCGTGCGAGTCGACATCGACTAGGCGTCTCCATCGGTCAATGTGTTGGAGCACATAGTCATACTCATCCCAAATATCCTTTGACGCGGCTCCCCCTGGCGACAATGCAGAGCGTTCATCGACCAGCGTATCAAAACAGTTGAGAAAGAGAACATCATTCCAGAATGGGGTGTTATACTTTTCCAGTTTCCGATAGCGGTCCTTATCATGGGAGTCGAATGAGTCTCTCAGACTAGCGATCTACTCGCGGGTTCCATTAGCCGCGCCTCTGAGAGATATGGATACCACGCGGCAGAATAACATACCTGTTGCGCATGAAGCGATTTGCGTAGTTTTGCCTCTGTAGTCGCGTCATGAAGTGGCGTGATGCTGTGATCCGAGGCAGCAGACTCTCTGAGGGCAGCAATACTACGGGCGGACTGGGTATTAAACTTGGATACCTTCTCTTCAAGGAGTTTATTGTAATCAGTCAAAGCGGCCAAGGCATCCTCGAGGAACCTTGCACCATCATCAACGATGGGGCTAGGCTTTTTAGGCTTGGGTTTATCACGGGGTGTGATGGTAGTGCTAGTTGTTTCATGGTTAGCAATGGATTAGCCAGAGTAGGTGAGAACTCACATTGGCTGATCAATGACTGGAAATGAGGACAAAGGCCCGAGCGCAATCGCAAGATTTCGAACGGCTTCATAAAAGAGAGAAGGTGGCAGCAGAAGAATTTTCTCTATAGTATCCTCATCAAATGCATTAGGGACGCCTTTCAGATGCAGAGAGCGCAGCTCATCCCGAAGTTGATTTATCTCTTCGGGAGTAGGAGGGTTAACCTCTCTGTTCTCCCTGTCGGACATGATGCGCAGGAAATACGGCCGTTGCCTTAGGGGTTTGAGCTCAGATATATATAACCGATATACTGTTTATCGATCTGGGAAAGGGTTGAATGCCGAAGGAATTGCTTAATTGCTAAATATTGCAAGCACAAGAAAAGTACGGTCAAGGAGCTGTACTTGTAGATAAGTAAACATTGAAGATGCGATCTTGGCGCACATGTAGTACCTACCTACCTAGCTTAATGTACTAGCCCATATAGGTTACGGTCATTTAGCGTAGATCTCTAATACCCATCAGTCTAAATTTAGACTAGCGCGAAAAGGCTTCGCTGCATACATGTACCTAGGTACTTCAGGCTATTACCTCGAAAACATGACACAGACACAAAATGACGTTAATCGCATAGGAATCTCAAGGCATGTGGCCTTAATGCATTATCCAATTGAGCTTTTGTGTGATGGCTCTCATACTCATGCTTGCAAGCATTCATCATTACCTATCACAAAAATGTCTCTTGCTTCTAGGTGTTCTGCTTCCTATTGTTGGCCTTAATGGGTACATAAAAGGAACAGCACTGTTTCTTCTCCTTGTTTGATACATATTCGTTTGTGCGCAGCTATGAGAGTTGTCCATACTTGCTTATGATCCAACTTTGTTTGAAGGCTGAGCAATCCATTGTGTATTATGTGCAGCTGGATATCTAGCACCTCGCAATATCTGCTGTCGGAACAAGATATATGTATGTATGCCCCTTTCTATTGAATACTGTTATTGTGTGATATTTCCTCAAAATGTACACCGACAAGAATATCGTACTTTCAAACAATGTATCCAATATCTGATTTCATTCAGGGTCTCTTTTGGACAAATCGGAACATACCGGATCTCCCCCACAGCTTTGCAGCAGAGCCGCGTTTGAACAGCCCCTCCTGGACACCCGCCTCAGTCCCAGCTTCTCCCAATGAGGTTTTCGGATGCTAGCTACGCGTTTGCTGACCAAGTGCAACACATCTGTGGTGTCCCGACTCCTCCGCTGCTTTCCATTCTTATTGGAAAAGGTAATGGTTGTTCAAGTACTGATAACTTATCATTGACATGAAGCCCAATAATGTAGATCTGCCCATATCCTGTGCGTAGGTAACCATTGTTTGTGCCCCCCCTTCTGTTCTTCCATTCCCCGTCTTCTCAAAATTGTACTCTGCGGTTGTACACTTGTCTAGCCTGGTACAAGAATTGTCATAGCCTTCCGCAAATGGTCTTTGAGGACTGTGGACTTTTGTGTCCAGTCTTAGGGAATGATCACGTCCACGCCTTGAGCATTCTAAGACTTGTGCGATCACAGAATCACGACATTGTCGTCGCCAGATTCTTTCGAGTCCTGCTCAAAGCCGAGCTAGTAGCAATGGAGTTGCCCCAGGTTGGTTGGCCACTCGGTTGGGCTCTTCAACAAACGCTGTATAGGGAATGCTATATACACCCGAGTATCCCAGCAACGGGGTGTGAGAGGCCCGAGTCGCTCTATGTTATATAAACTTTCCCCCTATGCCTAAGGAATATCTGTATCTCGCACTTGTGACACATTCCAAAATCTAATCTTCAGAATGGATACTACTTTGATCCAGAAGCTGTGCAAAAGCCTGCAAACGCCGGCCCTGGCCAAGAGGTATTCAGACGGACTAGTCGGACTTGGGCTTATTCTCTGCATCCAGTCGCTGGTTGTGCCAACCCAGATAGCCCTTGATCTACATTCGGTCAACGTCCCAGCATCGATTCTCGTATTATTCTTGGTGCTTATTACTATGACTATCGCAAGCTCCATCAATGGAGAGGTTGCACTACTCTACAACAGACATCTGAGAGGACCAACTGACTTCGTCGCGCGGCACATGTCGTTTGGCTTCGTGGCATTCTTCGTCTTACTCATTCGAGACCACATCAACAGCCCCTCGGAGGTCCCAAAGCTTCTTGGCGTATTTGGTAAGTGGCAAACTAAGCATGGCCATCTTATCATCTTATATAACGTGTCAACTAACCCAATTACTATATGACAGTTGTCACAACCATCGTGAGCTATGTGGCCTCTTTTCTGTTTGCATCTGGAGGAAACCGCATAGAGCAACGACTTCGACGATCGAGACAGACTACGAAAGATGTGGAGAGTAACAATAAAACATGGCCCAGCCCCTCGATCGCCTGGCCAGCGCCGCCTTGCGGACAACAGTCTAAGAGGATCTCACAACTGTCTACACTGAGTGAAGCCCTATCGACGAACGAGTCCCTCATGAAAATCACCCCTGTTCCATACAGCTCGGTAATCGACTCGGTCGACTTCGTTCTTCGAACCGCGCCGATATGGATCTGGCTTTCCCTCATCATAGTCGTTGGTCTCCCGATTTACTTGACCACGCACTACGCGATGCCCTTCGAGGTCTTCTCCCTCACTCTATTCTGGGTTCTTTCCGTCCAATTGCAGAAGTCACTGCGATCCTCTCACAGCCTCCTCCGCTTCCCTCGCTCACGGTGTTTCATTCTCATATTCGCCAACCCTCTCCTGTCAACTTGGGCTCTGGCTACTACCTACATGTGGGTGAAGACACTCTATACTGGGAGGGACATTGCCGCCATCATCGGGGAGTTTCGCCACTATAACTCCCTATCCCAGAGCATAATACATATCATGCAAGACCATGACGTAGCCGCTCATCTTGGCGCCGGCGATCTTGCCGGTCTGCTTCTGGATGCCGGCGTGGCGTGCATGGGGTTCAAGATGTACGAGTACCGCTATGAGCTCTGGGCTAGCTTGGGGACAGTCTCCTTCACGTGCACGGCTCTCGCGGCTATAAATGTGTTCTTGAACGTCGTCATAGGCCATGGCTTCGGTCTGCAGACAAAAGACGCCATAGCGTTCGCCGGCCGGTCGGCCACCCTGGCCCTCGGCGTCCCCGCGATCGACAACCTGGGCGGCAGCACAACGCTGACGAGCACCGTCGCCATCTTCAGCGGCATATTGCTCCAGATGGTGGGAGACTGGCTCTTCTCCTTGATGCGGATCAACGATCGGGCTTCCCGAGACGGATCGGTACAAGCGCCAGAAACACCCATGCTAGCAAGCAACAATACAATATCCCCTGCGACAACTGCCGTTAGCAGTGCAGAAACGAAGACCATTAGCTATACCCGCGGTAGAATAAACGAAGAAAGTGCCGTAGTGGCGGCCGGCATAACTGTTGGCATCAACGCGGCAGCGATGGGCACAGCATACCTGATCGAGCGCAACTCGAGGGCCGCGGCGTACTCAGCATTGTCCATGATCATGTTCGGGGCAGCGACCGTTGCAATCACGGCTCTGCCCGGCACGGTGGAGACCATCCAGTCCCTGACATCGGGATAAGAGGCTCCAATCGGGGAGCGAATCAAACCGGAATTTAACGAGATGGCAATCACGATCACGATCACGTTCATGATCACGATGGTTAGAAACCCATCGGTCAACGATGCCACGAGGAAACGGTGATGATGGCCAATACGAATATATGAGCGTAGATGTAGGACAATACGAACATGACGATACGTACGACGATGACTGCATGACCGAATTATAAGATTCATGGCTAAGGAGAAAAAGGGGGGGAGATGGGAGAGTCGAAGGGGAAGAGAAGAGAGGTCAAGCAAGTTATGGAGATGGAGAGCAGAATCCAGGATATGGCCAGCTAGGGATGTAACTTTGCTAGATTATCGAGGCGGGCGTGAGTTACTTGCTTGAGACTGTCTCCCACCAATATCGGCATTTGTTATTCCATTACAAATACGGGAATAATCGGATGCTATTCAAGTTTCCCATGTACGTTGCACCAGTGAGGACCACTGTGGGCTCTTGTTCAACTATGTCCCCGTCGAACCACCCAACCCCAACTCGGGAACTACCCCCTGTGGAATATCGTATAACAAGGTACATAGACGGGCCCAATCGGACCGGATTAGCGCACGTCATCCGTGTCGAAGAGCTTGGACGGGATGTTCTGATTATGGTGTGGCAATCCCGACTTCGTGTCACCGCCGCGCTGGTCGGTGTTGGTTCTGATATCGGGTTTGTTCTGGTCCTCTAGCAAGAGGGCCCTCAACCTCGTAGAGAGGGGCCTGCTCGTAGGTGAGTATGGAGATGGAATCTGCTGGTGCTCTTTCGTACAGCTCTTACTAGCCATGAATCCAGGAGTGGGAGTCTCAGGATGTATGTGATAGAACGAAGCAGTACGCAGAACAGAGCTGTTCCGAAGTTATGTTATTATTTCGGCGCGAGGACCCTCTATTATTGTGAGATGAAAACTATAGAATGAACAGAGGGCACATTCCTCAGCGTATATCCCAATACAAACAAGCATGCCGGGCGCTCTTCCGGCCGTACATGATAGTAGTACCCAGCATCGCCTTCCTTTTTTGTTCCTCTTCTTCTTTTGATGGGGCTGTGTGTCCTCCTTTTTGGAGCGAGGTCGACGTTTTTCTCATTCAAGACGTTCGATCAAATGCAGTCCACTAGCCGTCTCGACCACGCCGCTCATCTGCCCCGGCTGCAGGGCGAAAGCAGCCTCTTCGAACTCCTGTTGCATGTCTCCCTTGCCAAAGTAGCCCAGGTCTCCTCTCTTGCGCGCCGAGCTGCAGTCGCTTTCGGACATGGCCAGCTCGCCCAGCGTCGTGGCGCCGGACCTGATCTTCTCCTCGTGGCCCTCGATGATCGTCAACGCCTCCTCCTTCGTCCGGCTAATCTGAGCCTCGCGCCAGCTGGCCGGTCGTCGGCTGTCTCGGTGCTTGACGAGCAGGTGGGCGGCGCGGATCTTGCCCTTGGGACGTGCGGTGTCGGGGCCTTGTGAGGTCGAGTGATGGACGGCCATGTACTTCTTCAACTTCTCGGTGTCGGTCCCTTGTGGCGGCTCCCATCGTGATACTCTCTCGACGGTATTGAAGTAGTAGGGGAGGTTTTTGGAGTTGCTGTGGCGCACCTCCCAACCCTGGGGCAGACCGGTCTCGTCCTAAGCCAATTGTGAGTGCTTGGTCTCTGCTATTGACGAGGGGAAGCAGCCAGTGAGGGAGTGAATAGCTTACCATCTTGATCTTCTACGAGGTGGCGATGATTCAGCCAATCCCAAGATACCGGTGCAGAGAGGACCCTGAAGCCAAGCCTCTGAGGGGAATAAATCGCAAAGCTGGTGATCTGGAGTAGAGGGCGGTTAGCCACTTAAGAGATGGTACGGATACTTTAAGACACTGCGGGATCGATCCCGTACCGCGGCTGTTTTTACGCCAGGTGTGAGACAATCCCCTACCTCTTCTCTTGCTCGGGTGAGTGTAGTATGGAAAGGGTACTATCAAGGTCAGATTATTTTCGGTCGTTGGTAAGTGCATAGATGTAGTTCGGTAGCAAAAGAGACAAAAGAAAAGGCAAGCTCAAGTACTTTGTAGACTGCAGGTTGAATTCTAAAGCAACTACCTGGAAATCACGAGGTAATGGCTGGTTTTCTTCCCCTAGGTACCTAATCTTGGGGTTGGTGGTTACCCGCGCTGGTTGATGCGGGGCAACCGCACCAAAGAGCCCCGTTCCCCAGGTGCTGAAGTGGGGCACACATGCTGCTTAGACAACGGGTTCTGGGTTTTTGGGGGGCCACTTTTTGTGGCGCACGACAAATTAAGTTTAGCGCACTCGCCGCTTTTGCTCAGGCTCGGCTCACCCCGTCAGTCAGGTGACTGAGGAATTACATTTATACACTAAGGTACTTATTGCCAAGGGATAGCCAGGGTTTAAGATTTGTATATACATACCTAATTTATATGTAGAAGTACTTACCATATAAAATTAAGAGAACTTCTAATTAAGTAACATATTATATAAGCAAGTTTTACATATAAGTAAGTTTTACACTATTTTGCACTTTTGTATATATTATAGATTTTTTTTTATTATATAATAATAAATAATGCTTTTAACCTAGAATAAATTAAATATATAGCTTATATTTTAAGTTATATAGCAGAATAAAAAATTATTAAATTAATATACTATTGCAATATATAATATTTCTGCTAAAATATTGGCTAACTGCGCATATAGTTATATAATATGCCTAATAATAATACCTAACGGATAAAAATTAACTAAATTTAAAAAGCAAACTATTATATGCTATATAATAAACCTAGTTTTACAATTATTTCTTCTTTAGTTAAGTAGTATTAAAAATATAGCTAATTTTTTTCTGTATATATATAATATAACTATAGTTAATATTAACTAGGCTTTAAACTTTATATAATAATAATTTAACCTTTAGATACATTTTTATCGAAAAATTAATTATTAGTAAGTTTTTTATAAAAATTCTAATATATATTAAAAGTAGTATATATTTATACATTTAATAATTAAAAAATTTAAAATTATTAAAGAAAATATTTATAACTTTGATAAAATAGGCTTTATAATAGAAAAAGTTAGCGCTAAAATAGTTATTATAACTTTTAATAAATATAAATAACTAAGATTTATATATACTAGCAATTAGGAATAATTATCCGTTATTTAAAGTGTTAGTATATATAGTTATACTATTTTTTTATATATTATTTTAGCGGAAAAATATTATTTTTTTTTATAGTATAAAAATAGCAAATTATTATTTAACTAAGTTATTATAACAATAAAAAATAGCTAAATAATAAATAAACAAGGTTTTAATTAAATTTAGCATTTTGATAAACATACTGTATATTATATAAAAGGTATTTACTGCTTATTAATTTTTAATAGCTATAAAAGCTACTATTTTACTAAATTTAAGTTATATGTAAAAAAATACAAAATTATTACCTTTTGTATGCTTTTATATTTGTTGTATTATTTTTAGCTTTTTAATATTGGTTATTTTAGCTTGCTAAAACATGTATACGCAAAAAAAATTAACAAATTAGTATAAGTATATATTATATATGTTTTAAAGGAATAATTTCTTATAGCATTTTACTTAGTATATAAAGCTTTTATAACTAAATTAAATATTTAGAAAAGTTTTTAAAGTACTAAATTAGTTTTATATAATTTAAATTATATTATTTTATAGCTTAAAACAAAATTACTGGCTAAAATACTACTTAGATTATTATTATTAGCTAAAGTATACTTTTTTTTTTAATAATTATAAACTTTATACAATATTAAAAATATAAAATCTTAAGCAAACTATATTAAATAAAAAGTTGTTTAATACTAGAATAATTTGCTAAAAAAAATTCTTAAAGTAGTTAACTAAGTTATAAAAAGTATAACTATGCTTATATATAAAGTCTACTTATTAGAGGAAAAAAATGCTATACTATATATAATTAACTATAAATTTAGCTAACGTTGCTAGATAAAAAATAAATATATTTAAAATAGAAAATCTTTTATTTTACAGCAGGAATAGGATTTTAAAGCTAAGCAAGCTATTAAAAAATAGATTTTGTATAAAGTACGTACAAATAATCGTTATATAAAAGCTAGTCTAACGTACATAAAACGATATAAAATATATAGCAAGCCTAGGCATAATATATACACTTATTAAAATGCTATAAAAACATCTAGCAAAAATATATCCAATTAAATTCAATTAATTTAATATGTTATAGTTAAGTTATTTTAGTTGTACGTACAAAGGTGCAAAATAGTGCGAAACTTGCTTGTATGCAAAACTTGCTTGTATGGTATGTTAACTCTTTTTTTGGTCTCTATATTTCCAGACCCTGGCTACCCCCTCGGTAAAGTCGTCGCACTAACTTTTAGAGTCCTAGAGGAGGTGTATAAGTAATTTATACAGGTTGGCGATCATGCCTGGGCATCATGTCGCTCAAAAAGACGAAAAAGGGGCAATGGAGTTTTATCACGCGTGTCAAATAATATCTATATGATATTGTGCTTGGTAATTCTATTAAATGTCAAGAGGCTTTCCTTCCGGTCGCAGTATTATGGATCTATAGTCACAGTGAACTAGGTATTACAGTACCGCCTTCAATGATACCAAAGGTACTAACTAAGCTTAGCATGATGAGCGACTGGGTCTCAAATAATGAGACATGGCCAACGCTTCCACTACATATTTACTTAAAAAAGAATTATGGAATAAGGCATGTCTTGATAAAAATACACTCACCGTCATATCATATATTAACTCATTATTATTTTATCTCTGCTAATTGACATTAGGGATTGAGAATACGACGGCGCTGCAGAATGGACCGCCGCCAATCCTCAGTAAACCTGTCCACCGACCTATTCGACCCCCGAAACTCAATGTAGCCATCTTGTAAATTCTCCATCCGAATCCCTGGGTTCGCCTTCTGCGTGATTTTCAACCGCCACCTCGCAAATGGCTCCAGCGGAGCCAGGCTCGTCTCCTTCGGCACGCCTCCGATTCCGAACTCGTGCTCGAGATGCGCCGTTGTAAACACAGACTGGCCCGGGACGTCGTGGATCCCGGAGACCCCGGCTGTGTCGTACGTGAACTGGGCATGGAGCAGATCGTGGGCGAACGTTCTGCCTTTCCCCCTGGTGTCGACGATGGTCTCGTCGCCGCCGTGGGTGACCTAGATAGAGAGCAGTCTGCGGCCCGCCGCGTCGACTTGCGGGATCTCGACGCGGAATAGCCAGATCCGCACTTCCTGAAGGCGGGTGTCGGTCCAGTCGCGGAAAATATCCCTGGTTTTGTCTGGCTCGATCCGGATATAGGCTGTATGCTCGCCCATACTGTCCGACATCTTGAGGCGGTCAAGCTCGGCTGAAGACAGCTTGTATAGAAGGCCGAGAGCATGCGTGTCGGATAGCCACACCACACGCACACTGCGCGAGTAGGACTCCAAGGCACTGTCGAAAAACGCTTCCAGCTGGTTCTGGGTGTTGCCTAGGGCTATGTGGTCCATCAGTGGCCCGGGGGACGACATTGGGACGCCATCGAGCAGTCCCCAGAAACGGACAGCCCGGCTCTCGTAGTTGAGATACTGCATAAGCTGAAGCCGGAGCGCATCCCGCATCTTGCGCAGCCAGAACACGACAGAAGGGAGAGTTGGGTCTATGTTTGCAACGTCACCGCCCAGCTTGTCGATTTGTTCCGAGCAGTACTTTTCCGTCTGCAGCGCGTCGAGGAGCTAGATGTTCGAGTTGTAGTCGATCACCGCGTTGTTCCTGGTCAAAACCGTCTGCATGTAGTCGTCCAGCGCCTCCCTGATTTCCTTTTGTTGTTTCTCGGGGATCGCCTTTTCGAACTCGGTGAGGATCTTCTCAATAGCATCAGCCGCTGCAAGGACCTTCAGTTCTCCGGGATCATCGAGTTGGATGCCGCTATTCTTATTGGACTTCAACGCGACCGACAAAGAATCAAGAGTGTCCGCGCAGGTGCTAAGCTGACGAATGATATACTCCTTTTTCACCGTGTCAGAAATCCCCGGAACATTCGTGGTGGACTCGTAGACCTGGTATCCGTACTGGAGAAGTTTATCGAGGCTTGCCAAGTCGAATGAGGAAGTTATCAGAGTGCCCAGTCCGTCGAGGATGAGCTTTGGGTCAACATGGTATTTGAACTCGATCCCAGTCAGCCTTCTTCTGATGCCGTCACGCTTGGATTTCATTTCCGGTGTGAAGTTGTCGATCTTATATATGTTAATGGATAGCGGGCCGTTTGGGCCTGTGAGCAAAAGAACTTGGTCGCTTGCAGCCTGCTTATTGGACTTCAACTGCTTGATGCTGTCCGAGACCAACCCGGAAAGTTCAGTTCCGTTCTTCAATGCCGCTTGGTATCCGGCCGTTACTTTCTCCACTTTCTCTAAGAATGAGAGCTGATTTGTTATCGACTTTCGATAATACTGAAATGACAGGCGCGGTACCCATTCGACGAGATGCCCAAACATGTCTTGCCCAATTAGCAGTTGATTGAACCGGCTCTTGGCCTCCGCGTAGGCCGAGTTCAGTTGTGTTAGGCCGCTCAATGTGATTTTCAGAGTATTTTCGATGTCATCGTACGACTTGAACAGAGTGGAGGATGTGTGATCTTCGAGGATGTCCAGGAATGCAAGGCGGGACATGAGAGTTCTATATATGCCCGAAGCTGTCGTTCGTGAGTCCGTGGTGCTGTTGAAGAATTGCTGGTTTGCTTTGTTGAGAAGCATCTGGCACTGGTCTGGGAATGCAAAGGCGTGGGTCGCCACCAGATCTTCTCTGTCTCCATTCAGACGCAGATTGACGATTTGGAAACCCCCAATATCCTGTCCTTTCTCCTCCCGCTTGCCGGGACGGTCACCACCAGTACCGCTCGTGCCGCCAATGCCACCGGGACCTGGAGATTCAAAATTTAGCAAAGGCTCCATTGATGCTATTGTTTTGTGAAGACTCACCCGGCTCAGAATGGCAAATCTGCCTCACTTGCTTGTGTAGCGTGGTTCGGTCTCCTTCGACCGCATGATACACTGCGACGAGGACTTCTGCCAAGCGCGACTGTCTCGCTGGAATCAAGGATTGAAGGAGGCTCGAGATGCCATTAAGCATGTTGTCCAAATTTGGCTTGCGGTATGTCGCAATTATCTTTTGGACCTGTTCCCAGGCCGCCTTTAGCTGAGACGTTGCTGAAGTGGGTGCGTCCTGCGGTGCATCGGTAGATTCAAGAATCTTGCTGAGGGTCTGCTTTGTCTTGTCGACGACCGGGCTGGCGAAAGTTGGGTTATCCAAGGCGTCTTGCAGATTTCGTAAAGAGTCGTGGAGATTTGTATACTTCCCAAGGACTGTGTTTTCCTTGTTCGTGAGATACTGGGGCAGAGAACTACAGGAGTAGCCTCTGAGAAAGTCCAGAGCTCTCGCGTGCCAGAGTTGGGAACGGAGTGTCGGAAAGAAAAGGAGCACTTCCATTGCAGTGCATCCGTAGAGAATCTCAATATGGCCTGGTCATATAGGGCCAACTGGTAAGTAGACAGAACCCAGTGGACAGATAGGAACTGACCAGAGTCGCCACCATTGCCTCCTGCTCCGCCAGTCTTTCCCGCTGCTGGCGTGTCCCCGCCCTTGCCTCCCCGGCCACCATGAGCACGTACAGTGAGGTTTTTGAGACCGTCCTTGTCAAGCTGCTGCACAAAAAGCCACACTTTCCCGCTCGACTTGCCATCGGTGCCGCGACTCCCGTCTCCCTCTACTGCGGGCTTTTGGTCCTCGCCGGAGAGCCCGGAGATGTCAATCGAGGCATTCTCCTCGACGGTAATCTTCGAGCAGAATAGGCCGAAGCTTGCCTTTCCACGGAAGTCAAGTTTTCCACTAACCGCCACATTCTCGGCGTAAATGAGACAGTTTTTTTTTTGAGAACACGAAGTCCGAGTCCAGCTCATATGGCTTTGTGCCAGTGTGCAAGATCAACGCCGTGTCGTTCTTGGTGACGGTGGCGTACTCGTCGGTTGCGGGAGCAATGCCTTTAGACCCCATTTTGTATGTCTAATGAGGCTTTGCACATGAGGAGTGCGTTATTGATAAGGTTTTGGTGCGGTTCTGAGGGTGCAAGATGAGACGGAGGATGTTCTTGGAGTCTAGGAAATCGGGGGGTCTCGCAACTCTGGACAATCAGGCTGGCCAGTGACTACACTCGCCCAACATGCATGCATTGTGGCGCTCTCGATCTGAGAAAAGGAGAAGAATCCGAGACATCAGGTCGGAGTTGCATGATTTTCAAGGGCCCGCTGCTACACGGCAAAGGACACTCACAGCCGAAACAACCATATACGGCCGAAGCCCCTATATTGATCCAAGACTTTTAGAAAAGGCAGTATTAGCCGAATGCAACACCCTCATCCATCTCAAGATATAATTGAATCACTTCGGCCTTTGTCACGGTACCATGTAAGTAGCTGCGGACAATCAACTGTCCGACTTGTTGATGACATTTTACTTTTGCCGTTTGGTTCCAGTGGTGTACTGGTATAGTGCTGCAAGTTCTGTTCCGTGGCAGCCTTTTTGAATACAAGAGTCCGCAGATATTCTTATCTCTTTTCGCTTTCAACGGCGGCCCGTGACGCAATGGTTGTTCGACTCCAATACGGCGTACTCATCGATGAGATGAAAACGTTTGATACTACCAATGGATGGGATGTGATTGTGTCCTACGACGAGGACAAAATCAATAGCCTACTCAGGACAGTCAAAGGGCACGGCCCGACTCGATTCCCCTGACATGGCGGTCGAGGCCTACGACCCCATCACCGACGAGATGGTAAAGACAGTCTACAGATTGAAAGTCAGCAATCCAGTCCTCCAGTTTCGCGGCGACCGTGGCAGCGCGGACCTAGAGTATGACCTCTCTGGGGACTTTGGCCCAAAGTCCACCTTCGTGCCCCCGAATACCAAGATGACTCTCCGTGTCGAGATCGCCAACCTTGAGGTAACTGCCTCCACTGATGATGAGGACTCTGGTTTCAAGCCGGCCCCAGGCCAGCTGCACCTTGAGACCGGTGAGCGCCATAAACATGCCCCTAACTACGTGGTCAATATTGGTGAAAATGTCACCCGCGGAATTTGCCTAGTGTTTAGGGACACGAGCGTGCAGGTTACGAACCCGAGCACAGAAGCAAAGGTTCAGGCAATTGTCAACAGACTTCGCGCAGACATCCCAACCGCCACGGCGGACCATCTCAACAAATCGACTTATTACTATTTTATCGCCGGTCTCAGCACTCCCTAACGCTGGGTCCCCGATTCCATATGTTATGGAGTAGTATATATACCGTTAGTACCTGGCAAGGTATTAACGGCGTCGTTTTTACCGCAACACCATAATGGTGGCCCTCAGGCCCAAGTCATTCTGCTTCACGCTTCTAGCTGGCGATACCCAGCTAGGGCTTCCCGGTACCCTTATAATGTGGATCGGCGTTGAGGGTGGAAATCAGAACGGACAGCAGCCCGAAGGATCGACCTCGCTCACGTTCCATCCTGACACGCGCGACGTCAATCCTGTTCCGCTGAAGAATACCGCAAGTATTATCTTCAGCCATGACCTGATTGCGAGGGAGTTCATCAAGAAGGCACTAGAGGACAGATTTGACGAGGTCAAGATCCTATCAAGAAAGGGCCAAGGTAAGTCAGGCTACCTCGCCTAGCCTTAAAACGGCTTCACTAACAGACGAATAGAAGGAATGAAGTTATCCAGCAAAATGAGAGATAAGCGCATCTACATCCCCACCCGTCACGACAAAGCCGTAGATGCGGTTGTCCAGGTCGTGGAACACTTCGAGGGCGTCGACTTCAACCCAAATATGCCGGAAACTACTATTCAAGTCCAATCCAAAATCAGCACTAGCAACAACGAGTCCTCTTCCGTCGCAGTAACCTACAAGAGCGATAAGAAAAAGGTCAACTGGTACCAACGAACCTCCGGCCCAAACTTCCATAACCTGAAGCAGGGCGTCGTCGACCTTGAATTCGCCTTAGATGGAGTAGGCTGGTGGAAGGGAGGAGGCCGCAATCAGATCCACCTCAACTTCCGCCGCGACAACGATATAAAAGTTCATGCGACTGCTGCGAAGCCACCATGGTGGGCTGGATCGGGACAGCTGCCTCCGCACTACGAGAAATTGACCATGACCCTGGATTTGGACATTGCCATGGGTAGCCTCGACTATTTTCTTACTACCAATTTGCTCTTTCCAGGCCAGCATGTGTTCATTGCCGACAGCCCTACCCCAGATGCAGACTATAATCACGGGCTAGGGGTGCCGCGCGATATGATTCTCACAGGCCAGGTCACAGGTAAAGTTGAGCACCAGAAGTAAGGCTCCTCCGTCCTCTATTGAGGACGAGTGTCCTATGATCCGGGTCAAACTGATATTGGAAACTTGTTTACTTCACGTCGATGGGACGGCCTACAACTTGGGCTCTAGATACATGTGTTAAGTTATGCGCGAGCTATTTATCATTATAATATAGCAAAATATCCCAATCAACTCCCGGCTGGAAATACACGGCCCAGATATTCGATCTAAAATGCCACAAATTACAATGTAGTCTCAGTCGACACGAGTGGATAGTATATTCACAGCGTTCAGAAGGTTATTGATAGCATCATTGCCAACAACGTCACTCAGCTCACTGGCATCATCGTCCCCTCGCTTAAGTCGACCAGTCACAGCTTTTCCCCTAGGTCGTGTACCCGTCTAACTAAATTAGACTTTACAGACCTTATCTCGGCCGGTAAGATCAACTAGGAAGCACTGCCTCAGCCCTGGTGTCACCGAAGTGGAATATCATTAACACTGGTCTCCAAAACCTGGACAGTTTCAGATTACCAGCAACACCAATTTAAAAAGTATTAATAGAAACCCCTATATCGCCAAGCAGGTCGTTTCTAAATAGAAAGCTTTGCTAGTGAAACCTTATTTATGAGAACACTCTAAGTATAGATCTAAATAATAGCAGGGCATAGTAAACGTAGAGTTCCAAGGGTAATAGATATAAATTTCATAAGCTTTGCTTTTTCGAAGTAGGTGCCTACTTACTCTTAGAAAACAAAGCTTTCCAATAAACAATGTCTATCATGCCACGGATGTGGTCGCTTTTTTAGGAAACTAGGAACTAGGATAAGCTCAGAATTTAGGCACTGCTTATAACATGACTTTCTGTGACATTCGGTCTGTGTCTATGCCTTCTGCCTTCTCTAGAGAAGCTCAAGGGCTAACTGGATATTTCGGGGAACAAATTCGAGTCCTTCTTTGCACCCAACCTGACCAGCGCCGCCAATATGACCTTCAACGACAACGACAAGCTGACCAACGTTAGTATGCCATCACCCGTAATACCAAGCTTGTCGGCATTGAGCTGCTGGCGCTAAAGTCTGTAACTAGTGCCATTAATTTCAGTGGTACTTTCGACACACGTAGGTAGGCAAGCCCCCTCTCACGGACCATCCCACCTATGGGGAACAGGTCTCCATCCTAGGGAGTGCTAAACCTCCACTTAGTTTCATTGCTGCTCTCTACACTACACGAAGTACCTAATTTATAGGTATAGATTATAGCAGGGGCAAAATATAGAGAAGTAGTTACGACTTACCGTACTTTTATGAAGTCACCGCAGAGTAGCAGCAATTAGAGCAGCGATGAGAGCGACGATTAGAGTGAGTGGCGATTACCTGGAGTAGTAGTGTGGCTAGTGCCCTATGGCAGCCTTTTTATTTTTAGTTTGAAGATATAGTATACGTAAGTACTTTGTAGTATAAAGTAGGTACTTCTATAGCATTTCTCCCCTGCCGCAGTTTATACCTAAATTAAGAGCAGCAATGCTGTAACTAGGTACTCCCTAGTAACATCAATCTTAATGTAGTACATACACCTCGTACCACCTTACAAGTAGGTACCTGGTAACCTGCCAAAGAAGCAGGTGCCCCACTTAAGAAACTAGGCGCCAATAAATCTAGCCATATTCGGTGCCCGGATTCAAACATCCTGACTTGCCCATCTCAACTCCATTCACAAATCAACATCCTACAGGCCGTCAGCTGGATCTGTCACCATCACTCTTGTCGCCACAACTACCACGCTTCTAGAGAAACCCCCCATCTGACCGAAGTCATCTCACTATCTGCGAAACAGACATTCCATAATAACTCGCACTAGCCGTTCCATCGCGTCGCGTACGAGAGCAGACGACTTCCACTTCACGCATCATCGCGACACACTCGCAACACACTCGCAACATAGTCGCAACACACGCCATCCGTCGCTTTCTACCCTACCAATCATGTCGACGCCACAGTCGACCACCTCCGGCGACGCTTCCAAGAACAACAGCCTCGAGCAGATCACCTTCCGCTTCTGCTCCGAGTGTTCGAACATGCTGTATCCGAAAGAAGACGAAGACTCGCACAAGCTCATGTTCACCTGTCGTACGTGCCAGTACACCGAAGAGGCCACCTCGAGCTGTGTATTTCGGCATGTTCTGAACAGCGCCGCCGGCGAAACAGCCGGTGTCACCCAGGACGTTGGATCAGATCCCACGGTTTGTGGCCCAGTTTCTTCCCGCCCTTCTGACCTTCCTGTTGCTGCACCCGCTGCCGATTCCACAATGGCCCTCTGTCTCAGGTGTGGCATCACTCTTCTCCACTGTAGCCGGTGCAAGGACCCTGCATCAGTCGAGGAGTACAATAACTGCGTGCTGCAGAACTCCGATTTTGCTGTCGACCGGTGTGTTCACCATGTACAACTCGCAAACTTCTGGGAAGCTATGGACGACGAAGCTCGAGACAGCTTGGTGGATAGTTTTTCGACCTGTAGTGGCCTGGTCATACCCCGTTGGCCTGAAGAGAGCATTTCTCACTACCTCCCAATCGATATCGAGCTCGACCCCGAGGCAGACCCTCCGGAGGCCCTTGGCATGGAACCTTCATTTTACGACGTCTTCAGTACCCCGAACTGATTCATATCAACCACTCAAATTTCGCCATCATCTTTCACGATACTCCTTCCTCCTACGTCGTGCCCATGTGACGTCTGTGCCCTGAGAAGGAGTGCATGCCAGTGGCTCATTCTGCTCCGTCATACGCCGTTGATGGACCGGGTCGTACTACGGAATCAACTCCCATGATTTGACAGCATCAGACTTGGCATCCCCTCAGCACAGCGCACCACCTATCTTGAGCATGCATATTTCGTGTTCTCTTGTGGTGAACTCTGTCGCTGACGTTTCGGTCTCGCCTGTATAGCTACCACGGTCGAACCAGACTTGCCCAGCATGCCACCATGACGAGGCCGTTTTCTTCCAATCCCAGCAGCGGAGCGCCGAGACTGGAATGGTCAGTAATATCACCATAGCTACTCCAAGAGCGAAACATGTTGCTAACCTTCATGGGGAAGAAACTATTTTACGTGTGCTGCGAATGTGGACACATTTTTCAGTAATTTGGGTGTTGGAAGGGATGCATGGGAGGCCGCGCACACTGTACGCGGCGATGGCTGATGCCACCATCGTTTTAGCTTGGGTTGTTGCATGGAATGGGAGTTAAGGGTTGACTTTTATAAATCCCACTAGTGCGCTGCGTTTTGGCGTTGCCCATTTTTACGGGAAGTCTGAAAATTGTTAGTCCACGTATCGCTTTTCCGATTTACCACATGGGACTTTTCGTCTGGTCCGAGACTCATGCGTTCCTTATTAATTCTTGTACGATCTTGTCAGGTGTACAACATAGGTAGAGAAGCGAGATTAGGCGGGGCGTGTAGCCTAACTACCATGTATACTAGAAAGATTCACACATTTGATTTCGGAATAATAGAACAACATCTAAATACGCAAGAGGCTATGCTTTTGATGCGCCACCATGCCCGATCAACGCCAAATAGATGTGCTTCAATGTAATACAATGATGACGTCTATGTACTGTTCCGCTAGTCGTACAGTTCATGTTACTGCGTGGAGGGTCCAAAATGTGAATCGTGAACCGCATAGGCGTACCCAAGTCATGGGAGGGCGGTTCGACCTCTTCTTGTGCTCTCCAGCGCCATCGACTGCATTCCCTCCCAGCCTCGTACTCCACACAACTGCCCAACACCCTCTCCCCCCCCCATAGACACGGCAGACACAGCCTCGTGCGAAGAGATGGAGAGCACGAAAAGGAGCATCTTTTTACGCGTGAGTGGGGGCCATGCTGAGAATCTTGCTCCACTTCCGCCTCCGCAGCTCGGCGCCGACGACGCCGTTGACGCGCGTGCCGATGGGGTCGCCGGACTTGTTGATCAAGACGCAGGCGTTGTCGTCGAAGCGCACGACGCTGCCGTCGGGCCGCTGCACCTTCTTCTTGGTGCGCACCACGATGGCGTGGCGGATGTCGCCCCGCTTCACCTTGTTCGCGGCCGTGGCGACGCCCATGCCGGCGTCGCTGGCGCCCCGCTGCTTCTGCACGATGGCCACGAACCGGTCGCCTGTTGGAGGGCGGGGAAACGCGTTAGTGGTGTCTCTGACGAGCGGACTCGGGGAGGGGAACGGCGGTCTGGCGTCGGACGAACCTATTGTCGCGTGTCTCTTCTGGCCGACAACGAGGGCGCATTCGACGATGGCGGCACCCGAGTTGTCGATGCAGTTCAGCATGGTCTATATATACAGCATTCGAAGGTCAGATGTGTTAGGAAGGAAGGAAGGAATATATGCCGAATGTCTTACCTTTAATTGAATCATCTTGGGCCCGTTCTGCCCCCCTCGGTTTCGAGTCGCTCGAGGCTCTGATGGATGGGTTCGTTGCGGTTCGTGATGATCGCTAGCTAGGCTTGTTGCGGCTCTACTTGGCACAGAATTAGTTGAGTTCCTGGGTGCTGAAAAAGGTCGCGCGTTAACCTGATTGGATGGGGGATGCCCAGAATGACAGCATAGCACCGCCACAGTTTTCTTCTGATACCTGATATCGACAGTACATGGTAAGCTGCAGCTCATCGTGACAATTGCTTACCCAGTATTTATAACATGTTCATATCGACCCCATGTTACACTATATGGTAGTGTATTCTATTTGTATCCCTTGAGAATCATTAAGCATGCATAGTATAATAGGCAGTACTAATCCCTTCTCATGATCTATACAAAGAGTCAGGTCATATCTAGATCTATATGTACATGTAAGCCACCTCTGAATGATACTGTCTGTGGCTGACACTCGCACATGCACATGGTACTTTGTGGTATGTATTGTAGAATCATATGCTGTACAAAGTACCCAAGTACCTAACTCGAGCTACCTAGGACTGCGCTAATGCGTGCTCTATCGCATCAGCCCCTCCCGAAATGGTTAAGGAAACCTGGTTGACCTGCCACCCGCTTTACCCACTCTTTTCTTGGTTGCTTTGGCTGCCGCCGCAACTGCTAATCTGCCAGTCTACCGGGTCCCGAGAGCTGGTTCGTCTCATCCCCTTGCTCACGACCTCTTTCCTCTCTCTTCTCTTTCCCTCCCTCTCTCCCTCTCCTTTTCTTTCTTTTCTTTTCCCTCCCTCCAACTCATTGATCGACCAGACAATCTTGATAATACGTAGCCACTTAATCTTCATCCGGTGTCTCCCACTGTCCTTATAAGAAAAACGCCCGTCAAAGCTGCGTGCACCCCCCCCGCGCTGCTCAGCTGTCCCTCCTCATCTCGCTTGCATTACTCGGTCACATCCACTTAATCTCTCTGGCATGACGTCCGCCTGAAAGCTGTTGGATACCTTTCAGTTCCGCCCATGCTCGGCCTTGGTAGAAAAGCATATCGAGTAAATCGCATAGCCTAAACCACAGCGTTTTCCGCGTACTCTCAGGATATATCTTTGGAAGAACATCACATCATACATCGCTATAACATCGCCGTATGCATTGCGATCGCAGCCTCGCCGACAGCAAACCAGCAGCAAATTATCCAATTCTTGGGGTCTGAGGAGCCCTGCTGACGACGACATTCCTCGACCGCTCCTTTTACTCGCCGGCTGACTGGAATTTGGGGTTAACTCCTATATCTTATAAATCTGCGATCCCGCTCGCTGTTCGCCGGCTATTCTGGTTTAATTCAGTCCGTTATCGCTTTTTTTGGACAGTCATTGGGTCATTAGCACCGCCAGTTGTGGCAATGCCTACCCTCATCTCGGTCGCGAAGAGGCAGCCGATTACGTTGGCGCAACTGTCATCTTATGACGATATTCTCACGGATGTGCTCGTCGACCATGTGAGTTGCATAGGCACACATGCATGCGCTCTTCCGGCTCTTCAAACGGTACAATCCCGCGACAACTAACCTCGGCGTGATTTAGGCCTACTACTGGACCACAATCCCGAAGAATCGCCCTTCCTATCATCCCTCAAGAGGCGTCACGGAAGAGGAGGTTACCAGGATCATCCAGTCCCATCTCGTCGTAGATCCCGACCCCGAGACTGCCGAATCCAAGCTTCTTGCGACTGGTGGCCTTCGGCGATTCTATGCCGGGCTGAAGACCTCAAAGGAGCGAGACGACTTTCGCGCTCATCTATGTCGCTACATGCGCATTTATCTCCCCGACTGCCCATTTGAGGTATCTTCGACCAATCGATATACCATCTACAGCCACGAGGCTGCAATCACCGCTCGGAAGTATATCAAAAAGGGGCAGCCTATCAAGTATCTCTCAGGCATCCAGGTCATGATCACCGCAAAGGAAGATAAGGAACTCGCAAAGAGGAAGAAGGATTTCAGTATCGTAATCAGCTCGAGGTACAAATGCGCCGCTCTCTTCATGGGCCCTGCTCGATTTGCAAATCACGATTGCGACGCCAATGCCCGCCTGATGATTACTGGCCAAGCCGGCATTGAGATCGTAGCCGCGCGAAACATTGACGTCGGCGACGAGATCACCGTCTCGTACGCAGATAATTACTTTGGGGAGGACAATTGCGAGTGTTTGTGCAAGACATGTGAAGGCAAGGTCGCAAATGGTTGGGCCCAAGGTGGCGCAGGTGCTGCTCTGAAGAAGAGCATTGAAGACTCGAATATGGAAGGGTATTCATTACGTCGTCGGAGAAGGGAGGATAGTTGTGCGTCCGGCTCTCGCACGCCGTCAGTGACTCCGGACATCCGACCACGAATCCGAAAAACGAAACCCAAAACACAAAACGGGAGCTCCGAGCGAGAATCGTTATGCGATTCCCCTGTTCCTCATAACATCCTTCGGGAAAAACGTAAAAGAGAATACGAATCTCTGCAATCGCCTCCCACCACACCAGCGAAGCGACTTAAGACACTTCAGTATCAGGTTGAGCCCGTCCTTATCCCAGGTGGACTAGAGAGACGAAACAGCGATGACGCTACTTCAAGCGAACACTCGGCGTCTGACTCGGCAAGTACTGACGCGGCGGCGATGACTGACGCGACAACACCGGAAGCGGAAATCCAGGAAGCAGCCTTGCAATCCCCAGAATTAACACCTGTCCGACCTCGAATCATGGCATTGAAGGAGGAAGACACGGATTTGTCCTCGATCACGGATTTTTCGCGCACACCATCTGCACCCCCCGTTCTCGATACGAATTCATTAACACAACTTGAAGATGATGCGCCGTCGTCAACCGCGAATAGTCAAGCCGATGAAACCTCATCGGTTGCAGTTGTTGCCCTGCCTGCTTCAGCTACCGCTATCATAGAGGAAGCAACCATAACATCACCCCAAGGTGCTCTTAAAACGCTGGATCCAGAACCCGGCCGTGGTCGGCCACGTGGAAGAGCCAGATCAAAAGCGGACGAACAACGGAAGGGGACTGAATCTATTGACGAGGCAGTCCAGCCTACAAAGAAGCGAGTGCCTGGCGACTACACCCTCACTCCAGTCCTCCTGTCCGAACCGAATACAGCTTGGATTCACTGTACTAATTGCGGTGATGCGTTCGTTCAACAGAACGCTTATTATACACGAAGCTCGTGTTTTCGATGCGAACGGCACTCCAAACTTTATGGTTATCTTTGGCCGAAGACCGAGAAAGAGGGTCCAAATGACAGAGAAGAGCGTATCCTTGATCACCGCACTATCCATAGATTCTTGGATACGGAAGAAGAAGCTAAGATTCGAGGCCGGAAAGTGCCAGTTTTCTACGCGAGCCCTAGCGTGGTCACTCATTCCAACGAGGTCAAGGTTGGTAAACGAGGCCCAGGCAGGCCTAGAAAATACCCTGTGGCACAACCTGATCTGGATAACGCATATGTATCCGGGGCCGAGAATTCGGCCAACGTGCGACGTGTTAGCCGGCGAATGACGCCGAGCGCGAAAGGTGCCCAGTGCTAGGGTTCGCAGTGTCTCTCTCTCTCTCTTGATGGCTTAGATTTCGCGGGCCATCTTATCTATATTTTTCATGATGCGACATCCCTATTCTGTATTATTATCGCAAGCCGGCACCAGGCGCTTGCGGGTACGGCGTTGCATAATTCAGGGCGTTTCATAACCCACGGCGTTTTTTGCGCCCCTTTTGCGCCCCTTTTGCATCAGAGACGAAAACGAGTCATGTACAGTACAGTAAACCTTTCTGCGTAACGCTTTGGTAGAACCCGATGTGGCATTATCGATACAGGGAATTGTTACGTCCTGTAATTATATCGAGAAATGGACATGACTCATGGTCTGTGTTCATAATTCGTAATACAGCTGTTTAACGTGAATGAAGCCCCCGCTCCTTCATTAGGCGTGATACTAAATGCTCCCTTGGAATTGCCGATTCGCGGGCGCTTTCTTAACGTCAAGGTTGCACGAATGCGGACCGTGAAGCAACAAAATACTGGATTTAGCAGCGTTTGTAAACATTCTCATTTGGGACCAATCTTTAACACGTGCCATCATCTAATCCTAGAAAGCACTTTTTTTTACTTCAACTACACCACTTTTAAATCAGCACTGGCTCTGGAAGGTTATTCTCATGACCGCCAGATTGATAGAAATTAGGTCGGTGATGACTAGCAAATGCCTAGTGTTGTATGTTTCTTGCCATTTTGCAACACGAGATCTGCATCCAGAAGTCTTTAGATAGGTGCTTGATCAGCTCTCTAGATCGCGGTATTGTATGTCTTATACTGCACTATCCCGTTTCAATACACCACCCTTAGGTATTAGATTAAGCTAGATGAACAGCATGCGTCTCCGGCTTAGCAGCGTTCCACTGCGTGTCGGCACACACCATCAGTCCTTTACGGCGAAAGCTACCTTTCTCTCTAGCTTGTAACATCATCACGACACACGTTCTTGACTCCACGTTCTCGGCGCCTTCGATGTAACGCATGGGCCGAGAAAAGGACGCCAGGAGAACGAATACATTCTTGCCCTGCGCCCAGAGAGAACCATCGTCAGTGCGGAGAGCGCCGTGATCAACGTCCATGGAGTGCGGCTCCAGTTCGGCGAGTTCGGCAGTGAAGGTGATTACTCCATCATTCAAGAGTGCTTCGTGGGCAATTGGGCTCCTGGTTGACTCCCATTCCCAATTAATGTCCAATGGAGCATATCCAGGCGCAGAAAGAAAAGGCAGATGGACATGGCCTTCCCATCCAGCCCACGACCACGAAGGCCACTTAGGGGTTGCGTCGCTGCTCGGATGGCGCCGTCGAAGTCCTGGCGCATCGCTCTTCAATAAATGCGGCTTAGAAGCTCTGAGTCCATGCCAATTATCTCTCCATAGCAGAGCACTCGTGAAGTCGCGCTTCGGCAGACCCCAGCAGAATTCGGTGTGATGCGTTCGGGAATACTCTTGGGTGATCCCAGTGAAGGCGTTGAGGATGTCATCCGGGAAGCTGAGTTGTCGCGTAGTGTATTGCTCGACATGGGCGATGTAGTTCGAAACCGCCTCAAACGGCCACTTGCTGGCATAGTCGATGTTGGATTTCATCTTAGGCCTCCTGTCGGTGTGGACATATTCTGTCACGTCCTCGGACCACCCAACCGCGCTTGGGCATTGATAGAACGCACGATCTCCCACGAAGATCAACTTGAACTTCGAGAAATGGTCTTCCTGATATGTCCATGCACGGCTTGCCCAGGACGAGGCGTTGAGAAGAGTGCCGACGCCGGTAGACAGCTTGATAATGCGCTGATCGCATATCGTGCCCACCACTTGCTCGAATTTTCGCGATCCCGGCTGTAACCCCCCGAGACCCGAGTCGGAGTCGTCGCCACCTGCGGCGATGATCGTGAGGATAGCCCGACGATAGACCCTGTCCATGATACCAATCATCTGCATTTTTTGACTGACATTATCTTGGAAAATGCATAGCGCATCAACCCATAGATAGTGCTCGCCAAGCTTCTCGACGACGTCGATGGCGTCCCGGATGGTCCTAGGGATTTCCTTCATGTTCAGTGTCAAAGTTTGAGCCCGAGAGAGGTCGGCTGGCAGTGGGTCAAGGAAGGCCTGGCGGAATGTGCGTCCCGGCTTCGGTTTTCCCCATACGTAGCTGAGTGCAACGTAGTCACTGTCAGGAGAAGCAGGAATGACTGTCTTCGCTCTGACATCAATCACCCGGAAAGCTGCACATACTTCGGCCGACAATGGAGGGAGAACAGCATGTGATCGAGTCTGCGAACAACCTTGGCCGTGGTATTGCCGACAATTCGACCACCAGTTCTTGATGGTCTGAAAATCAATACGGTCAGGTTTGACCAACCTGCCATAACGGAATTTATCCTGGTTGGGAGCAAGACTGTTCTCCAGAAGCGTGATACGAGTATCAGACTGGATAGTCGAGCCGATATTCACGAAACACCTCAGACAGTCGTCCGAGTCTTTTGGCCATTCGCTTCTCCAAAACACTGTTTTTGCTAGATCGGAAGTTGGCGTTAACGCCGATGCAAGAACAAAGCTACACACGCTACATGTTGAAGCCGTACTATTCATTCCTCCCAAGCTTAGCAGGGGAAATATGAAAGTCTCTCTCAGGGTCGGGTTCGGATGGGGGTCCCTCTTCCAAAAGACTCCCGGATAGTATCTTCGTCGATAATAGGATCCTCCCATAACGCCTGCAGTTCCCCATGACGGTGATTTGAGACATTTGGTGTCTTCCTCCAGGCCACCGTCTAGAGTCTTGTACCCACTGATAATGTATGCCCAATCATATTCTGCACACCTGCTGCAGAGGCGCTGAACCGTGGTGCTATTAGGTGAACCAGCCTCCATAGTCACGCGGCCAGAAATGCGCATCGTATGCTGTAATATGTATAGAGAGAAAAGTTGCCTATACAAAAGACTACATCGCGAGGGCTGGACCCCAAAATCATGCACCCCGCGCTTACAGCGCTATTTTCTCCGAGGTCTATCTACTCAAAAGTTATCGCATTTAGTTATCTCTTTGACACTCTATTCATCACGAAACAACAATCACTTTTACACATGAGGGAATGGCAGTAATTAATGCGAGCTGGGTAGAGTTACAATAAGGATCAAAATGAGAGAGAAAACATCATATACCATCTTCAATTATAGCTCTTGATGTATAAAATCTAACTACTAATTGACATGCAGGCACCGTGAGGGGTCCTTATAAGCACCCTGTCCTTCGTGCCCCTTGCCCTGCACGAAGCCGAAAAAGACGTTTCGTAACTGATAGGGCGTTTTCACTCTCCTAGTTCCGACTTCCATGTTCTCGGGGGTAAGATCGCGATTATCGATATTCGCAAGGCCGAAACGAATAAAGGTCTCGACGATACAGAACTTGGCAGCCAAATTCCAGTTTTAGAGGCCTGTGAGGTGCGAATAACGTCAGAGAGACAAGTAAAGTATATATAGTCACGAGCATTACCTATTACCCCCATGAAATCATTGAGATGAGTTGACTTGTACTGAGCCGTTGAAATTAATAGCTGGGCGATATTTCAGGAGGCAAAGGGTAAGTAATTAGCTTCATAATGATTCGGGCAAAGCAAGCCGCTCTAAGTTTTCACATATCGACGGCTGATATGGGTACCCTATATAGACCGAAGGTCGTGATGAGATTCATAGAAATACGGTATCGGTTGGAAAGACACAACCATATTTGTAGGTACTTACTAAAGGCGAGGTTCTATTATTGGCGGACGCGTCGAGCGTTTTTTATCGAGTTACTTTAGAACTCCTACCGTAGAATCTAGCATGAACACATTGCGTCGACCAAAGGCTTTTGCTAGAAATATTCGAGTGTATATCCGTACATACAAAGTTGGCCAATGACTTACAAGAGCTTAATCATGAAATCCCCAAACACTATAGCCCATCCCAGACTCAAACATCACGCTCCAGCGAACTAGCGATGGCCAACCCTGAACTAAACCTGCGACAGTTCAAATCCAAATGCCAGCGTCAGGGTAAGCTACGATGCGCAAGCAACTCGCCCCAGATTGCACTGTTCTAAACAGGAGCAAACTTGAATACCTACCCCCTCGTCCCAAGTTGTAAGTAATCTACTAATACGGCGGGCGTCTTTGCGCTAACATAGTAGTCGCGCAAAGTATAGCTAAGAGAAAGTTTAGTCTCCATGATCTCGGCTTCATTCAGCCGACGAACACCAAGATCGGTACCGAAATATGCAACTAATATGTTTTGACTGATGAACGCTCAGACCCGGTGTTTCCTAGTGTAATATGGTGTCTCTAGTGTGTAAGCGTTCTAGGCTTAACTGGTGATGGTTACACTTAAGAGCTTCCACACTAGATCTGACATTGCTACATTAGATCGAACACTAATGTTTGGGTAACTGGTTCTGGAAATTCTGTGCATATACCACCGGTCCTGCCAGAGACCTAGTAGTCAGCAATCCTACAATTAGAGAGCCAACATACTAGTCTGCCTCACTTCCGGAGTTACCTACTTTCACCTTGAGGCAGGCACTTTAGCGTGACAGGGCACAACATCACATTAGTAATGTAATATGTTACCGACGCTATGGAACTTCCTGGCTTGGTTACGATTAAAGTGCTTAGGTTCGACGTTGATGAGCTAGCTATGATCCCCCAAACCGGGAGCAGCTATCCGGAGGTTAGCCCTTCCTCCTCACAACTTCGGGTATACTAGAATTTGGCCGACATTGCCTACTTCTTTCTGGCGCTTCCTCATGTACGGGGCAGGCACCGCTATCCGCACAAGAGGTATGGTATCGTTGAACGGTCTGAGTATTACGGTGCGGTATCTGTATTCGCTGATTACCACGTAACATCATGTAGATGGACCGCGCATCGGGCCACACTACTGTGGGCCGCATGAGGCCTGCCGGCACTTCCTTGTGCAAGTCGTGTACGAGCCAGCTTTGAGGGGTTGCGGCTCTACTGGCTACTAATCGGGACGTACCAATCGTGTGTATTCTTGGGGGTTTCATGGCTGACTTCTCCAAAGTACTAGTTCTCCAAGTGCTAGAAGTGATCGGCCCAAACGCAATATCCCGGCAAGGTCACCGCTCTCCAGCGGGAACGAGACCAGTTGAAAAATTCACAAGGTAGAGTACGATGATAATACACACTTTGTGTGTGTGTGTGTGTGTGTGTGTGTGTGTGTGTGTGTGTGTTAGGAGAGATCAACTCAACCGAGATAATGACGTGGCTTCTAGAGGAAACCGGATTTATTAAAAAGATTCTATGAAAGACACGGTCTCGCCAGCGCCGTGATACCTCGTTTCTATGCATTGATATGGCTACGCTAAGGGCATCGAGCTCCTATAGCTTTTGTGGTTTATAATCTAGAGACTCCCTTGCCATTTGCCCCTTTCGAGCGTACCGGGTTACTCGTAGCAATGTCTGGACATCCAACTTGAACTCCGTTTCAAGCCTTTGCCTGATCGGAAAATGGCACATCCGAAGTGTAAGCACAGGGGACGGCGTTAAGCAAAGCTTGCCGGGTTGTGTGTGTGTAAGGGGATAACCGAGCTTTCAACTGCTCAAGTATACCGTAGGTGATGAAGCCACTGCCGACGAGGATTGACGGGGCTCTGATTTCGTAAGTGTTTTCGAAACGCCATTGGCACGGCCATTTCAGAGAGCAGTTCTTTCTCTCACCGACCGAGGACATCTTCGGGCCGGGTGGGTGCTGCTATGATGGGTGAGCTCTGCCCAGGCAGGTAAAAGATGCTCCTGTGCCATTGCATAGCTTCTAATTGAAACACTTCGCTGTATCAGGTGGACAGGTGGGTTGTTGACTAGAACTAATCATCACTACCCGCGGTTGGAGAGAATAAAGCATGCGCGCTTCGTTCTTCACAACGCTGCTTCTACGCCCGAGTCGAGAGTTCGCAGCAAGCTAGACAACGGGTTAGCAAATCAAGTGAACAAGATAGTACGAAATGCGTGTCACGTCGATGACGGATTTCGTCCGTGGGACAAAAGAAAATAGGTTCTTTAAAGAAGACAACTCACCAGACACTATCCGGTACGACACGTGCTCCATATTCAACCCCTCGCCAAGCTCCTCCATGATCTTCTCGAGCGCGCCGACGACGATCTCGGTGCTGTAGAAGCTATCGTTCCACGCGGCCGACAGCGTGAGCTCGTCGGCCCAGCTCCAGGGGTGGAAGGTGACCATGGGCGTCGCGTTCTCGATGCCGACCCAGAAGTCGGTGACCTCGAGCCGCGCCGCGCCGCCGGCGTACTCGTAGCCGCGCTTGACCAGGCCGTCCATCTTGCCCAGGCTGCTGATCACGGGCGTCTTCGGGTACGGGCACCCGGGGGCCCGGAAGGTGGCGAAGAACTCGGCCATGCGCTCGAGGTACGGGTCCGCCAGCCGCAGGAGGTTCACCGTCTTCTCGCCGTCGCCGGCGCCGGGCCGCCTGTACCGCAGCAGGTCCTGCGAGTAGAAGGCGCTCAGCTCGTCGGCGAGCGCGGTGAAGGTCTTGCCGGGCGCGCTCTCGCCGCCCTCGAGGCGCGCCACGACGCCCTCGATGCGCAGCGGCAAGCCCGAGACGTACGTGCCCGTGGGCTGCGCGCACTCGTGGGCCCCGGCGGCGATGAGCGGCGCCCGCAGGTCGACGGGCGCGAAGATGACGTACGCGTCCGTGTCGGGCTCCTGCGGGTACCGCGCCGTCGCGCGGATGATGGCCGCGTTCAGGGCGCTGGTCACGGAGACGCCCTGGGCGCGGCACGCGCGGGAGAGCTCGTCGGAGCTCTCCGCGCTCATGCGGATGCCGGCGCGCGAGCACGTGGTTGCGGGTGCGCCCTCGGACCCCGGGATCGTGGGGAGGGCGATGCTCCGCCCGCCGTTCATGAGCTGGTCCATGAGGATGTCGGCATCCGCGGCCTCGACCTCGGCGTCGGCGTCGGCGGGCGAGTCCGTCGAGTATTTCCGAATCAAGTCCTCCAGGCCTGGCGTGATGGCGCCTTCGAGTGGTAGCTCGGTCAAGGACTCGTCTAAGGGGCCGTCAAGCCCGCGCTCTATGATGTTGGCTAGGGTGGTCATGAAGACGTCCGTCAGCAATATCTGTCCGAAGCCGTCGGCACGCCAGTGTGATGTCCGGAGTATGATCTGGCCTGGCTTCGGAAGCCAGTAGCACGTCGCCGTGCTCCTCATTGGCGAAGGGGCCGCGAACAATTCGTCGACGTTGGCGGCATCAGGGTGTATCGAGAAGCTGCTCTTGAAGCTCTCCTTGTTGAAGGGCCGAACGGTAAACCCCGAGGGCCCTTGCGGGTTGGCTGCGTCAGGGGGTGAGACCTCGGCTCGGAGAGCTGGGAAGCGACGCCCTACTACCTCCCAGGCTCTCGCGATATAATCCTCTGGATTTATCACCTCTGATGGGAAACGGAGCTGCACTACTGTGAAGAAGGCGGCGTGCTCGCGGTTTGCAGACACGGCGAACTCTCCTAGGCGCTTGAAAAACATCTCTAGAGTGCCTATGGGGCGAGAGAGCGTGCCGGCGTCTGCCAGCTGGATCTGTGGCCTGACTTCCGCAGACACAGGGGCCAACGTCTTTTCCTCATCCATGATGGACAGAGACGGGACCTTGGGCGACCAGTCTTGTGGAGCGGGCTGGGTCTCTCGGGTCATACTCTGTTGTAGCCTTCGGCCGAACAACAAGCCTGACTGCATAGGAAGGGGAGCCGCTGTCGTCATGGTACTCGGCTTCTTCCCGTGGCTATCGTGACAATAATTATAGGAAGTATGTAACTAATGCTCTGAGAGTGATCGACGGACGACACAACAACTATGATGTGGGACTCTGACGGATATTTGAGAGGCGGATAGCTAGCTGTAGATGTACTGGTAACCAAAGCAACTAGCATGACCACATCTTCTACCTGGTGAGGGAAATCTCCTCTTATTTCTATTCTGCTGCTGCTGCCTACTTCCCTGTTTCATTCTTGCTCGTTGCATGCTTAGACTGCTCACACGCTGCTGTAAAGCTGTGCTAGGATAGGTGGTGTAGATACTAGTGTAGCCACGGTTGTAGGTGGATATTCCTGGGAGGAGGGATTTGAATCCTCCAACCTTAATTACGATCTAAGCACCAGCGACTCTCTCTCTACACACCTAGTTGTCCCGTGGCGTCGGTAATAGTAATCCCTAGCTTATGACATACTCGGTAAGATGGGACTCGATGGCGTGGGTCAAACAGCTGAACGAGCCATTCTTATCATCCCGGTCGTCGAAGCTGGCGGTCTATCCTTTTCAAATTTGTTTCATCGCCGGGTTGGTCTCTTTTACGAGCTAGCACGACTTAACCCACGGCGGCCCGGATGTACAGACAGATATGGAAAAGCGAAAGCCGCGATTCCTTTGGGAGCCCGTGGTCGATTGGTTCGGAAGATGGCTTCGCTTGCTTTAAAAGGGTGACAAGTAAGCAGGCGTTCCAGTCACTGCCACGTCAAATACGGAACTTGTCGCTTACATAGATAGCACCGTTTTTCTGATGTTACGTCCGATTGGGAAGCTTGGGATGGCAGGGATCGGTAGAAATGCTAAGAACCATGCATATGGCCCCAGATGCCAGGGCTGCATGCACGTGCAAGTCGGACTTGTGCCTTGCGCTAGACTTTAGGGGTACCCTCGCTACCACACTGCCCAAGACGGAAGGTCGGTCAAGGTACACTACTCGTATCTTGAGTGTACTGGGTAAGTAAAAACAATGCGCGGATGTTCGGTAGATCTATCTGATCTGGGATGCAGATGCTACCGAATGACATCGACTGAATGGGCAAGTCTGGGATGATCATTGTGCTCGACTTGGCAATGCCCCTCAATGTGCCTGGAGGAGTAATTAATGTACAGAACATGTGAATTTGGTTCTCATCGCCCATGTTTCGACGAGTGTAGCATTGGAGGGGGGCGCGAAAGCCGACGGTGATTATTTTAGCGGTCAATAACTGGACGTAGCCTAAACTAGCACAAGGGTCGAGGCAAATACGAATCCAAGTTTAGTGTAGGTATCAAATTCATTTTTTTTATCTTCTTTTCTGGCGTGCAATTTTGCCAAGCTCGAGATACCTACCCTGCTTTTCCCTGTAACCATTTCCCTACCCCTGTGATGTCTACCATCTCCCCCCAGGGGCCCTTATGTTTGTTTGGCTCACTGCTCGACATGAGCAAAGACTACTTAGTCGGCAACTACATCATTTTCAGGGTAATATCGGTAGATGCCCCAGTCATACTTCTGCCTTCTCTCGCTGGAAAGGTAGGCGGCGATATTTGGCCGAGCTTTTACTGCCTCGTAGAGCTGGAAGACTCGGTCGTATTTGCCCGACTCTTTGGCCTGCTGAATGGCCTTCGGGAAGGCGAATGAAGTACCATCGAAGCACTGCTCGGGAATGAAGAGCGGTTAGTGGTCGACAGACTGGGGCACAAGTGACCACGTGGGAGAACGGATTCTTGCCGGAGTAGATAGATAGCGGAATGGGGTGCGATAAGGACAGGGGGGAAACTTGCCTGGAAAAGAACCAAATCGGCATAGGTGAACTGATCGCCCAGCAGCCAGGGACCCCCGGAGCTTGTCAGCACCTTCTCCCAGTAACCCAGGTGCTTGGGTAGGCGATGCTTGACCCATTCCTTGCTGCGTCTGTGACTTTCCTCCTTCTGGTCTTCCCAGTACAGCTCGACGGCGATGGGATGGTGGCAGTCGTGAGGCTCGTTGCTCAAGCCGTCCAGGGCAGTCAGGGCGAGAGCGTTGACCTTGTAACGATCATTTTCTGCCGATCCGGCGAGCCCGAGCTTGGGGCCGAGATACAGGAGGATGTTGCTCGTTTGTGAGATGATCAGGTCACCGTGCTTAAAAGCAGGAGGGGCGTAGTACGGCGGGTTGCCTAGTTGGCCTCCGAGAACCGTGGTCACAGCCTCCCGTCCTTTGTCCAGGGGTAGAGTCGCCGTGTCCGTGTAAGGAGCACCGGCCTCCTCGAGGGAGAGTCGGACGTGCTCGCCGCGCCCCGGGACCCCTCCATAGTAGATGAGTTCATATGGGGGAGCCATGCTGACTGATTCCAACGTACTTCGTATTTCAACGTATTTCACGAGATGATGTTGGTGGCTTCGTCCTCGAGGGAGATAGACTTGGTCCAGACTCGAGCACCTGTCAACCCGAAAGAGAGTTGCCGAGTAACTATAAAACTCTGCTGAGAGTGAGAGGTCACGGTGATAATGATAATGATGATGATGAATATCTGTAAATGTGTTTGGGTCATATACGTAGCCTGTAGGGTACTGGAGAGCGATGCGGGGTATGTTACTCCGAGGCTCCAGGTCCGAAGGCTGTATAAACTCATTATGAAATTTGTATGAATTATGTGAAAATCAGTGATACAACTACTAGTAGTACCTAGTACCACACAGATTGGATATGTTACAGTACTATTACAGTCTATCTACTTTGTACAAAGTACTATCTCAGGTAATTGATTTGTACCTTATAACATACCTGTATGATGCATGCATGCACGAAAGTTGCAGTCGGTACAATGTTGCGCAGCACACACAGCAACCAAGACAACTTGGAACCCAATTACAATCCCTCCTGGGATCCAGTAAATCCGAAGCTGTGGCAACAATAATTACAGTGACTTTGCTTACGTACAAAATGCCTATGCACCTACACGTATACAATACTACCTGACCCGTACTATACCTCCTAGAGGAAGTTTATACTTCGTACTAAAGGTAGATGTCTACTACGGCTCGGATACTACTCGTTAGCACGGGCTTTTGATATTAGAGTTGCCTCCCGATAGATAACCGGGCGACCTATTGTGCCGTTAGATAATTACACTACCTACCAATTTAGTATGACAGCACCGTATTGCCGCCTAGGCACCGTAGCGCATCACGCTTATGTTGGCAAAAGCCTTGGTTGATCTCAAAATAGGACCTTGGGATTTTCTTATACCGCCTAAAGCAGAGGATAATACAACGTGGCTTAAATAGTTACCCTTATTTAAGTAATACGCAACTACTAGATGCACCTACTTCCTCACGGCTTGCTTACTTTCCTAGTCTATGTAACATATCTCCATATATAATATATAATACTGGGCATGACATAAGCATGAATGCAACGCACCTCCTCTCCTCAGCCACCTCCACGATCGCTTAGATGTAGGTATGTATACAGGTAACACAAGATAAGCGGCACTGGCAAAGACGCGATGGCATTGCATGGGTCCGCCAGGGCTGCTTCTCGGCTGGCATCTTTGTGTCACCGTACAACGTGGGATGGTCGTTTCGAGGGGTGACATTGAGGGGGATATATCACCAACATATATACTACCTTACACAACGTCGTATTTATACAACTTCCACACAACGCAACCACCTACAACCACACACTACACACTAACACAGCAACGCACATCAGTAGCGTAATACACTACTAGTAGCGTGGTGTAGATATGCCTACTTAGCTGCTAACGGTACTAGTATGGCAGAGCTAGCATGCTGACACGCATACCAAGAGCTAGTTGTAATCAGCTCGAGAATAAAGGATTCACCACCCGGCACATTTACAGGGAATTCGGTCAAATGCAGTCGTCCGTGCCGTGAACAATATCAGGACCCTTGCCGCTTCGTAACTCGAAGAAGCAGTTCGTGGTGTTAGCTCGTCCCGTCATTGGGCCAGACCCTTGATCAGCGATTGGTTGCTGTTCCACGGTTATGGGTTCCATCCTACCGCTCCCTCAGCTTAACCGGGTTGGTAATTATAAAGTACATTAGGGAGACCCAACTAGCGGAGGGAGCTGATCCTATGCCTCGGAACAGCATGTCTCAGACATGTGTGCGGCATAGTGGCAATGTCCATCATAATGCAACTAGTTTTAGCCATTGTAGTCATCAATCACATAGGTAGTAGGTATAAAATGTGCACTGCTACCAAGTACCACCTTACATGTAAAGGTCTGATCGGCAAAGTCGACCCCGCTGTCAAAGGAACGGAAGTAGTGTGTGTCTAGTGGGTAGTTAGAGTGCACTACCTCAGGTAGATGGCAGACGCTACACCATAATATCTCGGTGGTGAAGGTGATGGAGGGACGGAACAGATGGTGGTAGGATTTAGGGAAGGGAGGCACTATCATCTAAGTGGTCTTCTAAATGTTCTATCTAGTATCGTTCGAGATAGTCCAACACGCGGACCATCCGTGTGTAGGATAGTGTTAATTACAATAGTGATAGCGGATGAGAACGGGTGTGCTATTATTATTCCTCCAATTGAGCCAATAGATATCGAAGGCTGGGCACCACCTCGATCTTCTCGCCATCTCCCCACCCTCCTCTTTCAAAGCTCCGGTATATCTAGTAGCTGCGGCATAAGAAACCATCTCCCGTTTCCACCCAACGACAACCACTCAGCGGAATCTCTGCATCCATCATCGCATCATGTCTGGAATCGACCTCAACGCGGCCGCCCTGGATCCCCCGCCAGGCGTCGAGCAGAATCTGGACAACCCGCCGAATCACAACAATGCCATCATCGCCGTTTACACCGTGTCGATCTTCTTCACGACCATATTCGTCGGCATCAGGCTCTATGCTAAGTTCATATTCCTGAAGGCTCCGCGGCTGGAAGACTGTGAGTAGTTGTCCTAATCGTAGCCGTTGTTCTTACCGTTCTTGTTGCCATTAAGCGGCCAAAATGCTTATACCTATCCGAATGCTTGCTGACGACGTTTCCAGATCTTCTACTGCCTCTTTACGTAAGTTTTGACTCTCCCGCCTCCGGCGGTATTTTAGTCTACTGACATTTTCTAAGGGGGTATACCTTGGACATTGTGGCTTCTGGCTTCAGATGACTAAAACCACTGGCCACTTCGTTCATATGTGGAATTTTCGCATTGGAGGTCTAGCGCCCTTCTATATGGTTAGTAACCCTTCCGAGTACGACCTCTCCCTGTATTGGTCCGCGTTGTTGACAGTGCAAGTAGAATGGCTTCTATGCGACCATCCTGTACGAGGCTGCCATGCTGGCTATAAAACCGATGATCTTGCTTGAGTGGATTCGCATCTTCGCATCCGCTGGCCCGCGCACTGCCTTCAACTGGACATGTTACACTGTGGCCACCATCAATATCCTGCTCTATCTTGGTTCCATCTTGACCGACGCTGTGTCGTGCCACCCTCGCGAATACTGGTGGGACCAGACCATCCCGGGAGGACACTGTGCCGATACCAAGAATCTTCCCATCGTGACGGGTACCCTCAACGCCGTCATCGACCTGTTCATCTTGTTGCTTCCACAGGGCGTTATCTGGAAGCTGCACATGACTAGGCAAAAGCGATTTGGTGTTTCCCTCGTCTTCCTGGTCGGAATAGTGTAAGTCTTTTCTCAGTACACGTAATCCCGCGAACTACTTTGTTGACTAGCGGGATATAGATCCGTCGCTGCGGCGATTACCCGAACCGTTCTGTCGTTTTCCTACGCCGGCTCCTACGACGTCACCTTCAACTTCTCTCTCGCTGGTACCTTCACGCTAGTAGAGATGACGGCTGCGATCATTGTCTTTGCGGCACCCACCGTTCCCAAACCCACTGCCTACATTGTCAAGCAAGCTGGTAGCTCTATCGATCGACTGATCAGGTCGAATCGTTCCGCTGCCGCTTCTTTTGCGAGTGGCAACACCAACTCGAAGTCGAACGCTTATTATTCGATCAATGAGCGAAACCCACCAGTAAGTCTTAGGAAGCTCAGGATCACGAAGTCTAAAGGGTCGGCGAGACCTTCGACGGCTGGAGAGAGCGAGTCGAACCTGGCCCTACCTGAGCACTCTAGGCCCTAGGGGTTGATAGTAGATCATCTAGAGGAGTTGGGCTAGCGTCTTGCCCTTGGCATGAAGTTAATATCTATTACGTGGTATGAGTTGCGCTGTACTTGGATGCATGGAGCAGAGTATATATATACCCCGATGGATCATCGAGATTCATCAAATTTTACATAATTTATCACGACGTTGACGGTGGACAAAATTGATCGACTCGGGAGGTTGAGAGATCTTAGAATACAGAATTGATTCAAATTTCGCTGTTTCGACTTTTGCTACTATCTGTCACCAACCTACCTTTTGAGGTGAACTTCAAGCAATCCCACGCCCTGCGGGTTTCTATGCACACTCACGATTTCCAGCCGCTCGTCCGCTTCCTTGATCAGCTTGTTGAACTCACCCTCGCTCCTCTGCTTGGCGCCCAGCGTCACCATCATACAGAAGTCCACTTGCCTAAGATGATGCTCCTCGAATCTCGTGGCGGTGCCCGGCTCGGGCAGAATCACCTCGTTGATGAGCAAAGGGGTTTCCGGAGCGCAACGCTCCAGCGCGGGAACCACGGCGCGGATGATGCGGACCGCGTCCCCATCGCTATTGTTGTGAAGGCACTGGCGCAGGAAATAGGCCGAGCCGTCCTCGACGGGCTGTGGGTCGAAGAAGTCGTGCTGCTGGAACGTCACGCGGCCGCCACAATCCTGCTGCTGCTGCTGCGCCTGAGAGAGCATCTGGGGAGAGATATCCTGGACGACAAAGTGGAGTGACGGAAATTTCTACAAGAAAGGTAAGGGGTTTGTTTTAGCACGTCTGGGGCTGGAGGATGAGGGCGAGGGTGAAGGCAGCGCGCGGAATAGTCGGATGAAGGAAACAACCAAACAAACAAAAAAAGCAATTTAAAAAAAAAAAAAAAAAAAAAAAAAAAGCGGAAAAAGAGGCTTACAGTGGCGAGTCCGATAGAGATGTGCCCATTTCCACCCCCGATGTCGACAACCTTTGCGCCCTTTCTCAGGGACCCCCAGGGATAACTACTGTGGAGCTCCTCGATGGACCGGTCGACTGGGCATTTGTCGCTAAAAATCAGACTATGTGCGGGAGGATTGGGGAAGGATTCCAGCTTACGCTTAGACCAGCTGCTCATGGCCTGGGTGAACCTGCGCGCCTTATCGGGCCGCTGCTCGTAGTACTGGTACATGGAGACGCCGAAGCGCTCGTGGAAGGCCGAGTGCGCAGCGTCTGAGGCGAAGGGGGAGCGGGACACGACGGCCGCGGACTCGGACGCGGCCCTGAGCATGTCGTCCATCTGCATGGCGGCCGTGGCGCGGAAGTCGCCGTCCCGGGCGAGACAGGCCGAGCTGGCGGTGTGGGCGAAGGAGCTCTCCGGCTCGCCGGCCACCTCGTCGAAGATGCGGTGTGTCGCGAGAATCTTCATCACTCGCCCCGTGCGGTCTGCGTCCATGCCCGCCCTCTCAGCAATCTCGGCCACGCTAGCCCTCGGCGCGTGGGCCCCGTCGCCTGTGGGCAGCGGGACGTGCTCGAACAGGTCCCGGTCCAGGGCGATCTGGAGCGCCGCGAGGTCATACTGCGAGAAGAAGAACGCCTGCAGCGACCTCCTCGGCCCGTTGACGAGACGGAGGAGGTCGAGCGCTGCGTCGTTCAGGGGCGCGCGGAGGGCCTCATACTCGGGGGCTTCCGGGATGGCCCCGGCGTCTGGCGCGAACCCTGGCTCCGGAAGGGAATGAGAAGCGAGGTATGAACTGAGTTGGGAAGAGAGCGAGGAGATCCGCTCCGCAAGGGCCGCGATGGATACATCCTTGTCCCTCAGGGCCATGGCCTGCGATTGTGAAGGCTCGACTTTGGGGCGATGGGACTTGGGTGATGGTCCTTTATTACTAGCGAGGGATGTGGATGTGTAGTAATTTGAAGACCAGATAGGTCGAGACTTGCTCGTTACATATAGCTACATTATGACTACCTTAGCTAGATGCTCACAAGGTTATCCTCACCGGGGAGAGCGGAGTTGACTCTGAGGTGGTGTAGTCTAAGAATGGTAAATATACCGTACCTGTACCAAAGTTGTTTGAGGAGTGGTCTTGTCCCGAAGGGTGGTGGGCGTGATTCTACTAGGGCCTATGCGTGAGCCTGGCCACCTACTTCGTAACATACTCGTTTTAAACGTAATATTGGACTTGCAAGGATCATCCAGGTACGAGCACCTAGGTAGCTCAAGTAGGCCCGTCTTCGAACGTCGGAAGCCCTCAGATATTAGTCTTACAGGACCAGGACTTTCTAATCACGCTATACCACGATAACTACTAGTTTTGAGGCTTTCTGGGTAACAGAACGGTCTAGAATAGAGATAGAGGGGAGTCGCTAGATATCTGTCTTCCTATCTTAGCCTATGCTGTTGCCGCGTTCACAAACGTGATGCCGGTGCTCAAGAGACTAGATGAGTCCGGCAAACTGCTAGTGAGAACGTAATCGGTTCCGGTTTGTTGGTAACTTTGCTACGCTAGACACCCCCATCTCATGCCTTGTAAGCCTTAACCCTGATGCCCTTGGAACCCCTTTGCGGAACGGGGATGAAGGAGTCCGCTTCAATCTCGATGTCGCGCAGGTCGGTTTCAAAAAGGCCAAGCACACCAACGTCATCGCTGAGAGTTGCGTTTCTGCTCCCCCAGACCCTCCACATACAGGCCATCGTGAGATATAGCTCCCCGTACGCCAGGTTGATCCCCAAGCAAGCGCGGCTACCCTTGCAAAAACTGACCAGATACTTCTCCAGCCTCTTCCCATCGTCTCGCAGCCAGCGTTCGGGAATAAACTTCTTACTGTCTGGGAAATTATCCTCGTTGTGGTGAAGTTGGACGCTCGTCATACCTACCGCGGTCTTTGGCGGGATTGTCCATTCTTTCCCTGTCGCCTTGTCTGTGAAGACGACGGGATTGTCAGGGTCAATCCGCTGCAGCCGAGTCGACACGCCATAGCTTAATCGTAGGCCCTCTTTGATAACGGCTGTCAGGTATGGTAAGGCTTCCAGCGTGGCGAGCGGTACTTTCCCAATGTCGGAGACTGACGGCATCACGGTACGCAGCTCGTTCTTCAATTTCTGCAGTGTTTCCGGCTGCCTAAGCAGCCAGAATATCATCAGCTCCATGGTCGACGCCGTAGTGAGTGTGCCGGCCATGACTAGCACTTGGGCCTCCTCGGTCAGACGCTCCACGGACTTCTCGTGAGGTGACAGTTTTGAATCTAAAATGGTGTGAAATATGGTCGGATGGGCCTTGCCGCGCCATTCTTCGTTTTCTCCCTCGATGATCTTCTCAATCTGTGCCCTGGCCGTCCGCTTGAGCTCGAGGAACGAAGCTAATGCCGGCTGCAGCCACTGCACTAGTGAGTCTGGCAGCGCTTTCACAACATCGAAAGCCCACGGAATATGCTTCATGATATGGATCGAGTTCAGGCCCACGAGAGCCGCATCTCGTGACGAGGGGTCGAAATCGGGCGTTTCTAGGGTAGTGTGAGCCTTCATACGACTATATATAGGGTTGAATGAAAAAAAGCCCTACCCAGCCTGTAATCGCAACGCGCAAAAGAGTATATCATCACGACATCTTGTGGGGGCATGTTAGCTATTTTCGTTTTCTCTTGTATCGTTCGTCTCACCGTTACCCAGGGCCGAGAGCATGTAGCTGATGTTCAGCACCTCGCCCGTGTTTTTGAACTCGTTCATCCGCCTCAGCATGACATCGAGTCTCTCCTGTATTACCGGCTGCAACTTCATCACACTTGCCATACTAAAATACGGGTTGAGGGCGGAACGACGCATGCGGTGTAGCTCATGCTGCACCGTGGAAAAGACACACAGGTCTAGCCCAACAAATCTTGTGTAATAGGGATCTTTCTCGGACCGTCGTGTAGTAGCATACCCTGGGTAGAGAGTGTCGTAGAAGTCCTATCATGAGTCAGCACCCGACTACCCGCAGCAGAGTCTCACCGTGCGTGGTCGACTTACCGGGTCGGCAATATGCAACTCCCATGGTGAGATGCGAATGATTGGTCCATATTCCTTGTGCAACTCAATGATCTTAAACGTATACTGCCCGCCAAGCCAGGCATCATAGTACATTTCATAGCTGTTCGAGAGAAGAATCGCGGAACAGTCAGTTCCATCACCCACGCAGGTGTGCCCCATGACCACTTACAGACGTGTGAGCGCCGCGAGACGCGGCCCTGGAATATGAGCTATAGGGCTCAGATACAGTCGCCATATGGCACTGTACAAGGCATAGGCCGCCCCCAGGAATGCCAAGATGACCCAGGTGTGAGAATCCATGTCATCGTTTGATATGTGACATGAAGCACGAATGTTTGTGGTGGTTCAACTGATTACAACTTACAAGACGAAGAGAGAATGATAACGGTGTGGCTTGCCTGGTGGTTGCTAACTTGCTGACCTGCTGACCTACTCTACTTGTACTCACTTACTACGGCACAGCAACTACCTATGGCATAGTAGTATAGGTTATGGGATCAGCATAGTCTAAGAATTGCCTTGAATACCGTAGCGCGCCAACCCGTCTTTTAGTGTAGAGAGGGTGTTCGCTAGACTGACCAGTGCTGGTTATAGTGCTAGCCCTTTGCAGGCTATTGGGAACTTAACAACATCTACCTAATTGCATTTGTACAAGCAATAGTGGATATATCTACCAAGATCAAATTATAACAGGCAGTTACCTACAACTTCTATATAACCACATAATTGGGGGCAGAAATGATAGCTATCATTATAACTTTCGAAAGCCGTACTAACTAGAATAACACTTTATAGACCTATTACTCAAAACATTTGATCTCGAATAAAATCATTCAACAGGGGTTAACTTAATATAGAGTCATTACGAAGTATTTTGCCTAACGTTCTCTCTACAAGCCTGGTTGGCGCGCTATGGTAGTCTATCTATAAGGCTTCGCGTTGGTTTAAGTTGATCAAACTGATTTTCTACTTCATGCTTGAACCGTTTTCCTGCGTCCTTAAGCGACTTTGACTACGAAGTAGTAGAGTAGTGTTAGTTGCACTAGTCCAGAGACAGCGGGGTAAAATATATTGACGCCTTAGTGAAGAGCCGTCCAATCATTCAACACGTGTACTATGGGCTAGACTAGACATGCAAGGTCCAAATTAGCCCGAGTTGAGTTGGCCGTGAGGTGGTAGGTAGTGTGCACCGTATGGTAAACGTTTTGTGCTGCCGTAGGTTACGTATACTTCCAATACGGTATATGCATGTCAGCTTCGAAAATGCGAACCTCTCTATCATGTGGCTTGTCAAATTCCTTGCAACTCGGTGGCATACACAAGGCGTTGGTTGAGTGTATTTGTTGGTAACCAATGATATAGCCTGGATATGCTACCGAGAGAATGGAGGTCAGAGGATACTGGAAAGAGGAGCCAAATTATAGGTGGGTAACCTACGTGTTACTAGCCTGGTACCGACTGCCTAAGGTAGCGTATATCTAGGTGACAAGGAGAACTAGTGTACTGCAATAAGCTTAACACAAACTAGCGTGTGCCCCGCAAGCGAAGCCTGCTAGCCGCGTTACTCGGAAACAACAACGCCGGAGTTATTCGGAACCAAACTCGGTACCTAACATATAGGTAGCCACATATAAGAGCGTTTTGTACAATATATTAGGTACCTAGAGCTAGGTAAAAAAGCACAAACTATCTTAATTAGTTTAGGTTTATCTCTTGACACTAGGTAGTGAGGAGCATTTCGGGATATCTAGCTCCGGCGGATAGCACTTAGTGTACATTACTGCTACATATTTCTATACAACTCTACGAAGTACATCATGTACCCAATGTTGTAACTTGTTGTTGATGCACTAAGTATCGGGTAGGTGGGAGGGTTCCGAAGAGGTACCGAGAAAGTTATCTCACGTCACACCATAAGCCCCCACACCGCTATCTCAGCGTAGTGTGTCCAGGTCACACTAGCGTACATACCTGGCCACCTAACCTAGTACCACTAACCCTGTACTACACTTATCACGTTACCGCTGTATCACGAACTGGGAATCTGTTCCTTCAATGGCTTCAATGGGTATTAATCAGCGCCAGGACATATCTCAACGACAACTCGTGCGAGCGGTGGGTATTAATCAGCCCCGGGACATGGCTATGGGAACGACAACTCAGGCAAGCAGCGGGTATTAATCAGCGCCAGGACATGTGTGAACGAATATGTTAACGACAACTCATGCGAGCAGTGGCAAATCGCTCATTCACCTGCTCGGCTCCCCTGCCTCGTTTCCGTCTCCGCGGCACCATAATAGCGCCATGCTAGGTTTTAGTGTAAATAGCCTCCTCTACACTAGGTAGTGTACCTAGTGGCAGTGTAGTGTATAGTGCACGGAGAGCAAGAGTTAACGGAAATCAGCAAACGGTCGTATCTATCACACCTCAGAATCCGTATTCCCTCCACTAGCATGCGGTAGAAGTCGACCCTAGTGTGGGAAGTAGGCTGCTTATCATACGCGATAGTCAAGTCGTCAAAGCCAAGTCGTCAAAGCCAAGAAGCTACCATTGAATCTAGTGAAGCATGTACACTAATCATCCCGGTGGCATGTTCGTCCTGCACAGACTCGAGACCCGGGAAATGGGAAATGGGAAATGGGAAAATGGGAGACGTAGCGAGACCAGCTGCTCGGCTTGGTAGTGCATGCGTCGGTTCCAAGATAAACAATACCCAGCATTCAGCTAAAGGCAGGGTCCAAATTGTGCTCACCTAAACCCGGCACTTGCCATGCGTCGCAAGATCTAACTCCATTTAGCCTCATCGCTCGATACCAATGGGGAGGTTGATGAAGCCGACGGGTGATAGCATCTGATTCATTACATTAAATTACCTATGCCCTTCCGCTCACTCCTGACGCGAGGTGAAGCCTTGTAGCATCTGTCATCATCATTAATTTTGCCTCGAAGTGTACAGCCGCAAGGATGGTATCTTCCCAAGCACTTCCCTCGCTATTGGTCTTTGGACCTCAAAATGGGTTTCCATCAGAAGAAGTCCTAGAAGACTTGCGTCAGGAGCTCAATGGCAACCCTCTATTGTCTGCTCTCACCAAAGCGGTGGCCGAACTACCTCAATTATGGGGGATCCTAATAGATTGGGATAAGACTCTTTCTGAGCTGCCTGGCGCCGCCTATCTTGTTCAATTGAGGCGTTGGGTTCAGGAAGGCGGCCCCTTTCCTCACCACCGAGATTGTCCGCCTAATCTGTACGCGCTGGCAGTCACTTATATTCTCCAAATCAGTCAATATGCACGCTACCTTAGGAACCTCGGCAACGGCTCTCATCGTCTGCTTCTCGAGAGCGTCGGGACTGCTGGGATTCAGGGATTCTGTGTTGGCTTCATAAGCGCGATCGTTGTCGCTAGCTCGAAAGATGAATCTGATATCGGAGCTGCTGCTGCTGTTGGGCTTCGTCTTGCCGTCTGCATAGGAGCATACGTCGACTTAGGAGCTCTCAGATCACACGATGCGGGCGGAGCCTCTTGTGTTGCTATCAGATGGAGGGAAGGTAACGCCGAGGAGAAAGACAGCGTCGAGGCGATCGTACAATCCTATCCCGACGTGAGTCCCTTAAGGCCGACAAGATTGCTGTTCGCGTGACTAACTGTTTCCTATTAGGCTTATATATCGAGTATTAACGATCATACATGTGTGACTGTCACCCTCGAAGCTTCTGATGTTGATCGTTTTAAACAAGAGGCCCGTGACAGGGGTTTACGTGCGACAACCGTGCCAGTAAACGGTCGTTTTCATACCCTCGACAACCTCGAAGCCTCAGTTAGACTGAAAGGGCTTATATTTATTTCTAAGATTGAAGGTCTCGATTTCCCGTGGTCACGAACTCTCCTCGCTCCTGTGCGGTCTACAGTAGACGGCCAACTAATTCTTGGGAATCCTTTGACGGAACAAATAATCGAAAACACACTTGTGAACTGCGCAAACTGGTACGAGACTATTCGACGAGCCACTCTTCAGACCCCCCAGTCGAATAAGACGATCGCATTTGGGGGCTTCGGTAATCATATACCCTCTTCTCTTGTCCGGAAATTAGCCCTTCAAATTTTGCCCCTAGAAGGGCTAAAAGGGGGGACCACAACAAACTCTCCCGACCATTTGCCACTCAAGGGGCCTCTTAATGAACCAACCAACTTACACGAATACCCCTCTCACTCAATTGCCATCGTCGGCATGGCTGGCAGGTTTCCAGGTGCAGACTCGGTGGATGAGCTCTGGGAGCTCTTACTTGAAGGCAAAACGATGGCCGAGCCGGCGCCCGCCAAACGGCTCAACTTACCACGGAGTGGGAATTACGCAGAGACGAAGTGGTGGGGAAACTTTCTTCGAGACCCGGAAGCGTTCGATCATCGCTTCTTCAAGAAGTCGAGCCGCGAGGCTATTGCCTGGGATCCGCAGCAGAGGATCTTGCTCGAGGTCGCGTACGAGGCCCTGGAGTCGGCGGGCTACTTCGGGCCGTCGTCGACACCAGAGACGGATGACTATGGCTGCTATATCGGGGCGGTCATGAACAACTACTATGATAATCTCTCATGTCACCCACCCACCGCCTACGCTACATTGGGCACGTCCCGGTGCTTCATAAGTGGCTGCATCAGCCATTATTTCGGGTGGACAGGTCCGTCTCTAGTTATTGACACTGCCTGTTCATCGTCTCTCGTGGCTATCAATACAGCCTGTAGAGCTATTTGGTCTGGCGAATGTTCGCGAGCCATTGCCGGTGGCGCCAATGTGATTTCGAGCCCATTTGACTACCAGAATCTACACGCAGCCGGGTTCCTCAGCCCAACTGGGCAATGCAAACCTTTTGACGCCGCCGCCGATGGTTACTGCCGCGGTGAAGGCGTTGGCGTGGTTGTACTCAAGAAACTATCTGATGCGATTGCAGACAACGACAACATCTTGGGCGTGATCGTTGGCTCTGCAGCGAACCAGAATCGCAATCTCAGTCACATCACAGTACCACATTCGGGCTCGCAGGCCAACTTGTACCAGAAAGTGATAAGTCTTGGCAACGTTCGGCCGGAAGCAGTATCCTATGTCGAGGCTCATGGGACCGGGACCGGCGTCGGCGACCCAGTCGAAGTCCGCAGCATCCGTGATGCCTTTGGCGGACCTCAAAGAGACGCTCTCCTTCACTTCGGCTCTGTCAAGGGAAACATCGGCCATACTGAAGCTACTGCTGGTATAGCCGGGCTAATCAAAGTGCTTCTCATGATGAGGCATGGCAAGATACCAAAGCAGGCCAGCCACAACTTGCTGAATCCTAAGATTATACCCTTCCACCATGACCAGATGGCCATTCCCAAGGCGACGTTGCCCTGGAACCCACCCACTCGTTTGGCATGCGTCAACAGTTACGGCGCGGCTGGCAGTAACTCGGCTGTGATGGTGCGCGAGAAGCCACTCTCGGGTGCGAGGGCGGCACCCACGCAGCTCTCGAAATACCCAGTCATTCTCTCTGCCGCTTCTGCCCACAGCCTCTCCATGCTTGGCAAGAAGCTGCTCGACTGGCTGAATAAAGGTGAGACTGGGGCTGATGGCTCTCTAGGGTCGCTGGCATTTAATCTTGCTGATCGCGCCAACCATACGCTGTCGTACATCTCCGCCACATCGGTATCTAGTATCCAAGAACTGAAGTCGACCCTCGAGGCCGCATCCATCGGCTCCGGAATAATCGCAGCCGATGCGCCCAAGCCCGTCGTTCTTGTATTTGGAGGCCAGGAAAGCGATTTCATCGGGCTGTCCGAAGGCGTGGACGCGTCCTCCAAAGTGTTTCGCAAGCACCTCGACCACTGCGATCAGATCCTGGTTTCTGGTGGCCTCGAGAGCCTTTACCCAGCGATTTTCCGCCAGGAGCCTATAGAGAACCTCGTGACTCTGCACTCGGCGCTCTTTGCTGTCCAATACGCTTCTGCCATGGCGTGGATAGACTGCGGGCTGAAGGTTGACGCAGTCGTCGGGCATAGTTTCGGCCAACTGACCGCGCTCTGCATATCTGGCTCGCTCTCCCTCTCTGATGCATTGACGCTGGTGGTAGGCAGGGCGTCTCTGATGCAGAAGTACTGGGGATCGGAGCCGGGCTCCATGCTATTTATCCAGGCCGACCGCGAAACTGTCGGGGAAATCCTCCAGTCATTGAAGACTCAAGACAGCGGATTTTACGCCGAAATCGCCTGCTATAACGGCCCCAAAAGCCATGTAGTCGTAGGCTCGTCTGGCTCTATCAATCTCTTGGAACAATACGTCGCCAATACGCCCTGTCATCGGGATTCAATACGGACCAAGAAACTTAGAGTCACGCATGGTTTCCACTCGAGGTTCACGGAGCCCATGCTGAGCCATCTCGCAGCGCTGGCCAAGCCGTTGGAATGGAGGCGACCTACAATACATCTCGAGACCTGCGATGAAGTTGAAAGCGTTACTGAACCTGACTTCACGATAGTTTCCAAGCATACGAGATCCCCGGTCTTCTTCCAGCAAGCCGTGGAGAGACTCGCTGCGCGGTTCCCCCAAGTCACATGGATCGAAGCCGGCCGTGGGTCTTCTGTGATGCAACTCGTCAAGGTTTCGGTGCCTGATTCCCAAGGGCATGCGTTCATATCACCGCAGCTCACTTCGCCCCATGCGCAGGGCCATCTTGCGGATGTGACTAGCGACCTCTGGAGACTCGGATATGCGGTCCAATTCTGGTCATTTCACCGGAGCCAAAAGCCGGATTATGAATATCTCAGCCTACCACCGTACCAGTTCGAGAAGACAAGACACTGGCTCCCGTTCACCGGCAGAGAAACCCAAAAGGAGGCCGAGGTAGAAGTCGTGGGGGAAACGCATGAGCTCATCTCCTTTTTGCGATTCAAGGATATATCTAAGACGGAGGCGTTGTTCAAAGTCGACCCTCGTTCCGACCGTTTCCAGAACATGCTCGGTGGCCATGTGATGGCTGGCCAGACGCTTGCCCCGGCCTCTTTATATTTTGAACTCGCGGCTCGTGCGGCCTTCTTCCTTCAGAACGACACAGATGCGAAAGAATACGTACCTACTGTTGACGATCTAGTGATGAAGTCTCCAATTGGCCACGACAAATCAGCAGAGATCACGCTCACGCTGAAACGGCTTGGGCATGCCCAGCCATCGTGGTCGTTTTCTATTACCACCAGAGGCGGGCTGCGCCAATTTACAGAACCCTACGAACAATCCACGGGCAGGGTCTACCTCAAGAAGCGCAACGATGCGCAAGCCGCCCGGGAATTCAGACGATACGAATCCGTGACGGGCCACCGACGATACGAGGAGCTGTGTAATCACCCGGACGCCGAGAAGATGGAAGGCAAGCACATCTACCGGGCCTTCAGCACCGTCGTGCACTACGGGGAGGCGTTCCGGGGCATCAAGAAGATAGCCTGCGTGCGGCACGAAGCCGCCGGCAAGGTGGTGATTACCCCGGAAACGAGCGCCCCGGCGGACCAGCGCCTTTGCGACACCCCCATGACCGACAGCTTCATGCAGTTCGCCGGGTTCCTGGCGAACTACTTCAACAACCCGAGTCTCGAGGACGTGCTCGTCTGCCAGAAGATCGAGCACATCGAGATCGGCGGAGACTTCAATCCCGACGCCGGAGAGTGGATCATCTACTCCAACATGAGCGAGGGCGGCGAGACCGACGCGTCGGCCGATGCGTACGTGTTCGAGGCCGGGAGCAGGAAGATGGTCATGGCCGCGTTCGGTTTCCGCTTCTCTAAGATGCCGCAGGCCTTGCTCGCGAAGATCTTGAAGAATGTCAACCAGCCCGGAACAACAAACGCGAAAACTCGGCACGCTCCGGAAGCCGGGATTGAGGTCGAGGCCGGGGCCACTGAGGGCACCGGCCCCGTCGTCTCAGGCGTCGCGTCTTCCTCGTTACAGAAGTCTTCAAGCATGCGACATGATCTGCTCCAGATATTATCCAACGTCACGGATGTCCCACTCAAGGAGCTCAGCCTCGAATCCACACTGGATGATCTTGGAATCGATTCCCTTATGGCGACCGAGGTTCTCAACGATATTCGGACAACCCTGGGCATCACCATTGACCTGACGAGCTTCCTCTTCTTCCCGAACGTCCAAGCTCTCGTGGCCCATGTCGACGAAAACCTGGGCGTCGGTAGCGAAAGCGACGAGATAGACACACCACCGTCGCCGTCCACAGACCACAGTGCTGCGGATTTAAGCCGCCACCAGGAAGAAGTCAGGGCCCCGACGCCAGCGCCTCTGGACAGAGCCAGCGGGCCCAGTATAATTTCCGCAGCTGCCGCCTTCGAAGAGACTCGACTCGGGTACGACCAGCTCGCCGAGGTCACCAAGGCCGTCGGCTTCTGGTCCGAGGCCTACCCAGGCCAGGCCAGGCTCGTGCTGGGCTACGTGGTAGAGGCGTTCGCGGAACTCGGCTGTGATCTGAAGGCTCTCAAGCCCGGCGACGCCGTACCCCAGATCGCCGCGCTGGAGAAGCACGCGCGGCTCGTGTCGCAGCTCTACCGCGTCCTGGAAGACGGGAAGCTCATCGCGTCTACGGACCGCGGCTTCGCGCGGAGCGACGCGCCCGTCGACGAGACTCCCGCCGAGTCCGTGTTCCAGGACCTCGTCGGCCGCCACCCGCAGCACGACGACGTCAACAAGCTCGTCCGGGCCGTCGGGTCCCGGCTCGCCGCGTGCCTGACGGGCGAGCAGGACGGGCTGCAGATCGTGTTCGGCGACCGGGAGACCAAGAAGACGCTGGAGGCCATGTACGAGTTCTGGCCGCTCCTCCGGACCCCGACGCTGCTCCTCGGGGACTTCCTGCTTAGGGCGCTCACTAACGCCGCGGGCGGCGGCAAGTTCCGCATCCTCGAGGTCGGCGCCGGGACGGGCGGCACGACGCGGTACGTCACCAGCCACCTGAGGAACCACGGCATCCCCTTCGAGTACGTGTTCACGGACATCTCGCCGTCGCTCGTGGCGGCGGCGAAGAAGCGGTTCCGGGGCGTCGAGGGCATGTCGTTCGAGGTGCTGGACATCGAGAAGCCGGCGACGGCCGAGCAGGAGGGCGCCTTCCACTGCGTCATCGCGACGAACTGCATCCACGCCACGCGGGACCTCGAGACGTCCCTGTCGCGCCTGCGGAAGATGCTCCGCGAGGACGGGGCGCTAACGCTGATCGAGATCACGAGGAACATGTTCTGGCTCGACATCGTCGTCGGGTTGTTCGAGGGCTGGTGGCTGTTCGAGGACGGCCGCGAGCACGCCCTCGTCGACGAGGGGCGCTGGGCGCGGGCCATGGAGAAGGCCGGCTTCGACGAGGTCCTGTGGTCGGACGGGGATACCCCGGAGTCGAAGACGGTGCGCGTCATCGGCGCGTTCCCGAGGAGAGACCCGGCTCGGGCCGGTGCCGCGTCGCGGTCTAAGAAAGCCGCCAAGGTGACCCTGGAGACGGTCGTGTATAAGAAATTTGGCGACCAGGAGATCCATGCCGACATCTACTACCCGGACGAGGCGCCGGTTTCAGACAAGAAGCTGCCTATCGGTATGTAAAATACACCTAACCAGCCTGGGACCTTGCTTATTGTTGTATCGAACTAACTGTTTGTCTGTTTTCTTGTCTGTTTGTAGCCTTGATGATTCACGGGGGTAGCCACATCATCTTCTCCAGGAAAGATATCCGGCCCGCCCAGACGCGACACCTGCTCCAAGCGGGTTTTCTACCGGTGAGCCTGGACCACCGGCTCTGTCCCGAGGTAAGCCTTGCCTCGGGGCCGATGGTGGACGTCTGCGACGCGCTCCACTGGGCCCGCCACACGTTGCCACGCGTGGCACACTCTCGCCGGCCGGGGCTGCAGGTCGACGGCGAGAGGGTGGTGGTCGTGGGATGGTCGTCGGGAGGACAGCTCGCCATGTCGCTCGCGTGGACGGCGCCTCAGCGGGGTCTCCGGCCGCCCGAGGCGATCCTCGCGTTCTACTGCCCCACCAACTACGAGGACGAGTGGTGGCGGCACCCGATCCAGCCCGTCGGGGCCGAGTACAACGGCGTCGAATACGACGTGCTCGAGGCCGTACGGGACGAGCCCATCACAAACTACGGCGTCGTGGGCGCCTGGGAACCGCTCTCGGACCCGCGCATCCTCACCGATCCCCGGTGCCGCGTCGTCCTGCACATCAACTGGCGGGCGCAGACGCTGCCGGTCATCATCGGCGGGCTGCCAAGCAGGAAGAAGGCGGACGAGGCCTCGTCCTCCGAGGTCCGGGACTGGAATCATCTCCCGCAGCCCGGCGTCGACGCCGTCGTGGCCGTCAGCCCGCTCGCGCAGATCCGTCGGGGCAACTACCGGACGCCGACGTTCCTGGTCCACGGGACGGCCGACGACCTGATCCCGTGGCAGCAGAGCCGGGACACGTACGAGGCCATGCTCGAGAGCCGTGTCCCGGCGCAGCTGGCGCTCGTCGAGGGCGCGCCGCATATCTGCGATCTGAGCAGCGATCCCGACTCGGAGGGCTGGAAGGCTGCTATTCGCGGATACGAGTTCCTCTGCTCGTACGTGTTCTAGCGCCGACGGGGGAGGGGAGTTGGACTGTCTCTTCTTCCTATGTTTTGGTAGTTCACCTGGTTTACTTGTTTTCTTTTTCTCTTTCTTCATTTTTCCTTTTTTTCCCTCCTCCCGAAATGACGAGCTTAAATAATTAGTGTGATTATATTTTCTTGGTCTGTAACTGTAGGCTTGGTTGATCTTGTAATTAGGAAACAAAGTGTGTAGTCCTGTTACTTTGAGATAAAGTAAGTGTTAACGCAGAGTGCCAGAAACTGTTTTTGAAGTAAACCAAATGTTGTTTGTTTTATGTCGAAGTTCAAGATGTGTAGGGAGGTTGTGGAATCGCGCGCCCCTGCCCGTAGTGTATGATCAAAGCTGTATTAATAAACGTGATAATGTGCCATTTCGACCCAGATGATGTAGTTTTCCGTTCAAAGTTCAACTCGTCCCTGGTTGCAATTACATCCGATAACAGCTAATGTATACTAGGCTGTATGTTCTTATACAGTCAACCGTTCCAATTCTTCGATTAGGAATCATCAGAAGTGTCTCAATAAAAAAAAAGGTTGGACTGAAGATCCGATTCTGTGTGTTAAATTTTAGCTGAGCTGAGCTGAGGCTGAAGTCCCTGGGCCGGACCTAGGGATGGTCCCGCGGCCTGTCCCGCGTATCAGCTATGAAAGGTGGCAGGGCTAGCTTCTGAAGCCCCCGCAACCGGTCCAGTTATTTGTTTACTTGTTTCCTATTTAGGAGTAGTGCCACTACCTCTATCAGTCTCATGCATTACGCTTTGCCCACATCATAATACCATCAATATCTGCTTCAAGTTGTTTCTTTCCATAATGTGCTTCTTAAATAATTATCCCCTATTTCACCAACACGACATCCTCAGTATAGTCGACCACGCTGTCTACGATATTCCTAAACTACGCCATCACGCGGCCCCCTTCCTAGCGGAACAATGACAGCAGCGTCATCACATACGCTTGATGGCGCCCAACGCGCATCAAACCGGGCTCCCTATCGTACGTCAAAAGCCACCAACGATAGTAGAAGGCAGCGGAAGCAATGCTGGGAAACACATAGCCTCCCTCACTACACTTATCCGACCGCTAACTCGGTGGCTCGCTTGCGGGCATCGAAGCCATTTATGCCATCCAATTCATCATTTTCGTCTTCATCTTGGCCATCACGATGGAAACCGCGTCTTCGTCGTACTCCGGCTTCACATGAGCACCGCTCTGACGTTGCTGCCGCTGACCCCGAGTATATCACACAGCTGTGGAAGAGTGTTATGGCATGCGGGGCCGAGACAGAGAGCTCGAGAGGAAGGGAGGAGAAGGGAGCGCCATCCGCAACAGGCACATTAATTTCAGCATCGACATCAACCTCCAGACGGCTCCAGCATCAGTTACTTGCCACACCAACGTCTTCAAACCAGAGACCGAAGAAGGAACCAACCGCCAAGGTCTCCGACCCAGACTTCGAAACAACAGTTCTAGCGCCGTATGGAATTACGATCGAGGGAGAAAGCCTGACCCAGAGCTTCTACGATCATTTTTCCCTTTCTGAGCTACCCAGAGACCGTACAGAGCGCTTCTATGCCTACAAAAAGAAGTTTTCCCTCAACATATGGCTGGAGCCTAACGACGAGCATGCCAGGCGGATCCAAGAGGAATTCTGCGCTATGAAAGACTACGGTTGCAACAAAGCTGAATTTGCGGCATATGCTCTGCAGGAGGTGCTCCTCGACGAACGTCGGTACCCGATGATAGTGGCACCATCTGAGACGCTTATGGCCCCAGTGCGCACGCTGCAGCTTGTGCAGAAGCCCATACCCGGTACGTGGAAGGCTCCGACACGGCTTTCTTCATCCGAGAAGCAGTATGAATGGGACATCCGCCCGGACTGCGCATACTACATCTCGCTCCGAGCCTTCCCGCGCAACTTCCGCCGAGACGTCAGGAAGTTTGTCTCTATTGTGCAGCGTCGCGCATGCTGCCCGTATCTTACGATCGAGTTCAAGAAATACTTAGAGACTCCTCAGACGGCCACCAACCAGGTTGCTATTGCTTCAGCTATAGCACTATATAATCGCTGGCATCTGAAACACAGAGCGCTTCAAATGCTGGACATCGCTGGCGACTGGTCAGAGGATCACAAGAACCAATTGCGACACTACAGCATCACATTTGTAGGAGCAGAGTGGGAACTCTGGTACACTATCCCGAAGACCTACGATGTCTGGAGTGGCTGCACGATGTTTCAGATGAAGTTTGGGGACTGTTCTGAAGCCGACGGCGTTGTGCTCCTATTAAGTATCTTGAACGACATTCACTATTGGGGATTGACGGTGCACGGGAAGTCCTGCCTGGCTGATATCGGTACTCTTGTTAAGGGCAACACAGGTAGGGTTTCATGGCTTTCGGAGAGCATCGAGGATCTTGATATTGGGACTGCGTGACTTGAACTGGCGACGGCCTACTTTATACGTATAATGGAGTTGGCGGACTTTTCCACAGGAGACTTACACAGGAATAGCTGTAGTTATTCGGTGACAAGGTTTGTTCGACTGTTTACTTTTGGTTTCTCTCGTATAGTTCGGAAACGGAATACTAGGTCGGTCTAGCGGATGGATATCTAGTAGGTTCAAAGGCTTGGTATAGTAAGCTGGTAGGTATGACACAAAAGGACAGGAAACCTGAAAGTCTGCACCTACAGAAACGATCAGACCCGGCATAAATCTGACAGTTAAACTGGATACTACTAGGTACCTGGTTAAAACACACTATGATTACTTAGTTAGTCACGTGAACGTCCGCTCTCTACCTACATGTAGCTCTAGCCTCCGGTACCTGGCTTAGCTATGGGGCCCAGTTCTGACGTCAGCCCACCACACCCTTTTGTCTCCGGGTGGTGGCGGAGCTGTCTCAGACATGCACTGTAGATAGAGGCAGCTCCCGTACTAAACTAGGTACTTCGCCTACTACCTACCTAAGCTCATAGAGCCCGTGTGCATCAACCTACCTATTTCTACCACCTACTAAGTCGGATAATCAACCACCTAACAATTTCATACTAATTCGGCCTCAGGCAATAAATCTAGCACCATACACCATCAGCGTACTTTTCAAAGCCTACCCTAATCAAATCTCCTGCTGACTTTCTTGGGCGGCATTGCCAGCGCCTGTCCGCCACCCCTGAAACCCCGTTGAAATCCCATTGAAATCCCATTTAATCCCATTTGACTCCGCGACTCTCCACCATGTCCCGCTGGTCGGCGTATGATACCGACGAGGAGCGTTTGCCCGAAGGCATGCAGCGGATCGGTTACGACGCCGACACCCAGGTCTACACGTTCCGCGACGCCGCCGACGGCAGCACCTGGGAGAGCGCGCCGGGGAATCGGTACGGCGAGCTCCGACGAGTCGACGCCGCGACGCCCCCCTCGTACGGCGAGGGGGACGACGAGAGCAGTCCCACCCAGCCGCTGACGTACGCCGGTCCCGGCCCCGACGGCGCCGGTGCCCAGCCCTCGTGGAGGCAGGAGATGATGCCGCTGCTGAACTGGTTCCTGCTCGTCGGCGTGTTCCTCCTGGTCGTCGTCTGGTTCATCACTCGGGGATCCGGGGGCGGCGCCGAGGTCGTCAGGGACTGCGGCGACGGCGCGACGCCCTATAAGATCCGGGCGGGCGATACGTGTTGGGCCATCGCCGAGGCCAAATCCATCTCCATCGACGCCCTGCTGGGAAACAACGAGGGTCTGAATTGCGATAGGTTGTCGATTGGCGAGACGATCTGTGTGCCGAGTGCCTAGTTTAGACATTGTCGTTGACTGACGGCGTGTCGTCGGACACATACCTACTGCCTAGTCTATGCTTCATTGCCCGAGCACTCTGCCCAAAGTCGTGTCAAAAGTTGCTATGTTCGAGACTCTGGGGAATCTCGGCTGGAACCGTTCTAAAACTTCTATTCTCCACGTTGGACATGTGCATCGTGAACACGCTAGAGGTAACGTCATACGCACAGCTGCGCTGGGTAACGCTTTGGTCCCTTTGTACATGGAAAGCGCCGGGACCACGTGTTACGTTTTGATAGTTAGCTCGTCTGTTTCACGAAGAGCCAATGCCACTCATACTCTGAACCAGATGTTCCGTGGGAGTGAATAGCTGCTGGGCAGTTATAGGATTACCTGCCTCTCGAGGTGCCTTGTACTATAAACTGTAATATAAACAGCACGATAAAACACTTACTACCTTCTCATGACTTCGATGATCAGCATGCTCGAGTAGCTAGTAGCCTTTTCATCACCTCTATGCACAATGACATATCTTTTCTAGGTGTAATTGTTTTTTAAACCCGTACGTCAGCAGGAATGGCCTCTACAAGCCCTTCATTATCTATCTTTGCTATATGTGCGTCAACGCAGCCGCATCTAATACTCGGAGGGCATGGTGGACAGCTTCCCACCATCGTTGACAAGCACTAGTCCATTACAGTACTGCGGCATGAAAAAGTCAGTGATTTCTTTGCGCCGGGGGGGAATATACTAGGGCGGTCCCCCGGAAGAGGGTGAACAACCAGAACAACACATCCTTACTAACAACCATACTCGAGGGATGACAATAACTCCCCATCCCCCGAAAAGAAAAGCGAAAAAAAGGTAAGGTACTCACCGAACCAGCTCTGCTCGCCAGGTACAGCACAGTCCCCGCCATCTCCTCCTCGCCGCCGAACCGTCGGGCGGGGACGAAGCGCTGCTCCGAGGGGTGCTCCTTGGACGGGTCGCGACCCTGTATCATTCCGGCAGCCAGCACGGACGGGAACACTAAACACGCAAATCGATAGGTCAGCACTTTTGCGCGCGGGCGGGCGGGCCTAGGGCCTAGAATGCCCGTGAAAAACGTCCGGTCAACTCACAACCCGGGGCCATCGCATTCACCCGGATGCCGTACGGCGCCAGGTTCGAGCTCGCGTGCTTCGCTAGGTGCGCGATGGCCGACTTGCTCCCCGCGTACGCGGGCAGCGTCAGCCGCGCGCGGCTATACGCCGCGATGCTGCTCGTGAACAGCACCTGGCTCTGAATAGACGGGACGTCGCCTCCTCCTCCTCCTCCTCCTCCTCCTCCTCCTCCTTCAGCGGCCCCGCCCTCCAACGTCGGCGCGCCAAAGCCTCCCCGCAGCGCGCGCTTGTTGCCCTCGTCGAGGAGCTCGAGGAACGCGAGCATGGTGAAGTAGGCGCCCGTGACGTTGACGTGCATGGTCCGCGTGAACTCCTCCATGGAGACGCCGTCGAAGAGGCGCCCCCTGAGCTCCGCGACGCTCTCGTCCTCCTCCCCCCGGTAGCCCGCGGCCGGCCCCACGACGCCCGCGTTGGCGATGACGAGGTTCACGTGCCCGACCTCGGCCGCGACGACGTCGACGGCCGCCTGCAGCGACGTCTTGGACCCCACGTCGCAGACCAGTGGGCGCAGGCTCTCGTGCGCCGCCGCGGCCTCCTCGAGGACCGCCTTGCGCTGCGAGAGGATGTAGACCCTCTTCGCGCCGGCGTCGGCCAGCGCCTTGGCCATGTGGAATCCGATGCCTGGTGTGTCGGGGAATGATGCTGTCAGCTAGGAGGAAGTTCCGCATAGAAGTAGGTAGGTAAAGAAATCAATCAAGTAGGCGGGTAGCGGGTAGCGGGTAGCCCTACCGGTTCCGCCGCCGGTGACGACTGCGACCATGCCGTCGACGCGGAAAAGGTTTGGCGTGCTCATCTCGTGTTATATATGTGTATATATATATATATATATTCCTTTGTTTCTCTTTACTGGAATATTCTCGGATCGAACCAGGGGTTACCAATTTACATCCGACTCAGTCACCGAGCTGTTTCACCTGCTAGCATCAGGATAAGACAATAGAGGAAGAGACGGACGCTTTTTTTCCAGGTGAGCAAGCAGTCTTAGAAATTCCGAGGGGAAAGGATCCCAGATAAGCTACATATGTACCGCTACCTGCTCGAGAGACCATCTTAACTTGACGAGGCAGTGACCGTCGGATCTCCGGGTGGGCGAATGGGGGTTCTCTGCGTGTTTCTCCGGCCCCGGGATCCTGGCCAGCCGGATATACGGTTGGGGTAGATAATTCCAGCGTAAATCATCTAGTAAGACATTTTCTGTCGACGACGAATATCATTGCATAATGATTTATTCCCATCTCCTTTTCTTTTTCTCTCTTGTTATTTCTTTTTATTTTTTCCCTCCCTTTCTCCTTTTTCTTTGCTGGTAATCGAGGCTGGGCAATATAGCCTGTCCGGGGATTCGGCGTCAACTATTCATATTCAACCGTAGCCAAGACATTATCATGCAGCAGTACCGTAGCAGGCCAGGAAGGGTATACGAAATAGTTGTAGGGCACGTTTTAAAATTTAACACCATAAGGTACATATAACAGGCTTATAAGTGGGAAATATTCTATCTAGTAGCCATATAGCATTAAAATTAAGTTGCGACTTCTTATACAAATAGGTACATAGTACTAATAAACCTAAAATTATGTGGAGACAGTGTCCTAGAGATCAGGCTGTTTATAGGTACTAGTATAAGAACTGTAACATCCTGTTCCCTTATAATATTGTAAGCAGCTACATATATTGTGAGCAGATAATTCTTTTGAGCACTCTTTTTTTTATTTTGCAATATTCTGCAAAAGCTGTAAAACCTTCCGCTAAAGTCTTAAACGCTAAATTAATTGCACTAATTCCTTTAGTATTTAGAGTAGTAGTTGTAGTAGTATAGATTTAAATGGTTAGCTATTGATCGAAAGGTTTGTAAATCACAAGAAACAACCTTGCAAAATCAAAGGTTATTATAAGTGGTATAGTAGGTAGAATACCTAGGTAAGAGTAAGTAGGAGTAAGTAGGAGTAAGTAGGAGTAAGTAGGAGTAGGTAGGAGTAAGTGGTTATAAGTAGTTATAAGTAGTAGTAGGTAGGAGTAAGAATAGTACTATAGCTTCTACCTACTTTTACTCCCACTTACTACTACTTATAACTACTTATAACTACTTATAACTACTTACTCCTACCTATTTCTACCTACTCTTACTTACTCCTATAATTCTTGTAAGAGTATAATCCTTATAAAGGGCATAAGGCTTATAAGGGTGCAATTATTTCAAAAATTTAATATTGTTTTCTAGCGATTAGGATTCTTTTTTTAAAAATTATTATAAGAGAATACTACTTTTAAAAAGTCAAAATCCTTATAATTTACTACTGTTGCTATACCCTAACAAAGTTACAATTCTGTTTTTAAATAATGGTTTTGATTTTTGAAAAGCATTTCCACAATCCTTTTATATACCCCCCCTAATCCGGTACGGTAGGTACTAAGGTAGTCAATCAGTCAATGTCAATGACTTCATCATGCTATCATCAGACATATTAGTTATTTGTATTTGTTCTGCACTATTTCTCCCCTTTCACAGCTTGCGTCAGTGTTAGTTACCTACAACATTTATTATGGCTCCTTTCTATCTTTCTCTGTCTACAACACTTGGCTGCAACTGTGGCACATACCTTAGATACCTCTGGTAATGCACCTACATCTGATGTTGCTGAAAGGAGCGCCCCGGTCCGGTAGATAAAAATGGAGCCTAGTTCCTGTGCAGACCGTTCCGGCCCCATCTTGCCTGGTGGGTACCCCTCGCCCTGCCTAATACACCTTCCTGCATAGATTAGACATAACCGCCTCCACGACAACAACGACCACCCCTCCGTATCGTCGATGCAAACCGGTCTCTCACTCGGCAGGGCGATCAATTCTTTCACACAGGGTTACTGGGACAGGATACAGGATACCGGCATGCCGTATGGTGTGCTAAAGAGCGCCTAGCCGACATCCTTGGTTATGTACCGACGATAGCGCCCCCACGTCGTCTCCGCCGCCACTCATCGCACCATTCATCTCCTACTCCAACCCGATCTGATCTGATCCATTCTGATCCAATTTGATCCAATCTGATCCAGTCTGATTCAGTCTGATCCAGTCTGATCTGATTCGACCCGGCCCAGCATGGCCGCCTCGCGTCGCGGCCAGCCAGAGCTTCACCTGCGGATGCCCTCGACGTCCGGTGTCGTCGCCCTACCCGACCTGCCCCCGATCTCTGCGCTCTTCCTCATCGACTTCGACGTCAAGGCCGGCTACACCATATCCTGGAAGGCATCGAAACCCGGCGTCGAGCTCGATGGTGTCGTGGAATACAAGTCGCTGCCCTCCGGCCTGCACACCGTGTCCGAGGATCTCATCTACTTCGTGCACGACGGATACGCAGGCCTGAGCGCCTTCGTCAATGCCCCGGTCGACGATACCGCCGCCCGCAATGCGCGCATGCTGGCAGTGGGCGTCCTGGTTCCGCTGAGCTACGGGCGTCTAGGTAGGGCTTGGAAACATGCCGAGAGTCTAAAGGCCATCGCATCGTACGTTTGCGCTCCTCCCGCCTACTCCCGTGCTGATCACAACCCGCCTGATCACGTCCGTCCATGTTCCGCGGCGACCGCTAACGCCTGCCTCTTAGAAAATTGGCTGCGAACAGTCAGGATGTCGGGACCCTAGAAGAGTACTGGGAGAAGAACCAGGCCCGCGACGCCACCGACAATGATGCCGCCCCTAAAGACGACCTCGAATCCCCAACCGCGATATTGAGGAGCCCAAAGACGTCGCGGGGTCATACGAGGAACCGCTCGGCTTCCGACGGTACGGCCCTGATGCTGCCAGGCCACCGGCTATCGCCCTTTCATCCGGCCTGGGCCCTGACCAAACTCTTGGACGCCTTCGGACCGCTCATATTTCCCATACATCGCGCTGCGCTGCTGCGCAAGCGGATATTGATCTCGGGCCATGCGCCTGTAGAACAAGCCTGCAACTTCGGTGAGTTTTAATCGGTGCGCTGTCTGTGCCAGTGCGCTGTGCCGGTGGGCTCTGACCATGCCTTTAGTCTATAATATCTCTATACTCTCCACTATACCATTGGCGACATCCGTTCTCTTATCATCTAGCTCTCCATCGCATCGTTTGCGGCCGCTGTTTTCCATCGGCGTTCATGATATCCCTTTCTTGGCCGAGGACGCGAAATGCGGCAGAAATACAGATGCCGCAACATCAGATAGCGAATCCGAGGCAGGGACCGGATGGGTAGCCTGCACGACCGATAGCATTCTCTCTAAGAAGGACACGCTGTGGGATGTGCTCATCACTATGCCACCGCCCCACGCCTCGAACGCGAAGAAACGCGTGTGGCCGACCGTGGAACTAGCCCAGGGCGTTCCCGTAAAGGCCACACAACGCGATATGCGCCGCTTCCGCTCTCTCAAAGCTGGAATTGCTCATATGGAAGGCAACGTTGCGCTCTCCTCACCAACCACGCCGCAGACATTAGCTGCGTATAGGGAGGATGAGGCATCGCTAGATGACGCAGAGCAAATAGTAGAGCCCACGAGTTGGGCAGCTCTCGCATACAGTGGGTTCATGTGGTGGGCCTCGGCGGGCGAGAAGCCGCGGTCGGACGAAGCCGAGGAGGCCGCGCACGATGCCTCTCTCCTCAGCGACCTGGCATCCTCCTCCATCGGCATGAATATGCCCCGAACAATAGACGTTGCCGCCTCCATATCATCGCTCACGCCAAGGCGATCGTCAACAGCAGCCTCGGCGCCGCTGGAAATAGACGAAGCCCGTGTCGAGCTCGCTATAATATCCTATTTTCACAGGTTCACGACGCAGCTTCTCGGCGCATTAGCAGACGCGATTGACAGCACCGGCGGCGACGACGACGACGACGACGACGACGTGATAGAAGACGATAGCCCGGCGGAAGAAGATGACGCGCTGATTGATGCGGATGACGCCGATGCGCAGGGACACGGCGTCCGGGTCGACATGGACGTAATCAAGAGGATGGGTCTCGACATCTGGAGCGCGTCGGACGCCGAGTTCGTGAGGGAACTCCTGAAGACATATTTCGACCGCCAGGCATATGTAGAAGGCAAAGGCGTCGAGGTGTGCGGTATTAGAGTCTGCTGAGAGCAGCTTCTTTTTCTTTCTCTTTCTTTCTTACATGAGTATATATCATGGGCGTTGGCGTAACCGAGGAAACTTGGCTGTATGAATAACCATGTTCCCGGGGGGCAAAGCCGCCAATATCACTTACGTCTGAGCTCCTGCGGCGACAGTGGCAGTGGCGGCGGCGGCGGCGGATATATTGTTTCTTGAGGATACCTCTCAGCGTAACACTACGTAGGTAATCTTACTCGTGTAAATACCGAGCCCCTGGTAACCACCCCTTCTAAGTTTTTACATATGTAACTATGGAGCTGCCCAGCACCTAGTCTCCTACGAGGCCCGTATATAGGACTCGTTGTTCATGACTACGTTTGTATCATACGCCTTAGGCTTGCCAGGTTTCTTAACAACACTAGGAGAGTGAGTGAGATTTTCTGCCTACTAGGTTGGCTGGTTGGTTGGTTGGTTTTGCGTCGTTGAGTCGACAACAGCGGTCTACGGCCTATCTTACACGGGGGCCTGCGGAGTAATACTTCTTTGGTTTCGACTAGACGGACAAGACACCATACATGCTCGAGGTCAAAAGGTTGCCATGGAAGAGAGGGGGAAAAGGGGAGGAACGAAGGAAGGAAGAAAGAAAGAACGAAAGAAGAAGAGAAAGAAAAGCGCAGATCCGCAACAGCGAATCCCGACCTTACAGTCCTACCCCGAGGCAGACTCTCTACTTCCGAGGCAAGGCAATAATAATAAATAATAACAGGTCGTCGTCTTCACCAAAGGTTCTCCTTATCTCTCTGGCCGATAGACACCAACCAACCTGCAAAATCCCAAGTTTTGCCTCATCATATCACACAGGCCACAACAGTACGCCGAACACAAGACGTTTAGTTTTGAATTACGCTGATGAGCTAGAAAAATTTAAGTTGCGTGCAGTATAAACTAAAAAGAGGGAGACCTGTTTTCTTCCAACGACCACGTACTTAGTTAGGTACGTAAGCACTCTTTAGGGGCCGCCGGCAGACTACCTATGTAGGGGTGAGTAAGTAGGTAGGTAATTCACCTACCATATTTGCCAAATGCATAGCACACAACACACACACAACGCCGAATGCGCCGACCTATGCCTTTTTCTCTCTCTCTCGCATACACGCTGGTTTCGCAAATACTACAAAACGTATTGCCCCTTTTTTTCCTTATTAAAAAATAAGAAGAGGGGTGGTTGTTTATATAGAGTCCAATACGAATAGCCTCTTTTATCCTCGGCTCGGGCTTCGCCATAGGTCATGCGGAGTCTCAAATAAAAAAGATAATAAACCTCTCAAGACTCGTCTTCCGTATCCGTGTTGGTGGCGCTGGTATCTGACTCTTCCTCTTCGGTCCCGCTTTCGTCGTCGGATTCTTCATCTACGTCTACCTTCCGCTTAGCAACGGGAGCACCCTTCAACGCACTCATCTGGCCAGCAAGCGAATCTGCGAGAAATATTAGCGAAAATTTTAGATACCAATAAGAAGCTAAAGGAAGGACTCACCCTCGTCAGGTTCACTAATTTCATCCTCCGCGGTCATTTGAGCTGCCTTGCTGGCCTCCTCCACCGACAGTGTAACCTCCATCTTCGTGTCGAAGCCCACGTAGCTGTCGCATACAAGGTGCATGACGAATGTGTAATTCCCGGCTTGTGGAGGAGCGGCAAATTGCGCCTTGAGAGTCTGCATGTTGTATGTAGGTTTGCCATCAGGCGTGAATATCGGCTTGTCAAAGGTGGTAAAGGTAAAAGGGGGGACTGCCATTCTGCCTTGCTTGCTGTCTGATAAGAAGACGTGCCACTTGGGTGAATGGTCCCGAGAATAGTAAGGAGCAAACGTAATGGGTGGTGCAACTGGTGTGTAATCCTCGGTCACTAATTTCCCACTGGCGTCTTTGACCGTCTTCTTGCGTCCAAGCATCGCGTCCAGGTCGTCTTCCGCCGGGTCTACATCTTCAAGATCGAGCTCATCAACGGCAGGGATATCGGTGTTCCCCGGTGGTACGAAACGACCCTTTACAACAAAGGATACGAGAGACTGCGGGATAATGTATTTCTCGCCGGTCACCTTAAAGAACGCCTTGGCAACTTGGAAGTAAGGCAACTGTTGCGAAACCTCGACCGCCGTCTTGTACTGTGCCTCGCTTAGAAGATCATTTCCGACGGCGAGCCTTCTCCGTTGCGAATCAGGTAAATCCATGAACTGTTGGACGGTCATATGGATCTTCGAGTCGCCCTCCACTGCCTTCACGACAGCGGGAGTAAAGTGCGGGAGTTGGAAAAGCGGGGAGGCTTTTGGTGGGATCGCCTGAATGAGCCGCTGGCTAATATAATAAGAAGCCAACAGAGGCGCCGTGTTGCCGTAGGCGAGCGCTATAGAGGTAAAGGATCGGCAAAGACTTTGGGCAACGGGTGCAACTAGGTACTTGGCGCTGTTGAGAGCTTGATCGTCGAGCTCAACCCTTCCTAGATAGGCCCAAAGAAGAGCGAGGACCTTTCGCCTGACGCCGCTCTCTAGATCCTCCAACTTCAGCTTATCCTTATCCAAGAGGCCTCCGGCGTAGGGAGTAACTTGGCCTTTCTCCAAGACTCTCGATTCGATCTTGGAAAGGCCGGATTCGGCTTTGTCGCCCTTGAGGAAAGAAGTGAACTCCTTGCCAACGCTCAGGGCCGTGATCAGGTCTCCCTCATCGGTCGCGTCGGTGTATTCGCGGAAGAGACTGTTGGCGCTCTCGACGAGGACGCCCTCCTTTGTCATACGCTGTGTGCCGTACCACCACGAGCCGACGAGATAGGGGAGCAAAACGCCCAGGAGCACGGCGTACACCAAGACGACGTATTTTCCATTTCCATCGGATACGATGAATTTGGGGAGGGCTATGCCGATGGAGAAGCCTTGCTTGCCGTCCGGGTGCCCGTACTGGATCCAATTATTCCGCACCTCCTCGTCGGTCAGGGCCTGGTATGCCTTGGACAGCTCCACCCACTTATCGTTTAGGGATTCCATGGTCTCGTTCTTGGCAGGGTCGGGCCGGATCTTGTCCGGGTGGAACTTGAGGCCGAGCCTCTTGTAATGGGTCTTGATCTGTTTCTCGGTGGAGGACTCGGACACGCCGAGGATATCGTAGGGGTTCCATATCTTGGCGGTGGTGCGCTGGGTGGTGACGATCAAGTAGAGCATGCCGGCCATGGCGACCCAGCCGATGAGGGCGGCGATGGCACGCTTGATCTTGCGCTGCTTGCGCTTGTGCGCCTTGGCCTGGGCCTGGATGAGGTCGGCATGCTCGGGCTTGTACTCGGTCCGTATCCTGGGCGCGAGGGCTTCGGGGTCCTGGGACGATCTCAGGAGGCTGTATGTGAGGGGCAGGGTCACGATGGTGGACAGCGTGAAGATGAAGAAGGGGTAGAATTGACCCTGCTCGTCGTAAGAGTAGTCCGAACTCATGGCGCAGACGTGCCCTACGACAGGGTCTTCTTGGTGAGCGGTCTTGCGGACGGTACGTTCGGTGCGTTGGAGACGTCGTTGATCATGGGTCTTGGTCCTCGGCCTCGGAGCTCAGGTGTGCGCGTCGTGCTTTGTTGCTCTCCGTCGCTTCGTCCTTCTGGTGCGAGTTCACTTTCCTTTGGGTGGTTTCAGAGTCGTGGCCTTCTTAATTGCCAATGCCAGGGGGGGGTACCACCTATTCACTGTTATCGATAAGTAGAAGCAATGTGGCTAGAAAAATGTGGATCCATTGTGAGTGGGTACTACAGAGTACATGTAGGTACGAGGTAACTTGCCATAAATGAGGGTGCCTTATTAAGCTCAAGCTTCGCTGTGGTCAACTTCAATGCTAATTGTCCTGGAATACCTATTATTATTACCTAAATACCTGTGTGCATACATGTATGTAAATACTATGTGGTAGGTAGTCAGGTAGTAACTCCCTGTAAGTTATTAAATTTAATAGAACAACTCGCAGTTTATCAAACAGCAACTTTATCAACAGAGAGCTTTCATAGAAAACTTGCAGCTTCGAGGACAATGTATGTGCCCTACACTACCTGCCTCCTCTACTATTTCCTAAGCTACAACATTACTTACTGACGAGGGCGCTCTTTATTGCAATCGCCTCAATTTATCAACACTCGCTCTGAAAGAAGCCGCCCACGCCACTCGAATCTCGAAAGTCCCACGACGCCGGGTCTCTTGGATATTGCCCATGGCAGAGGGCCAGTCCAGGTCCGCCCATTCTCTAAGACTGCGCGCAACTCGAGCAATATGGTAAACGGGATCCCGCTGCTTCGAAACGACAAATAGACAATCGAGTTGTTCGAGGACGTATGCCGGGGGGTACCAATCTTCCTCTTCTTCGGGATCCTCGGCGATGTCTTTGACATGTACTAACCACACGGACTTCAATGGATCCAAAACATCGATAACGGCCACAAAGGGGAGTTTGTACGCGAAGAGGGGGTCCGGCCCAGGGGAGACGAGTCGGCCAAGCTGGGAGATGTACTGCGGCAGGTTAAGAATGCCGTTGGTGTGGTTGTCGCCAACAACATTACTGTGTGCGAGTCGCTGAATCACATCGCCGTAGTGCTTCTCCTGTTTTCGCATGCGGCCCTGTTCTGCCTCGCTCCGAATGCTAGTCGTGACAAAGTAATCCGGCTTCGACGAAAGGAAAAAAAGAGACCTTGCATCCGTCGCTATGGCCCCGGCTTCCTGGGTGCTGGGTAAGAAACGCAAAGGGTCGGACGGCGTAATCCTTGCTCGAAGCTTGGAAAGTTCGTCATGGTCGCTTGTGAAGTCTACGAACGAAATGGAATGGAGGCCTTTCAACAAGGTCAATGGATGCCTGGCCTGCAGGCGCTCGTCTTCGTCGGATAAACTCGAAGAAGTATTCATCATGAGGTGGTCGCGTTGAGCGTCGAAGTACGGCCCTTGTCCTTGTCCTGCCGCCTATACAAATTGGGTAAGGTTTAGTTTAGAGCAACTATGTGGTCCAGTTTGGCTACTAGAGGACCCACCCGTCGTGGACCCTCTCTGCACGCAGAGAGGGCGCCAAAACCTGTAGACACGCAAATACCTGTAAACACCTAAAAACTACACCTAAAACTACGTTTTAACAAGTACACAATTAATAAATCAATTCATACATACATATAAGTGCTTTAATTATATTTATATTAAAGATAATACTTTTAATAGCTATATTTAATTAATATTTTAAATATAAAAACAATTAAAGTACTATTATATTTATAGTTATATAATATTTAATATTTTGCATATAAATATTACTTTTGCGTATAAAGTAGGCCAAATTATATATGTACTTAGAATAGGCGTAATCTAGGTGTTTACGAGTTTTTGCGTGTCTATAGGTTTTGGCGCCCTCTCTGCGTGCAGAGAGGGTCCACGACGGGTGGGTCCTCTAGTAGCTAAAATCTACGCTAGATGGGGGTCCAGGGTATAGGCCCATGCTATCGATAAGGGCCTACATGATATAATAGCAGATTTAGCAGCGGAGATATCGGGGACATGAGTTCTCTGATACTAGCACACATATGTGCCCATAGGTAACATTAACTAGGTACTGCATTGAACTGAAAGCCTCGCCTGATAAGTTCTCACATAATGTTCTATAGCACCACTCTGTATCCGTAGTATACAAGCACTTGGCTACTTCTGACCTTGAAGCCGTGTCTACACCTAACAATTACATCATTAGAAGAAAGCGTGCCTTTCCTGTATAGCCCTTCCGTAATCGGGTTCGGGACCTCATAAAACTCGAGGGTGACTGACTGCTCAACCACATTCCAATGATGTTCCAGATGCTATACCGCCCGACGTATCTCTCAACTCTGTCGAGGAGAATGGTTCCAAATCGCACGACTCTATATGCTCATCTGACGAAAGGTATACCAGTGCCAACCTTCTTCCTGTAGTCGGCGTAGTCATCCGCGAAGAACCGGACGAGATCGCCCTCTTCGGACCTGACGCGCGCCGCGAAGAACCTCCATAGCACGACTACGTACCCGACGAAACATATCGGGTTGCCCAAAACCAGCTGCGTGCCGATTCCCCAGTAGAAAAACCCAAAGTACGCCGGGTGTCGCACGAACGAGTACACCCCGGTCGTCACCAGCTCGTGGTCGTCCTTCTTCTTGCGCTGGATGGTATGGTTGAAGGACGGCCCGGCCTGGGCCATGGCCAGACTGCGAGCCGTCTGCCCGACAAAGACCAGCACTAGGCCTAACAGTAGAAGGATATGGCCGCTGTAGAATGGTGCCCACGCACGGTTGGGAAACAGGAGCTGCGTCAACAGGCACTCGAGCGAAGCTGCCGTGTGTGCAATCGCATACGCTGGCCAGTTCGCCGTTAAGAGGAAGGAGTCGATGCTCGCGACTGAGGTGTTGTATCTGGCGGTCGTCCAAAACTCGAGGAAGTGGAAGGTCGAGAGTGCCGCGACAAAGAAGGGCAGTCGCCAAAGGGGTGACGTAGTGAACAATAACATCGAAGTCATGGCTACGGCAGAGAGCGCGAGCGCGACGCCGAGACAGAAAGATCGGACGGCTATGCCTTCGAGCGACTTTGCCTGGCCTGGATAATAGACCCTGTCGGGTCTCGTCTGCGCGTTCGGGGCACCGGGACCGTGCCTAGGCAGTACATCGTCAGTTATCCGGCTCGGGGAGTGTATCGTGATTGGCGAGAGTGCGTCTATGACGAGCGAGCGACGGCGACGTTGTTTTGTGGCCCACGGCTTCTCCTCATAAGTATTCTCATTGAGGGTAGGAAGCGGACAGAAGCTGGGTGTGTGAGGTGAAGAGACTGTCGAGGTCGTTGGCCCGGCCGAGCGAGTCGCAGGCGGGGAGTTGGGGTCGCCCAGCGACATCTCATACAGATGATGAAGACGATGAAGAAGACGACGACGACGACGACGAGTTCGAGGGTGTTTGGCGGGATCCCGGAATGGTGACGACCAATAGCGCGCGAAAACTCTGAGGTCTTTACGGTGTAGACGGTGTAGACGAAGGGATAGGAAGAGAGGCAACTGACCTATCAGGCGGGAGATCCATCATGGCGCACTGTGGGTTTTGTTCCGTGACAAGTTCTGATATGAACGCCCGAGGACAAAGGAGAGGGATAGAACAGCTGCCATCACTCTCGCGCTGCCGAGGAGACTTTTGTCTGCTGGGTGAGGATGAAACGCGGGTGGCACAATAGTAGGATCACGACGGTTGAAAGAGCTCCCTAATATTTGCTTATACAAGGTACGAAGTACTTAGATACGACACTGGATTATGAGATCACGTATCCACTGCCCCGCGTCCAGAAACGGAAGTAGAAAGTACCAGGGGTGCAAGATTAAATCCCATAAAAAGCCCCCTAAGCAGTACCTTGCAGCATACATGGGTACAACACCGAGCTAAGGTCAAGGCAACAAACAACCCCTCCATACCTATCATCAGATAGTACTTTGTACTGCCTGCAGGAAATACCTATCTTATATGTAACTGCTACCTAGTTTGGAGATATCAACCAACGCCCGCCATCTTGAACGAGCGAACCACTTCTTCTATCGACCACCGGTCCATTACTACGGTGAGACTGAGACTCTCGTCATTATGGCTTTGCGGGCAGTCGACCAAGAGGAGAACAAGCGGCGGATGAGAAATGGGCAACTCTATTTTGCCTTCACCCCGGATCTCATAGCGGATCGTAAGAGGTGCCGGCTAGCATTTGAGCAGTTCAACAGCACCGGAGAAGTCGACAGACGAGCCCTGGTCGAGCTGTTCCAGAAGTAGGACGTCCCTTTGCTCTTTGGCTCTTTGGCTCTTAAGTTGGCCAAACATATTGACCCGAAAATTCTCCAAAACAGCATAGTGGACGACAAGACACCTCTCCCGTCGCAAGCAGCCACGCCAGAAGAAGACGAGGATCTGTTGGCGGACTATGTTTGGTGTGAGCGACCCGTAAAGATGGACTATGGCTACAACGTTAAGTATGTTACCCCTAGATATTGAGATTAGCAAAGAGAGCGCTCATTATAAAAGGATTGGCAAAAATGTGTACATCAACAGCAACTCGACGTGGATCGACACGTGTCCCATCACCGTCGGCGACCGAACACTTATAGGCCCCAACTGCTCTTTCTTCTCGGGAAGCCACCCAACGGACCCCAGGGTGCGCAACGGTACGAATGGCCCCGAGAATGGTGCGCCCATTACCATCGGCGAGGACTGTTGGCTCGGTGGGAACGTGATCGTCCTTTCAGGGGTCACCATCGGCCGGGGATGCACTATAGGGGCGGGAAGCGTGGTCACCAAAGACATCCCCCCCTTCACGGTGGCGGTAGGGAATCCAGCCAAGGTTATAAAGTCGGTTCGGCAAATGTCGGAGGAGGATCTGCCGCCCGGCTATGTTCCCCCGGCGGATATCCCCGTCTCCGAGGGATAACAAGGAGGCCTTCTCATAGACCACCCCGAATAGAAAAAGACGATATGATTAGAATTAATACGTTAATAAACCCCCATATGAACGGGATCCATGTCGACATCTTGTAACACGCGGCGGTATATACAGCGCCCACGCTGGTTGGTGGTGAGAATGGTTAGCACGCGTCCTGTACACGTACGTCTACGCTCCCAGGGCCAATGCTTACACGGAACCGACAACGCTACCGGCAACAAGGGCTTCGGCGCCTGCCACGACGGCATATACGATGGGAACGGCGACCAGGTACTTCCATATCGATCTCGGCTTGCCGACCTGCATCAGCAAGGCAATGGCAGCCGCGCTTAGGTGGAATCCAGTGAAGAGGAGGAGGGTCCAGATCAGGGTGAATCGCCATGATTCATAAACAGTATATATAACGTAGGTGTGCGGCGGCCAGTACAGAGAGGGAAACGGAGGTGTATAATAGTTCGAAGGAGGATAATCGGCGCAGCTGTGAAGAGAGATGGAGGGCGGCCGTCATCAGTCTCTTGGCTCGGGGTGTGCGCGAGGGGGACGTGAAGAACTTACCGCGAATCAGGCATCTAGCCGACTTTGTCGAGTAAAATTATGTTCCCGGGAGATTTCTATAGAGTGACATTTCTGTTGTGCTCGTACAATAGGGATGGTGATGGCGGAGACTCGTGGGCTTATCGTGGGATGTATCCTGTTAAGGCAATAACTGGGTAGCTTGCGGTAGGTAGGTTAAGTAGCGATCTTAGAAGTAAGTACAAAGTAGGCGGTTACGTAGAGGCTTAGGCGGTTTCACAAGCTTAGGTGCAATGTTACGCGCTAAGCCTGCAGCTAGGGAGCGTGGACAGGGGCAGCCGTACCGTGCCTCGGCAAGAAACAGCCGCCGACTTAGAGGTTAACCTACTGAACTATTTACCTACTACATACATAGATAGCAACCGGAAAGCAACAACATCACCAAACATCGTCTACCAAATATACCTACTCACTTTCTCATCATGACACAACCGTAAACACAAACACAGCCGTCCACCAACCAATCGAATACCTACCATCCGCAAAATGCCCCCCGACCGATTGCTCAACACGGTCCTCCGGGCCTACCAAGATGCCCCCGATCCCTCGCAGACGGACAAGATCCTCGGAACGACCAGCACGCTGCTGACCAGCCTCAACAACCCCCTCAACCTCTCCCTGCTCACGTCGCATTTCCTGAGCGCGCGCTCAATATGGCAGCAGCCCGACGGCCTGCGCACCTGCCTCCGGGTCGTGAGCGTCTTCAACACCGCCGCCGTCCACGTGCGCCGGAACGAGCTGTGCAGCGCGGATCTGCCGCCGGCGGGCAGCGGCGTCCGCGCGGGGGACTGGGCGCGCGCCGTCGCGAAGGGCCTGGACGACAGGTCCGGCCGGTGGCGGCACGCGCTGGTCCTCGCCGGCGTCTTGGTGGGCATGGAGGGCGAGGAGAGGCGGTCGCTGCCCTGGCGTCTGCGGTCCACGCTCGAGCAGGCCGTCGTCACGGCGGCGAACCTGGCGTTGGAGGACGGCTCGCAGTCCGGCGGATTGGGGAGAGCCGCCGTCGTGCTCGCTCTGACATATGCGTTTCCTCTGCTGTCGGATGCCAACAAGGCGCTGCTTAGCGGCGATGCCCTCCTCCCGGCCGTCGTGCAAGCCATGCTAGGCGAGGAAGGCTTCGAGCATGGTGAATTCATCCGAGCAATACAGCTTGACATAACGTCGGCGGGCAGTCTCGGGTGGTCTCCCACCTCCCCTTCGGTCAGTCACATACAACAGCTCGAGTCCCGGCCTCTATCACAGAACATGGGACCTCTATCTCGGTTGGGCGTTTTCGCCATCGAGCATGCCAGAGACTCAAGTCTTGTTCTCGGTATCCAGGATGAACTCCTGTCCTTCACGGCCGGCCTGCTGGAGAGATGGGAGCATTGCGCCCTTTCCCTGGTTGATCCATCGGTCGAATCAGCCAAGCTATCGCCTGGGGTTCTTCAAGGACCATGGCCAATGCTCTGGCAGCTATTGAGGAAGATCCTGTTCTCGGTGGTCGCAGTAATGCAGCCCATAGTCGGTCGGTGTCTCCTAGACCCTCGCCTACGCAACGACAACGTAGCACCGATACTCGCAGCAAAGACGCTACACATGCTACGGAACCTGTCATTCATCTCATCCCGACAAGGTGGAAGCGCGTTCCAAGTTTACACCTTCACGTACCTCACATCCCTAGACATCCTAACCAGGTTCCCCGACGCCAGCACTCGCTTCCTCCAGGAGACGCTGCCGCCGCCGACGAACACCGTGCCACCACCCGTACACCAGGCCCTATCGCTCTTCTACCTCAATACGGCCGAGCACCTCCCCCTCTCCCTCCCAACCCCCTCGGCCGACTCCCTGATCATCGCGCCCGCCACCGCCAATCTCTCGCCTACTTCCTGGCTCACCTCGCCCGCCAACACGCCGCCCTCGTCCCTGACCCTCGAGCTCTTCGAGTCCTCCCACGCGGCCCTGCTCAGCGTGTTCTCCTGCCCGCCGCACGGCGCCCTCACCGCCCCCCTGGTCCCCTTCTACATCGACGCCCTCCTCTCCTCCTTCCCCGCCCGCGTCTCCCCGCGCCAGTTCCGCCTCGCCTTCCGCACCGTCATGCAGGTCGCGAGCCCGCCCTATCCCATCTCCGTCACCCACCCCGGGCTCTCCGAGGCGCTCCTCGAGATGCTCCGCTTCCGCGCCGAGGGCGCCTCCGCCGCTCCGCTCCCGCCCCCGCCCGTCCCAGACTCCTCCTCCTCCTCCTCCTTCTCCTCCGCGCCCGCCACCGAGCCGCTCTCCGAGCAAGCGGCGCTCGTGCTGGCGCTCGTCGACGCCCTGCCGTACCTGCCCGCGCCCCTCGTCGACGAGTGGCTCTCGCGCGCCGCCGAGTCCAGCAACGCGATCCTGGACCCGCGCATGCGCGACGTCGCCCGCCGGCGGCTGTGGGAGGTCCTCGCGAGCGGCGAGCTGGACGTCGACCGCGCCGTCGTCGGCGTCGCGTGGTGGGGGACGCAGGGCGGCCGAGATCTCCTGGGCCGCGGCGGAAACGAGGAAGCGGAGCCCATGATGAGCGGCGCGCTCGTCGACGACGCCAGGGAGACCAGCCGGTTGTAATGTGAAAAATCAATCGCGCATTACGCATTATAGCGTGTAATACTGTACTATACTATTCCACGGCCGTCGAATTCACAGCGGATAGCGAACAGGGTGGCGTTTTTGGGATGGGGGACTTTGAGTATACCTACCTAACCTAAGGAACAACCCGGGGATGAGAGACGGCAAGGCCTGAGGAGAGCTACCTAGATTAGATTCTAGCACAACATCTTTAAAAAAAAAAACTCCGTACACCCAACCCCATGTACGATTCGATAGCATCGTCCAAGAGTCCCGTCAATCAGAGCCACGAAGTCTAATCTACGCCGAGGGGAAGATCTCATTCGTAATTCCGTGATGCGCGAATGCAATGTATGCTTATGAGGTACATAATGATACAGGTAGGTAAGAGGCTGCCGCTGTTGACTGTTCCACCATGAAGCTACGCCCGACGCTTGCTATAATCTTTCCGCAGTCTCGCCTCTTCCGACCCTGATCCTATATAGGTGATGTAAAACGAACCATGCTTGCTGATCCTATTCTATCCTATCCTATCCCCGAAAGAAAAAAAACGCCACCGCCAAACCCTATGCCCAAGTATTCATGTCGTGCCCAATCGTACGTAAAATGGAAAAACCGACGTGGATGCCACAGAAACCCATCCGCACAGATATAAAAACCGCTTGTTTCGCTGTGTCTGGACAAGTGTACACGATAGTCGCAGTCAAGACTTATCATTATCATCTCGTTCTCGTTTTGCCCTGCCCTACCCCCTCCGTGTTCGGTTCAATGTACATCCGAAGTGAAGGCGGTGCTCAGACCCAGCAACAGCATGCCCAAGAATGCGAACAGAATGCTCAAGTTCTGGTTGTGATTCAGGCTCAGACTCTCGACGAACAGCTGCAGGGCGACGCTGACCATGATGCCCGACGTCACGGCGAATAGACAGCCGTAGGCCACGGCACCGGGAGTTATGTGTGTGTGGTCGGCCAGCCGGAGCCAGGCGAAGGCGATGCCAGCCCCGATGGGTTGACTCAGACCACCTAAGAGGAAGGCCCATGAAATCGCTTTTATACGGCTGTTGAGGGCCATGTACAGGGGTAGGGCGAGGGCGAAGCCTTCGGAGATGTTGTGTACGAACAACGCGAGGAACACGTTGAAGCCTAGGGCCGGGTTGGCGTGGTTGGTAGCATACGTTATGAAGCCCTCTGGGAATTTGTGGAGGGCTATGGCCACCGATGTTTGGAGACCGAGAGACAAGAATGCGTTCTCTGCGACGTGGTGGTGATGTTGCGCTTCGACGTCGTCTGAATCTATAGAGTCGCACTCTTGATCGTTCGGCGGTCCGCTTGCATGCGAATGTGCACGGCTTCTATGATGCGTTGGACTTATTTGCGAAATGGCGCCCTCGCTATCTTCCTCGACCATGTCCATGCCAGAACCTGCGTAGCCAGTATTTGTCCTTATAAACGTTGCAGGTCGCGAGATTCCGTTGAACCGAGTCGTCAGGTGTTTAAAGCATTCCTGTCCACACGGATCTGAGTATCCATAACAGGGCCCTAACTCGTCACAATTGCTCTTGGTGTCTTTCATAAACGAAACAACCCTCTTTGGTACTTGTAGCACAGATGGCCGCCGAGGCCCAGTTACAGCCCGGTTTCGAATTCTAGGGTGGAACGACGTTGTGTGATCGATCTGAACAGATCTTGCTCTCTCGAACTCGTCGGAACGAGGTGCGGCGTCCTGGTTTGCCAGCAAAGGAGTCGATTCACTTGCATGCCTATTCTCCGTTTGTTCCGTTGGGGATATCGCTTCGCCCTCTGCAGCATGAGCGGAGTGATCACGCTTGTCGACGCTGCGAGCGCGGGACAGCCGCTTGTGGGGGTCGCCATGAATGCTTCCATTCAGGGAGTGTTCATCGTGGCTGTGGTCGCAGTCGACAACATGCGATGGCAGCAATTGGTGGAAGAATCTCGAAAGGATCTGGATACCCACAAAGCCGCCAGCAAAGCATCCCATGAGGATAAAACTTGCGGTTTGTTCTTTCATATCAGTCTTCATAAGATACCTTTTTGCTTCGGGTAGCATGCTATATAAGGACATGAAGAGCTACACGTTGTCATGTTAGCTGAAGGGCCCTAGATTGAAGTAATGAGATTGGTAGGTGCCTAGATGCGTGGAGTGATCGTACCATGACGCCAAAGCTCAAGCTCAGCGAGCAGGCCAGGAATGCATTGCTATCCTGGACCCGGAAGTTCGATCTACCCGGGAAAAGCCGAACGACGAGATCGATGCAGATGATGGCGGCACCGAGGACACAAGCTGCACAGCAGGTATCATTAGAGGCCATGGCCAAAGCCTGGTCGGCCAAGGTCCAGATTACACTTACCGATGCCGCTCACGATGCACAATATCCACCCTCTCACATCGTTATCTATCTCCGAGGTGGCCATGGCGGATACGACTGGGGAAATAGATGTCTTTTGTTGCCACAACCTCGCCGTCTTGTGCTTATGGCAAATAGCCTAGCAGACCACTCTCTCGCTCCAGCTCTGGCTCTCGCTCTCTCGTTCGCGTAATGACTAAGGAGACATGGATCTCGTAGTTGTGTCGTACAGGGTTCGTCCTAGTCAAGTAAAACAACAATGCCCTATGGAAGAGTGGTTGAGTAGGACGGGCTGTGGTATGATGGTTGTGATTCTAGGTGATAGGTGATTGGTGGATATGTGTGTAATAAAGTAGTTGCGGTGCCAAAACTAGGGACGACAATCTTCTCAACCGTATCCTTAAACGATAGAGAAGTAGGTAAGTACTATCCAAATATCGTAGGTATGTTGATTCGTGGATATGTTGTCAAAGTAGCGGCAACACTGAGCCTGCTGGTAGATACTTGAGGTAGTAGGTAGTGTGAACCTTCAAGTAGGCGAGCTGAATTCGGTAACGGAGCATTGTAACGGAGTTCCCACAGGCTGTGATTGGCTAGGCAGTCGCGACTAGTCAAGGGAAAAGGAATGATGACATAGGTTTTGAGAACCTTGATGGCTCGCTGCGGCTAACTACTTGTACGCACCTACCTAACAAGTACTTACTCGTGAACCTGATATACCTCTCAAAGGTAGGTAGTAAGCCGTTCAACATGACAAAGTCCTCGATCCGATCGATTCTACTGTTTCTCGTCTTGATATTACATAGCCCTCGGTAAATAAATAAACAGTACCACTAGTCATGTGTTACTTGCAGCTTTCTGTACATGCTCATGGTCTTGACTTAAATAGGCATCACAAGTCTAGTGCAAGTCTGACGTTATCTTATTTTAAAGCGTAAGCCTGAACACTCAACGCTAAACACTGGGGCCAGGTCGATGCATTCTTGTACCAAGCTGTCATAAGAGGCATTAAATAACTTTGTAGAGCGCTAGAACTGTGGGTTAGGGTTGACGTATGCATACTTCTACATGAAAGGAGGCAAAGCTGAGGACATAAATAGAAAATTCCTGACGGGCTCATATAAAAATTAACAGACCCGGCGTTTACAGATATTGAAAGGCAAATGAATGTGAGTATCTCTGTCATAGATCGAAATGTCTGATGCGTGATACAAATATGGCTGCGCAAAAGGTCACGGGTTCTGTGACTGCTGTCGTTGGCTTCTGAGAGCTGAGTCAAGCTCCGGAGACCACCGACGACTAGGTATCCTTTGTACTTGAGGTACCTACTAATTTAGCCCTACGAGTGACAGCTGCCACCACGTGGCCGGTTCAAGCACTAGCGTTCGGTTCTACAACAGCTGAACTCTAATTGGCCAACACGATGCATCGTCTACCTTCCGCTCCGATCCGAGGGCTGAACAAGTCCACATAAAAAACCTCCCACACCTTTTCTCGACCAAGACATCTGCACCAGACCACACCACCACCACGAGGGCCTTGCATTGCCCCCCCCCCCTCCCCCCCGCGTGAGCCTCATCTAGCTCGCCGCGAACGCGCCTGACAGTCTCTTCAGCTGGTCTGCTGTCACAATCTCTTCGCGCCCTCTCTCTGCGTCTTCCCGTCCTCCTCTTATAAGCCCGAGCGACGCAGAGCAGGCTCCAGAGGAGCCCCAGCCCGACAACATGTCCAAGACTACTCTCGCTCTCATCGCCGTTGCCAGCGCAGGAGCCGGTGCCGCCGTCACTGCAACCATGTATTCGCTGAGATCGCAATCTGAGCGAAAGCTCGACGCCGCCAATAAAACCATCTCCACCACCACGACTACCGTCTCGACCAACGCCACCTCGGCGCCCATTCCTATTCCCATTCCCGTTCCCTCCAAGCAGATCTTTACGCCCCCGAATCAGCAACCAGTTCTCTCCACCTCAGCCCCCGCGGCTCTTGGTGGCCTCGTACCCGTCGACCCCGCCGGTCTGTTCGAGTACGGCTTCCCCGGCCCCGTGGCAGACATCGCAACGCGACAAGCCCTGATCTCCTCCTTCGACCGACGCCTGCGGAACCCTCACTGGGTCGTCGAGCACATAACGCCCGCCTCACTAGCCGCGCGGGATGGCGATCGGAAACACAGCGTGTTCCTTGAAGACGAGGGCGTGCCAGAGAAGTTCCGGGCAAAACTTAAAGATTACTTCCGATCGGGCTACGACCGCGGCCACCAGGTCCCCGCCGCCGACGCAAAGTGGTCACAGTCCGCCATGGACCAGACCTTCTTCCTCACCAACATGGCGCCCCAGGTCGGCGAGGGTTTCAACCGAGACTACTGGTCACACTTCGAGGACTTCTGCCGTCGCCTCACCCAGCGCTACCCGAGCGTGCGGATAGTCACGGGGCCCTTGTACCTCCCCAAGCGCGACCCAGCAGACAACAAGTGGTACGTCAAGTACGAGGTCATCGGTAACCCGCCAAACGTCGCGGTGCCCACGCACTTCTACAAAGTCATCTTTGCCGAGGAGGACGGCCCCGGCTCGTCTGGCGGAGGCAAGGTCGCCATCGGCGCCTTCGTCCTTCCCAACGCGCCCATCCCCAACGAGAAGCCCCTCGCCGATTTCGAAGTCCCCATCGAGGCCGTCGAGCGCGCGAGCGGTCTCGAGTTCGCCTCCAAGCTGCCCCCTCAGCGACGGAAGCGTCTGTGCGCCGACACGAGCTGCGCGCTGGTCATCAGGGACTTCGCCGACAAGCAGAAGGCCTTCAAATCGCCCGGGCAGAACGCCGGTGCCCTCGTCAAGGGGTCTGGCGGACGCTGAAATCCTCGAGAATAACACACGCGAAAGCATTGACAGCATGTATATGGAAAGCACCGTCTTGTACAACACCTAATATTTACAACGCATAGCCTCATGAGGCCATTTGAGGGTTCGGCGTCATGGCGTCACGGATTTGCATATTGCACTTTGGAAGAGCGAGGAGCATTCGATCACGTGGAGATGTAATGATTCATGTACTAGTCTATCAAGACTGCCTATATACCAAGTTGCATATCTCGAACGACAACTCCCACAGGATATACGCGGGGTCATCATAGATAGATCGGTAGCATAGCACCGCTTCATTGGACTTGTTCAATACCAATACCATACATAGCATAGATCAATCATTTATTGCATCAAGCCATTACTTACATGAATCACCCTTCAACCAGCCACGCATGTGCTTTTAACCTACGACTGATTGTTTGCATATAGAGTAATAGTATCCAAGGTGGTGAGACCAGACGAAAGGAGGGCGAGGACATAACATGAAGACTGACACGACGCAGGTCCTATCTAGCACCGTGTCTGAGTGTAGGCAATCGATCAATCAATCGTTCGAATTCGCATTCTGTTCCCAGCGGCGTCATCGCTCTCGACGCCCCTTCTCGGAACCTGACCCTGGGTATCTGGATACTAACTCTGCTTCCAGCGCGTTCGCGTTCGCGTTCGCGTTCCGCTAATCATACATGCAACCATACATACTTACATATAAGTCAACCGCCTCATCCGAGGAAGAGGGGTTTTTTCTTCTTCTTCTTTTCCTTCCTTGCCAATAGTTTTTCTCTCTCTGCCTAATACAAAGTGCGGCAGAAGGAGTGAGTGAGTGAAAAGAACGAATGCGCGTAGATGAAAAAAAAGCAAGATTTCACGCAGCCGCTCCGAAACTGTAGTAGTCACTCAACCCAACCCGACCAGGGTGGCCTTGTCTGCCACCGCCCGCCGTCTCTGATGAGTGAGTCCCTCTGGTCGTGTGAAATCCAGCCGCAGTGGGCCTTTTATCTACGTCGCGTCTAGTCTCCTACCTAACGCGAGTGTAGTTTCCCTTCTTCTGTTCCATACGTAGGCTTTCTTCCTGGCTGGGCAAGGGCGCTCTTCTGCGCGCATTTTCGGCCGCTATCTCGGCCGCCGTGGGCACTTGCGGTGGAGGTGGAAAGCCGGGGGGTACGGCGAAATTGGGTGGTGGCATGAAGCCTGGCGGTGGGATCATGCCGGGCGGGGGCGGTGGGGGAAACCCTGCCTTCTGAATCATCTCTGCGATCTTAGCGAGGTCGGCTGGGTTACTGGGGTCCAGACCAGGCAGCGGCGGAGGCGGCGCGCCGCCATTAGCACCCGGCATGGCGAAATGCAAGGGGAGCGGTACCGCCGCCCCGGGCATACCGCCGACGCCTGGAATCTGCGGCGGTGGTGGTGGCACACCGTTCGCCGGCAATGTCAAGCCGGGAAGCCCTGGGAAGCCAGAGGCCGACTGCCTAAGCGGCATCTTCTGATCAACTAGGCCTTCCATCTCATCTTCAGCCTCCTGCTCTTCTTCCTCCTGTCGTTGACGACGGCCGCCTCGTCGATCCCAAGTTCCCTGAACTTCGGCGGCTGCTTCGCCAATGTGATATCTGTCTTGCAACACGTCCATGTCCCCGGGTCGAGCCCGAGACCAAAATCTGGTTATGCGATCGTTTGAGCCTGAAGCTAGGATATGGCCCAGGGGGTGCCAGTCAAGAGACCAAATGGCAAAGTCATGCGCAAAGGGAACCTTGTGGGCTGGAAATATGCTTTGGGCCGGCGCTGCCAATGGGTCTGAGCTCTCACACACGGCGGGGTTGTTAGGTTGGCCAGCAGGTGTGTTCGGCTCGTCAAGGATGTAATGATGTAAAGAGCCCTCGTTACCGCCCGTGCTGAGGAGGTTTGGGTGTATTGGATGCCAGGCCAAGGTCGAAATATCCTTCTCGTGTCCTTTGATCAGGCATATATCTCGCATCATCCGCAAGTCGAATATTCTTGCGGTTTGATCACGTGCCGATGTCGCCAAACAATTACCCAACACCCGTTCGAACAGTGTTTTAGTGATGTTGTTCTTGTGACCGTGGAGAGTCGTGAGACACCGCTGCGTCCGCGGGTCCCATAATTTCACCAAGTGATCTTTCGATCCAGATACAATCAATCCTTTGGTCGGGTGCCAGTCGCAACTCTTCGCGTCCCAGCCATGCCCCTGCAACGTCGATTCGGCAACGCCACCGGCAAAATCAAAGATCTTGAGCGTCGAGTCGTCGGAGGCAGTCACAAACTTGGAATCGTTGGGGCTGAAGGCGATATCTCGGATGGGATCACGATGGCCCTGTATCACCTGAACGTTGTTGAAATTAGGCTGCCAATACTTGATAATACCGTCATGGTCAGCTGACAATAGCCAGTCGTCACTATGAGAATAGGCCAAAGCGCGGATCGCAACGTCGTGAGCTTGCATTATCGTCTCAAAGTTGAACCCAGTGCCGTTCCATAAAGTGAACTCGCCGCTACTTGATGCTGTTAATAATCTCCGGCCCTCGGGTGTCCACCGGACAACATTGACCGGATGCTTGATCTTGTTGAGTGACGAATGTAGATGTTTCGTAGGGACGGTGTCAGCGGGGCCTGTAGCCCTAGCTAACGGCGGAAGCATCTGCATGGGAGTCAGCGTCTATGGATATCTCGACGACGCTGAACTTGAGCTCACATCAACGATATAACTCGTACTGAGACGCTCCAGCTCACTGTTAAAGGCACCTTTATAACGTGGTTGGCGATCGCGCATCCACCTCGCCATTGTGGACCCATAGTCGGTCACAGGGCCTGGGTTGCCTGGACGTTAGCGAGGCACTTAAACGATTCGAGATATATATGCGACATGGTACGAGGAAGACAGAGAGAGGGTATTGCCTTAGAGTGAAACAGAGAAGGCGTAGCCACAGATAACGTCTGTCTTATGTGCCCAGAGGCTCGTGAATGCGCCTCGGGCGACAGCGAGAAGTCCAGTCACCACGATACACACGCTCCAACACCCGTAGTGCTCAGGTATAACGCCAACGATGTGAGGGCAGAGCACTTACGTCTACCCCTGGCCCTCACGAAGCCGCCTTCATGTGAAGGACCAGGCCCGCCATGGTCCCCACGCGGCTCGTAAGCCATGACAAGCGACCGCAGGGCCGTACCAGCGCGGGCGATGGTGAACGCGCTCTAAAGCTGCCCGAAACCCTGCAATGGGAGGACCGAATGATGCCGTATATAACGTAGTATACCGCGACGATAGAGATAAGCTGACTACTCAGGTAATGCCAAGGAATGAAGCAATGCAGGCTCGGATACTTTGTGGTTGGAAATTTGAATAAAGGGTTGTCACCTTGCGCGCGCAACGTCGAAGCTTTCAGCCACGGTCATGTCCCAGGTTAGCGCGTCCGATGTACCTCTGTTGGACCTTTGTAAAATGCTGGGTAGTGGCTGATGAATTGAAGACCCGCTGAGATTACCTAAAGTAGGTGCTGCTGTGGCCGTACAGTTTGAAGCCGAGGCGTCTACGAGTGGCGGCACTTAGGCACGGAATGCGCCGTTTAAAGCCCCACAAGGAGACCCAAAGAGACCCGTAGTGTACATTTCTTTCTTTCCATATCCATTTTCACATGTTACGATTTCAATTATCGATCTCCGATCTACCTCGTGTCACTTCTTGCGATATTCTGCTATGAAGAGACTGCGGAAATATGCAGCAAAAACACTCGAAGAAAATTTTGCAACCCCGGTTATACGGGAGAGTCTGAGACCCAGATATGATTTTGAATCCTTTGTGCCGAACGAACGACCACGCTATCGTCGAGAGATAACACCACCATGGAATGGTTTTAAACAACCGTCATTGATAGCAACCGTCAAACAGGTCATCTACGCTATGATGTTCTAATTACCAAAGAGCGTTGATATGGTATAAATAGGTAATATGATATGCTGCTTCCATCTCCCGCGCTGTAGTATCATAGTTATAGGTACTTATATACATATAACTGCTAACCTAGGCATTAATTGTCTGCACTAGAAAGATTGCCGGTACGCTAATGCAAATGCAGTACTACTTTCCAAACCCCTCTATCTTATTTTGGCATAGTACCGTCTAGCAGCGACAGGTTCTAGCGCACTCTGATGTCAGTATCGATGGATTTGCGACTTAACAACTCGTGCATTCCAATCGGGCCAATTGTCGCCAAAAAAAAATAATGGGAGACACAAGAAGGATCTAAGTTAGGTACTACCTTGGTATATTACCGATTATATTGCAATAGTTCCGATCGCCTATTATTGTCCATACCAACTACGTACATATATACCACTTCTTTTTTACACCCTTTCTTCCATTTGACCCCTCGTTGAATACATATGTCCGCTCTCTCAAACAGGGTTGTCTGTGATTGTTTATAGTTTATTCCTCTCCCTCTCCCAGTCCTCCCCCTCTCCTCAAAGTCCGTTGGACTTGCGATAAGCGCATCACCCAAGTGGACTACTGTGTGTAAACATTATCTTCCTCCTCTCTCTTCTTCTACTTTCTCGCCCCACGGCCCTATTTCTTCGCATTGGTTTTCAAGGTGTGTATGTGCGTGTGCTATCAGAGGCCGAGGCAGAGGCGAAAAGAACCTTGTATGTAAGATACATAATAAAAAAAAGCCTTTGTAACACGGTGCATTCCTCCCATCATCTACCAAGATTTGGCCAAACCTAATCCTTCGATCCTCGACTAACATCTGCAAGCCCCCCCCCTTCTTACTTAATATTTACCTCGTCCGGCGTTCGGGCAATTCTCTTTGTCTTCTCGTCTTGTTCCATTCCCGCCCGTGAATGTGAAGAAGTCCCAGCGCCCCCTGAAGCCGGTCTCAGCTGCAATTGTGTCGAGGTAATCATTCGTCCACACAAGGCGCGCGAGGTCTCATGGATTCGGCCACCACCACGAGCGTGGAAACGCCCACCACGGCTGCCTTTCTCCGACGGAAGGAAGAGACGGGGACTCCGCCCGAGAAAGCCAATACTGTGTCCAACCCCAGCGAAGACACGCGGAAGACATTTCTCCGGAAATATAGACATGTAGCCGCCGTACACTCCAGCGCGCGCCCTTCCACGCTGAGCCACGATACACAAGCTTCCCCTAGCTTCGTCGGCTTTCGGAACTTGATGGTAATCGTACTAGGTATGGTGATTGTCTACCGCCGGCAATGCGTGTGCTGCGCTTGGCTAATTAGTACATGCTAGTTGTGGGAAACTTGCGACTTGTTATCGAGAACATGCAAAAGGTAATGACTCCTGCGGTTGAAACTACTCGAAGCTTGCCGTGCTGATTTTCCGAGCAGTATGGCAACCTAATCTGCCTGACATGCCACGATTTCCGACGGAAAGATGTCTTGCTCGGCCTGCTCCTATACGTCTTAGTTCCCTGCCACCTCTTCATCGCCCACCTTCTCGAGCTAGTTGCCGCGAGACAGGCGCGGATCTCGCGAGCTCAGTCCGTCTCTAGAGGTGGTTCGACGAGTCCGACGGCGGATCAGCAGGCCAGGTTCGAGTCGACGTGGGCAAGCATACGGTTGGCACATCTATGCAACGCCACATTGGCCCTGGCAGTCAACAGCTGGGTAGTGTACTTCCACGTCCACCACCCGCTCATTGGCACGATTACCGAGCTGCACGTCATCATTGTATACATGAAGGTCATGTCCTACGCTCTCACGAACAGAGACTTGCGACACGCCTACCTCCATCCCGTCAAGGGCGAGCTCGCCGGACTGCCCGATATATACGCGTCCTGCCCTTACCCCGAGAACATCACGATGGGCAATTTAACCTACTTTTGGTGGGCGCCCACTCTAGTCTACCAGCCAGTGTATCCCCGAACCGAGAAGATTCGGTGGGTTTTCGTCCTCAAGCGACTTGGCGAGACAGCGTGCCTGAGTGCATTCATCTGGTTCTGCAGTGCCCAGTATGCTGCCCCTGTTCTTTGGAATTCTCTAGACAAGATGCACTCTCTCGATTTCGTATCTATAGTGGAGAGGCTACTGAAGCTGTCGACCATCTCCCTCGTTATCTGGCTAGCCGGCTTCTTCGCCCTCTTCCAGTCGTCGCTGAATGCGTTGGCCGAGGTCATGCGATTCGGAGACCGCTCGTTTTACGATGACTGGTGGAATTCGGCCGGATTGGGGGAATACTGGCGACTTTGGAACAAGCCGGTCTATCAGTTCATGAAGCGACACATATTCTCGCCACTGGTGGGCAGGGGCTACAGCCTATCCTCCGCCAGTCTGATCGTGTTTTTCATGTCGGCTGTCCTGCATGAACTCCTCGTGGGCGTACCCACCAAGAACATCATTGGTTTGTCCACCCCACCCCCCACACACGCGCATATTCGCAACTCCACCAAACTAACGTCTCCATAGGTGTGGCGTTTCTAGGCATGCTCATCCAGATCCCGTTGATCTGGATCACGCGGCCGTTCGAGAAGATGAAGGGGCCCAACGGCAAGTTGATCGGCAACGTCATCTTCTGGGTCTCGTTCACGATCCTCGGACAGCCGTTCGCCGCCCTGATCTACTTCTACGCGTGGCAGGCCAAGTACGGCTCTGTTTCGAAGCGGATGGGTATTCCCGAGCCTGCGGTGCTCCGGTAATGAGAGATATATATTTTAATGAGTTGGTGTCTTGGTTATAGACGTTCCATCCGCCCACCCTCACAGGTCCTTCAGTCATACTTTCTTAGGTCTTCTATGGAAAACTAGATTACGTACCACGAAGGCAGGATGATTTTTTTGCTAAATTTGCCTTCTATGCTCGCTTAGTCGTACCGTGTCTGCTTGCCTGCCTCCATCATCCAGTGACCCTCCGTTAGACGATAGCACAATAGTACTGCTTTAATTGCAATAGCGGCACCCTCTTGTAACAATAATCTAACTAGGTAGATTAGAGAAGCTAAGGCCCTGATCATTTCTTTATTAACGCCAGAAATATGATATGCTGCAACCTCGAAGAGGTCTTTGAGCTGATTAGTCCCTCGACGAAAGCTCTCCCAAACTACTTCATGACCAAGTTCTACTGCAAAGAGCTTAAAGTCAGTATCGTGTACATAAGCCAAGGTGAAATCGGCCGCCGAACCCTTACGACACAGCTATTCTAAAAGAAGAAGACTCACAGCGACAGTTGGTACCCGCGCGTTCTATTGAGCCAAAAGCCACGAAATGCTGCGCAACGATCCCTCCTCCGAGTATCCAGCTTTACCCGAATATGACAAGCCGTCGATTCTCATTCTCGCCGCAGAGCGCAGCCCGGGGGTGATACGACATGGCGTATCCAACACTAACGCGAAGCCCGAAGAGACGGACAGATAAGTAGGCTGGTTTGCTCAAGAGCTCGCATTCGAGACCACAATCATCAACAAATTGCGTGGATCCAAGATCATCCAGTGACTAATTGTTATCATATATATCGGTGCTATTATCTCATCCTCCCAATTCGGGAGACATTGCTTTACTTTTTCGTTCCTTTCCAGACCTGAATCTTGAATGAAGTCCCTTCCTCTCTCCCAACCACCCTACTCGTTCTCTTGGGCAACCCTCGAAACAGCAACAGAGCCCAGTGACGAGCAATGAATGAAACCTCTGAACAAGTCTTGACATACATGTTACTTCACGAAGTAACTCAGCATCATCCAAACATCTCCCATTAGACACATCCCATATCCAAAATTCCAACCCATCCCATCCATTCCTCTCCAAAATCCCAAGCCAAAATCTCCAATACAACTAACAACTACCAACAAGCCTCATTTCCCATCGCCCAAAATATCCCAATGTTGATTAAATAGCTTCCTAAATACATACATACCTACAACAACCACAATATTTTATATACATAACAAACATGATACTATAATATTTACATAACCAAGACAGAAGAACCCCCCCTTCCCTCCTTTTCACCTCTTCCGATCCCTCGCCATCACCCCAAGGTCGATGGCAAGACTAGCGACGAGCAGCGCGGCGTTGAAGATGGCCATCATGTAGAAGGGGGCGCCCGTGGACAGCGCGTCGAACAGGTACCCGCCCAGCTTCGCGAGCAGCAGGATGGCGGCGCCGCCGCACCACGAGTACACGCCCGCGATGGACCCCTTGAGCTGGACGCGCGAGATGATCCTCTCGCCGGCTCCCCCTCGCTTCCTGTCCCCGTCATTTCCGCGGAGTAGTGCCTCCCTCTCTCCCAGATCCGCCTCCTCTCCGCGCTCATCTGCGTCCGACGAAGCCGCGCGCGAGCCGGATCCGGATCCGGACGACCCGACGACGACCACGTCGTCGCCTAGAACGCCGCGGCCCAGCGATCCCAGACTACATACGATGGCGCCGATCTGGCTGATGCCGAGCAGCGTCACGACGAGGAACACGACGGCCGACCCGCCGCGTCCGTCGACGTTTCTGAATTCCGGGCTCGGCAGCCGCGGGAACGCGACGTACCCCGCGACCCCGAGCGCCGCCGCCACGAGGACCCCCCAGTTCACGCCCCGGTAGCGCCTCGCGTTGACGTATCCGAACGCCGGGGCGCAGAGCAGGGCGATGAGCTGCGCGACGCCGCTCAGCGACGCCGCCAGCACGTAGGCGGCGCGGCACTCGCGCTTCAGGTCCGGCGAGGGGTCGTTGGGCGACCCCTGGCAGAACCCGTGGGACATGAAGAACGCGTTGACGTACAGGGGGAGGAAGAGGGAGATGGCGACCGTGCTGGCGCGCGCCACGAAGCCGCCCAGGTATCCCACAGCAATGTGTGGGTCCGTGACGCCGAGACGGAGGGACGAGAGCAAGAGGAGGCGGTAGGGGAGCGGTCTCTGGGCGCCGCCGGCTCGTTTCCCGCCTCCCTGGCCTTGGCTGTTGCTGTGACTTGTTGTATGATTTTGTATCGTGGCGTCGGGGGCAATGGAAGTGGAAGACTTCCCGTCTTTGAGACCGAGCAGCATCCGCCATCCCTTGTTTTCTTCCCCTTTGAGCCCGCGCAGGCCAAAGAACACAAATACAGCGACAACTAGGGCGACGGTGCTCACGACGTAGAAACTGTCCGTGATAGCCTGGGCGGGGGTGACACCCTCTTTCTTGGAGAATTGCGCGGGTAAGGGTAGGAAGATAACCAGGGCCACGAGGGCGCCACATCCCGTGAAAACCCCCACGAATCCGGCGAGCGCGGACGGTTTCCTGCCTTTCGTGTCCGCCGTAGGAGGGTCGACATGTGACGAAGGGTAGAACGCCTGGCTGGCACTGCTCCCCCGCCGCGCAGAATCCACTCCGTGACTATCGGGCGAAGACTCGTTGAACCGCTCCGGCGTGATCGTAACGTCACTCTCAAGGCTGACGGCGATACTACCACGGGATTGATGAGATCTTCCGTTTCTGTCATTCTCGTTCGCCGCCGCGCCGAATTCAGATCTCGCTCCTTCGCCTAAAGCACTGCTCACACCGGTCACATCGCTCACGTCACCATCAACGTCGCCTCCCTCCACACTGCCGTCGTCCGTAAGCACGGGAAGTATGGCGGTGACCATGGTAGCGGCAGCCGTGGCGCCCAAGGCGAACAGGATGCGCGCCAGGATGAGCGCGGGATAGACCTCTCGGCACTGGACAAAGACCACCAGACTGACGGCGATGACGGTGTATCCGAGGACGGCGACCCAGCGCACGCCGAGGCGGTCGCTCAGCAGGCCCCAGAGCGGGCAGGCGACGAGCGCGACTATCTCGTCGGCGAACCCGAGCGTGCCGACGATGTCGCCCACGCCCTTCTTCACGCCCAGCAGGTCCGTGATGACGAAGCTGATGGCGCTGTTGAGGAATACGAGGAACGAGATGCTGAAGAGGGATATGCCGAATAGGTATGTCGCCGCCTGGACCGGTGTCGTCGAGGGGCCGAAGGGCAGGAGACGGGACGCCCATGCCGGCATCCTCCGAGACGGCGCCATGTCTGGTCGTTGTCTCTCCTCTCTGCTCCTCTTTGCTTTTCTCTCTCTCTATCTTCTTCTGCTGCTCTTCTCCTCTCTCTCGCTGTCCTCCCTGGCCCTCAAGCGTTTCTTTACACCGACCGGTCCGCGACACAGATGACGCAAGTTCGCTATCTATGGACTCGCGCGAACGTTCAATTGGGGTTCCGAGCAGGCGGGGGGTGGGCGACGAATTGGTTAACGTGTGAAAGGGATTCGACTCTGGAGGTCTGCGGTCGCTAAATTGTAGTCGCAAATGCTACCTCGGAAGATCGTGCGTCCCTATACTATATTTGATGAGGAGGGGAAACAGTGCATCATGAGTAAATACATGCAAGTCTGACAGTTGAGGACGTCGCCCATGTTGCGCAAGTACCTACCACGCTTGATGCATGACCCGGGGCTAGTGGAGTCTCCCGTACCTGGGGCGCAACAGCTTACCTAAAACTCACCTCAGTGGGTACCTTCTCCAGTTTATAATGCAGCTCCCCCACCAACAACTTCGACCCAGCAGTCGCATAGCAGTGGTACGAAAAAGCAACATGGCGATCAAGGTCGAATGTCCGAATGTCGAAACTATAATATTCGACTTTGATAATATATGTGTGTTGACATTCATACAAAGTATATGTCACTAATTGACACAGTCTAAAGAAATTAATCTTGACTAGAAAGAATGCCAATACTCCTGTACATCACGACGTACCTAGTATCTAGTTGTTGGTTGCTGGTATATATATTGACAGGACCCGTCAAGCAGATGATGAAGAGTCGTGATATTCTCACAATTTCTATGTGCAGGTTTTTGAAGTTTCGGAGCGGAGGAACTTGTCTTGCTCTATCTCGCTTCCCTCGCCGGCTGTCTGCATAGAAGTCCCGTCGCTTCCCTTTTTGCGAGAATCCCGCTCGTGAAAACTGTCGTCTACCTAACGCCTGGCCATGATGGAGGATCTATTTCCCAGGGTTCCAATCTTTACAAGATGCCCAGTTTAATGCCCGATGATTTCGCAAACGCAACACAGATATACAACACGAGGAGCGTCGTCGCGAGCTCGAGAGGTAGGATGATGAACGCAGCCGCCATGCCCGCCATGCCCCATCGAAACCGAGCGATTGTCTTCTCCAAATCCGCACCACGAGCAAAGTCGAAAGGGGCTCGCGCGTCGTATCTACCCACACCATCGTCTCCGTTGCAGTCGTCGTCATCATCTCGGTCCCGCCCTTGGCCCTGGTCTCCGTGCTCGTTGGTTTCTGATTGTCAACCGAAATGGAAACCACCTGGGAAGCCCTGAGCCCGCGTCCGACCGCCTGGGAAACCGCCGCCTTGGAAACCTCCGCCTTGGAAGCCGCCGCCGCCGCCACCTCCTCCTCCATAACCGCCGCCTCCATTCATCATGCTGAATAAGATTTCAGGATCAATGCCACCGGCCATGCCACCTCCCCCGCCAAACATCTCTGAGGGGTCAATGAGATCCTCACCACTGTCATAACGGGCGCGTTTTCTGGAGCACTAAGTTAGCAACAGTGCATGAGATGGCTTATATTGCCGAATACGTACTGAGGATCGCTCAAGGTTTCATAAGCTTCTCCGATGTCCTTGAAGCGCTCAGCAGCCCCTTCATCGTCGCGGTTCTTGTCCGGGTGGTGAACGATGGCCAATTTACGGTAGGCCTTCTTGATAGTGGCCTCGTCAGCATCTTTGGCGACGCCTAGAATCTTGTAGTAATCCTTCCGCTGGCTTTTCTTGAGTTCCAGCTCGGCCTTCCGAATCTCTCTTATGACGGTTCGGTCTTCGGGATCCAGCTCTTGGATCTTTTTCCACTCACGCACGGCATCCTCCCACCTCTCAGCCTGTCCCAGAGCATTGGCCTTGGTCTTCCGGGCCTTGATGTAGGAAGGGTCCAGAGCAACCGCACGCTCGCAATCCGCGATAGCTTCATCGTAATCCTTCAGCTTGAGTCGACATAGCGCGCGGTTTTGAAGGAGCTTTGAGTTGGTGCCTCGGTTCGCGGGATCAACGTTCAAAGCAGACGTATACTTGTCAAAGGCGGCCTGCCAGCGTCCAGCCTTGTAGTCGGCATTGCCCTCCTCCTTCATCCGATCAAGCTTCTGTACCGTCCTCAACCATTTCACAGCGTCCCTGAAATCCGGATCGCCACTAAGCGCTTTTCTGAAGTGTTGGATTGCCTTGTCATTATCACCCTGGGCATAGAGCGCGCGTCCCCGGAGCACCAAAGCCTCTGGGTCCTGGCTGTTTTGCCTTAGTAAAGACATGGCGACGTTTTGCGCCTCGCCTAGAGAGTTGAGGCCGCCCATCTTTAGGTACGCATTGCCCCTCATAAGTTGCCATTTGCGCGGCCTCGTAGCGCCCGGTGCCAGTAATTTCTCAGCCTGGTCAATCGCATGTAAAACCATGGATCCACTAGTGCCGCTGTTGAGGGCGTCCTGGGCAGCTTTCATATGATGCTGCATTTCCCTTGCCGCAGCCATGTCCTTCGCCGACGGAGCCGGTTGAATGCGATTAAAAGTCGTGATTGCCTCGTCGGGGCGTCCCAGGTTAGTAAAGATGCGAGCAAGACGGAGCAAGAATTTAGAATTCTGCGGGTCCAGGTCAACTGCTCGGGAGCAGTCCTCCAAGGCGGCGTCATATTGGCCGTCTGACATGTAAGCGGCAGCACGATTGCTCAGGTAGGTAGGCGAATCGGGCATCAATTCGATAGCTAGGACTCAAAATCAGTCTACGCGTCCTTCAAGTCGGTATCATTATGCTGTGTGTACCTTGGGAATACTCCTTAATAGCCTTTTTATACTGTCTATCCTTGAATGACTTATTTCCCAGCGACTTATAGTTCTCGGCCTGCTCGGCATCGCTAGGAACCGGGCTCGATGGGTTCGACCGATGGGGAGGCGGTGCCGGTCCCTCGCCGTTGATCTCAGGCTTGGCTCCATTTGTGGGCGAGTTAATGGGCACGGAAAAGGACTTCTGTGGTTGGGGAGGCGGCGGAGAAGATGGAGGGCGGTTGGAGGCAGGATGAGCGGAAGAAGAAGAAGGTTGTGCCGAGTTCTCCTTGTCGACGTCCATCTTGTCAAAAGAGCTCCTGTCGCTCATGGCGGAAAGGGCCGATAGGCGTTTGATCTCGTCTGGGGGTAGATTCAGGGGATGGGTATTGAGGTCGGGCTTGCCTCGCCGCGCGTCGGTGGAATGCCTGCCAAAGGAGCGCGAGGATCTTGACTTTGGCTGATCGCGTTGAGCACGGCCAGGCGATGCGGGGCTGACAGGTTTCCTGGAGGGGCCGGACGATGGCTTGACGGGCGGTGCGGGCGGTGGAGGCTCCGACCGCGAGGGCGCAGTGTGTGACTGCGACTGCTGCGACTGCTGCGACTGCGGCTGCGGTTGTGACTGTGACTGTGACTGCGACTGCGACTGCGACTGCGACTGTGACGGGCGGCTCTGATGGTGGTGGTTGGCGTGCTGTGGTGAAAGAGGCGGATCAGTATCGTCGCCAGCAGGCTGCTTCTTGGTGGGTTTCTTCGAGTTGAAAAGGCCCTTCATTGGGACGGGACGGGACTGTAAGTTTCCTCGAGGAACTTTAAAAAATGTATCTAGAAGGTCCTACAGCGGGTGGTACAGCGTGAACCGGGGGAGAGATAAGGCAAGAAGCGAGCCAGAAGGTGCTAAAAAAAAAAGCCGCGTTGTAGGTAGGCTTATAGCGGTGCCCACTCCACCAGCACCGTTTGATTGACTGCCTTGATAGAATGATTACCTAAGATGCGCCGCCTGCCAGGTTGCCCCTTCTTTTCGGTCCTTAGGTATCGGATTGAGGCGACCGTCTCAACGCCGTCCTCTCGAGTTTAAAGAGTCGGGATCCCTGCCAAAAGGAATTTCCCCCAAAAAGGTTTCTTTTTCTTTTTTTCGTTCTGGGAGATGCTTTGGTGCGCAACAACGGCTAGTGAAGGCTAAAGTGAATAGTATGAATGGGTCCAGGAGTGTTATGCTTCTACTACAAGGTCGTCGCAGGTGGAAGCGCCGAGGGGGAGAAGAAAGGAACAGAAAAAGAAGAAAAAAAGGAAGGTTAGGTCAGAGAAGTATGGCGCTTGAGCAATGAGACCCAGTATTGCCCGCTAGGTGAAATCCTCGTGGAACAATCTTGGCTGATATCGCTGTCTATGTCTTAATCTGTTTGGTGTCGCCGTACCACGAACGAACAAGCCTCGTCCGGTCTTTCTTTGCCTTGTCTTGCCTTGCCGTCGGTGGAAGCAGGCAAACAACTTTTGGTGCGATCAGGGCCGAGGGGATCCGGTTCGCTGGGGTAGTGCAATCGCAGGCAGACCGAATCGGTTGTTTCTCTAGCCACTGCTTCTTTGCACTAGAGAGGCGGAGTGGATTTCATGTGTGCACAAGCAGGAGGAGGAGAGAGTGCAGAGTCCTCGATACGAAACCCAGCGAGTATTGTAAGGTGGGGAGCAGTTCTTCGAGGAGAGACCTTGTTGAGAGGGATAAGAGGATGACGAGGAAGAGCAGACCGATTTATCAGCCCCAAGAGAAACCGCAGAACGTAAAAGCAGCAAATAAATACCTAGCACTGGGTACCGCAGAGCACAACACACAGCACAGCCCAACATAAAGCACAGGGGACAGAGCATACACTGGGTAAAATACCTATACTACAGAGCATAGAGCATGGCCAAGAGCATAGCGAGCTTGCACAAAAGCAGAATGTGATAGGCAGATGGCCAGAGCGATCGTGTATAAAAAAAAATTCATCAGGCTGGGAACCTATCGACGGATGGGATTGGGAAATTTTTGTGAAATTTGGAGACACCGCTCGCAGGGTCCGTTGACGCAGGCAACCCTAGCAGCATGGGTCGACGATCCCCGACATGTCTCTGGTACTTGAAGAGCCAACGCCGGATGGCTGGAAAGCTCAGGTAAGGTCTACCTATTCAGGGCCCCCTGTCAAATCCCCCCACAACGAATGGCGACTATCCAGTATCCAGACTTCGGAGGGGTTGGATAGCCAATGGATGACGGGCCACCCTGCTTTGTTTACATCGCTCTGCCTCTGTATTCGCTGGCGCTTGTCGTCGAAGCTCGTCTCTGCAGTACCGTACCTGTGACGCCTGCATCGGCAGCGATCACGAGAGGCGAATCCAGCCATCCCGACCAAAATTGAAGAGGCTGAGCATCGCGTAGATTGACGGGGCCCGGTAGGCAATATAAAAACTAGATTGGGGCAATTCCTATTACTACGACGGTATTAGTATGGTGTCACAGGAACGGTCCAGTAATCCTTGTGTTCCGAGATGAAGCAGCTGTCCTTGGACTGTGCAGACAGACAGACGTTCTGAGTCTATTCTGCTGTTCTGAGTGAGACGTGAGACGGCTTGACAGACGGACAGGGACAGGGGCAGTTGGCTCATTCCGAGAGCGGCACCCAACAGCCAACCGCCGTCGCCAATTGGCCATCCGACTCCACAACAGACACCCCGGTTCGGCTAGGCACGAGTGACAAGTACAATGTATCTACAAAGTAAGCCTACTAGATTCTCGAACCTTCTGTGGGTTTATGAAAAAGGCGAAAATGAAATACCTCTACTTAGCAATACTCTAACTGTCTAGAACTGAGCTTTCGGGTTGAGATTCACGTCGATAAGTACTTAGTAATAAGAAATATTTTACCCCTGAGCTCCTGTGCTGTCAAACCTGGTACTAAGTGTACTTAATTAGGTTGAACAACTTAACTTCGAGGTTCCAAACTGTGATATCGCTGCTGCTTATCGATTACAATAAGAAATCACAGCCGACGTCATAGGTACCTCAGGTAGTAAGTACATGCATATTATACACCACATGCACGACGAAGTGGACGTACAGCTTGCTCAAGTCAAACATCAATTGATGAAGATATCAGTACTAAGTACTACTACCTGGTACATGTAGTACCGACATAATACTATATGTTATCCGAGTTCACAATCCGGAAATAGTAGTACCAATCATGCATTGTCTGCATAAAGTAGGCAGTCCGGATTACGTTTGCCTCACGTTCCCTCTCAGCCCTTCTATATTAGATATCTCTCCCCTTCTAAAGAGTCGAGCAAACAACGGGTATACCTTAACACAGGTAGTTGATATAGACATAGAATAGCCTGGGATAGCCAAGATAATACTACAACCTAGGTACTAAAGTTGCAGGTTTATGAAACAGACAAACGAAATTTATGATGTAGGTCATGTAGTTGAGGATCATATTCTGGGCGGTGGACTCTTTTGACAATATTCGTTATAAGAGCAGATATGATCTCGTCAAGGGCTAATCCTTACCGCCCGCTGAAAATTCTCAGTTCGAACCCAGCATCCCGATGAATGAGACCAGGTCCGTGAAGAGAGGCTTGCTTTCCTACTTTGTCCCTATGCCCCGCGCAGTCTTTCCCTCGTTATACCTTATGTTCATGTTCTACAATCAGGCTTCTCAAGGGTACAGGAATAAATCGTCCGCTATGTCATCAACACACAACGCCTAAGAAAAGACCCTGTGCCACCCACCACAGTCCCAACCTATCCATCCATGAGTAACGCGTGCCCAAGCCACGCTCTTCACGGCTCGTTTGCCTGCCCGTATCCACATGATATTCCTGTCTTTTTTTCCTTTTTTTTAACTCCGCCCTCTTCATTCTTCCGGGTTTCCGTCTTGAGGCTCCGAGGCACCACTGCCGCCCATGATGGAGTTTACGAACTCCTGATACCGAAACACCTCCCCGCGCCTTGGGCCTCCCAAGCCGCCGCCTCCCCCCATGCTGCTCTTACTAAATGCCCTCCGCCCGCTGAAACCGGCAATGATCTTGTCGACCTCGGCGGATGTGAGCGTGCGCTCGCCGGGCTCGGGCACCGTCCGCAGCAGGGCGTCGCGAAGCTCGGCCAGATCGACCTGTCCGCTATCGTCGTCGTCGAACGCGGAAAACGCGGACAGCAGTTCGGAGGCGGGCGAGAGCGCAACCAGGGACGTCGCGATCGAATTCAGGAACGCGGCGAGCGTCATGGTTTGCGGGCCACCGGGTGGGAAAAACTGCGATACGTCGGACGCCTTTGCCGGAAGACCTATATGTCGCGAAGAAGACGGATAGAAGTGAGTCTCGCTCTCCCACGAGTGTCGTGATGATCACAAAGCCACAAGATACGCACCCAATTGATTCAACATGTCCACCACATCTTCTCTGTTCACAGCCCCGTCGCTATCCCTATCCATGATCTGAAAACCGTCGCGAAGCACGCGGACCTGTGCCGGCTGCAGCTGGGACAGAGCACTACCATGTCCTATCGACGCATGCGACGACGCAGGTGCACGCGGTGAGATGCGAGCCGTCGATGCAAGGGACTGTGGTGACGCCATGCTCTCAGAAGGAGTAAACCTACGCGGCGTCCGATCCTCGCTATCCTGGCCCAGCGTCCGGGCTGAAGGATTTGTGAATCTAGATGGTGTAAACAAATTGTTCTGTTTCGTAGGCGACGGCGTTGGCGTGGTCTGTCGGCTTCCTAGGGGCGAGGAAGAGGGCGACTCCGGTCTACGGAAGGGAGAGCTTCGCGGTGAGCCGTAGCCCAAGGGGGAAGGCTTGTATCCCGTTGGCATGGCCTAGATGGAGATTGGCATTAGATTTCAAAAACTTGAACCACTCTTCCCAGTGACAAGTGGACTGAAACAGTGGGTTTTCTGATACGTACCATTGTTGCGACTTCGTGTCTATCCGAGTCAGGGAGCTGGGGCGTAGATCCGGACGAATGTAAACAAATGCAGAAAGCAGAGAGTCACGCAACGGCTGAAGGTCTTAATGACTAGAAAATATGGTCTTTGCTATTCAAAAGAAGAGGCGCATCCGAGATACAATGATAGGTAGGGTATTTGTTGGAGAAAATTACCCAGATATACTGTAGGAAATGAGACTCGTCGTTGTATAGTAGGTATTGATAGCTGACAGCTGACAAGCGTCATAGGTTCCAATCCCCACAGCAACGATAACCCCACTTAATTATGTAAGTGCTGAAGAGTGCATTCTGGGAACCAGCTCATTTCATGCCACGCATAAAAAATAGAAACCTCTGATCTTCATTCACAAATCCTTTTGCTCCTCTGCTGCGTAATTAAAGATATCGTTGATTAGAGCGCTTAAACTACCGTTGTCATACAATCCATACTCGTGATAATCTCAATAGATGCGATATTATGTGAGGGCACACATGCAGTTTTACCTCTAAGTCAGACAAGCTAACAGATGGGTTGTAAGGCAGCACAAAGAGACAACCGAGAATAGGCATCAAAGGTTACTACTAATTATGGAACCTTAGATTGTAGTTTACAGTGTTCGGCTGTGTCGAGGGCCTTCTTCAGCGAACAGCGAAAGAGCTCAGATTATGCCGTATCCGTGTATATGCGGATTCTTGAGCACCGTATCGGATTTAACGCTGTCGCATCTGGATTATTCATTCGAAGGTTACGTACTGGTCAGGCGGTCATACGTAGCCCTAAAATATACATGTATATATCGAGGAAGCAACGGCATGTCTTTCCATAGACGCCGCTGACCCTAAAGATTTGAATCGTCAGTAAAAAACTGACTATTTTAGTATCGACATGACATGGTACATTTCATGATCAAGAAAGGACGAGATTGGATCAGTTGTGACTAATGTAATCCAGATGAATGAGTACTTATAGTCCGTACTTACAAGCCTCACGCTTTTCGTTGCAGACTTTGAACAAATACCGACCAGATACTACTGCATCTTAATTAGTGCACCGACACTTCTACTGATTTCGTCATGAGTTTATATATGGTCTATAGATAACCCTTAGCCTCAAGACAGCAATAGTCAACATACATGAAGGCTTCGTCAGCGTCTTAACAATAAGCCGCTTCGAGAAGACTACATCGTGAATCTAAAAAGGCGTTTTTCTCTTATTAGTTTCATAATTATCATGCAGCACACTTTCATATCCCGCCATTACATTTAGTCCTAGACGGATGGATAAATCTAGAATTGGCATAAAAGAATGACAACATGGAGTCAGCGACAGACTATGGATATCAAAATCCTGAAATAGGGGCTTATTCAATCGGGGTGACCATTGTCATCATCATAAGACACACCTCTATGCAGATAATCCATATATGGCCAAGACGAGACATAAACAAGCTATCAGGCGCTGCGCTAATCCTCGACAAGATGATAGGGTTATACATAATACTGTCATCTATCTACCCAGCATCAAGGTGAGGTGCGGAGAGAAATACCTGCTTGGAGGGTAGGAAAAGATAGCGACAGGCGCGTAGTACTACGATGCAACTACACGCTTTAATGGCTCACAGAAAACATAGTAACGGAATTGATATGCATTATGTACTTCGGAATCATCTCATTGTTTACAGTACCATGGCCAGAAAAACAGGCCGCTACCTATGCTACAAAGTCCATATGCCACCAGTTAATTTTGACGAGATAACCGTAGGTTCAAGGCATGAAGCTTCAAACAACACTCAACTTATGTGCGGACAACCCATCGTCCAGGTGCATCTTCTCATCCGCTCATTTCATTTGAATCCACCAACGTCAAGGCAACTTATGCCAAACGAACGCCATGCTCGAAAGTTTTGAAATTGAAACACTAGCAAACAAACAGAGAATATTCAAAGAGGTAGTGCAGGGTATGCCGGCTGGGAAGGGGGTCGGACGGGTGAATCAGCCTCCATAGAGGAGCTCGAAGCGGGGCTACCCGCATCAAATTCCTTACGTCGAATACGTTCGTTGACGTATTCTCTGAGGAATTCAATGGTACGAACATTTTCTAACCAGATCTCGTAAGCTTGGTCTTCACGCTCACGGGCCTCCGTGCTACGCTCAGATTCAGCAGAGGGTGAGCTGACGGCAGAAATGGTCGACTCGGGGCCCTTGGGAGTGCGCGAGCCCTCCCGGTCAACAGCCGGCCGCGGACCAGCGCTGGCACGCTGCAGCATGCTACCTGAGTAGCGACGACGAGGATCCGTGTCAAAGCTAGGTCCCAGAGTCGACGTGGCAGACTGACCAGGATAGCCGGATGGGACGGCAGGAAGCGTCGGATATAAAGCAGATGCTGTTGAGCTGTGGCGAGACGATGGAGAAAATCCAGCTGAGGAAGCGCTGGGGGAATGGCCAGAAGTATAAGATGACACAGAACTGGAAGGTGGCGTGGCAACTGGCGTGCCGGTTGAATGCGTTGATGAAATGGCGGTCAAGGGCGAGGCTACATGGGCTGCCGAGTAGGCATGAGCTCCCATAGCAGACTGACTATGGGCGGCCGTGTGTGGTGGTGAATGACTATGTCGCATGTTGATCGGGATGTAAGGCGAATTCGAGCTCTCGTATATAGTGCTCTGCATTTGCTCTAGCATTTGATCCATGCGAACCAAGTCATTCTTAGTGCGTAGCTCTGGCATGGGCGGCAGAGCGTAGTGCTGGTAGGGGGCATGAGCACCATGGCCATCCACCGACACGACAGCAGGAGCAGGAAGGTATTCGGCTCCAAGCGAGTGAGCGTGGATAGGCAGCGTGCCGTGAAGAGGTACAAGCCTCTGGCTGACTTGATGGTACGACGTAGGGTCGAGTTGGCGGCGCTTAGTATCATTGAAGAACTCGTGCATTGCTTCGTAAGACCTCTTGCGAGTATCATAATTTGCAGCAGCCTGGTACCCCATATGATCGCCCCGGCCGTTCATGGGCTGGTAGTACATGGGGGCACCTCCAAACGAGGGAGGAGGCGCATGATGATGTTGGTAGTAGCTGCTAGTATGACCGGCTGGATGGGGCGGCTGACCAAAGGCGGCCGAGTTAGTACGCATCTGGCCATTGTGATCATAGTAGCTAGAAGGTGCTAGGAGGCGGAATTAGCCTCGTTAATAAGGAAAATTACCAGTCTTGAACTGAGCCTGTATCTTACCTTTTCCGGGTGCTCTGTAAGTGCCATTTAAGCCGCCATGCTGGTCAGGGGATCGGACCAGAACAGAATCGTCAGCGTGAGTCTAAAGAGCCACATCAGCACAAGTCAGATTGGCAACAGCTAACAATACTAGAAGAGTAGCAACAGTCTGGAGTTACGGATATCGGGTTCACCATGCTGCATTGTAACCAAGCAGGTTGTGCACTTGCAGCCAAAATAATAATAATGCGCACAAGAGGAAGGAGGCCTACCTTGACATGCTTCTTCAAGTCCTGAGGACGCTTGAAGGACTTGCCGCAGAAGTCACACTTATGAGGCTTCAGGGGCACATGCACTCTGATATGCGAGGTAATATGGTCGCGCTTGACAGTGGTTATCCGACATTGTGCCCATTGGCACTGTAGATTCAGATTGTTGGTGCTTTTCCGCCCCACGTGCTTCTCGCATATGTGTTCCTGTTTGATGGTCAGCTATCGCTGTGCATGATATCGCAGTCAACGAGGCCAAAAGTCCAACGGTCCAATGGTAGAATCGCAGGTGCTGGGTGGAAAGCCTTACATATAGAGTTTCGGCTGAGGTGAACTTGTCGCTGCAGTTGGACCACTTGCAGGTAAGCGAATCATCCTGAGTGGGTGCACTAGACTGCGAGGTAGTATTGGCCGAAGTGGAGGAGGCTGGCGTCGTGCCGTCGTTGGAGGTGGTGGAGCTTTCACCCCCAGACTGAACAGGGTTGCTCTCTGTGGTTGGAGACATGATCTTCTCTTAGGAAATTCTAAAGGGATGCCAAGACAAGCCCAAGATACCAAACAGGTGGTGATATCACGTGGTGATAGCGGAGGGGTTGATCGGACCAGATGTATATCCGAGGCCTGGGGAGTGACTTGTCCCCGAGGTTCTCCCGGCTCGAATACCAAGACCTTGGTGTGCTGTGGAAGGCCTGGGCGAGCAAAGGCAAAGATGTGGAGCTAAGCCAAAAACAGGATAGAGTAAAAGACTCCAAATGGGACGACTCGTATAAGCAAACAGATGTTGAATGCGATGACACAATTGAGTTCAAACGTAAGAATGAGTAAAACTTTCAAATAGTTTGTGTAGAGAGGTGGTCGCGAGCTCTCAACGAAAAGGAAACAGTTTTTTGGAAATTGGCTTCTGGCAGCGAGCAAGCGCAGTTTATGTAAATCAGCTGCTATTGTTGCGCCTGATTATGGTGATTAGACCTTGGCGATGAGCAGGCGGAAACTCTTGGCAATGGGTCTATCGCCGTCGGGGTGTAGCAGCAGCTCGAGCCTTGATTGGATGCAGCGGAGGGGGCCCAGCACGTCGAGTACCGGATTTGGCAGGATACTTCCTAAACCACGGTAGTCCCAGCCAAGAGCCAAGTCCCTCCTCCCCTCAGAGACAAAATTGCCAAGAGTTGCCAAGACACCGCCAAGAGCTCAGCATAGCCTTGGCGTGACTTGGCAATCACCGATTGTGCCGATGCGTTTAGGTATCTAGGTACCTATACCTACAATCCCCCGTCTGGCGTATGTACCTACTCCCTCCACCAATTGGTACAACGTGCACCGTTGTAGGTTGGTTCAATGTTGTACTTTGTATAAGCGCCTACCACCAATAAAGGTACTTGCTACAGTACTTACTTACACGACCTACAGGCTACACTGGGCACGTAGTATTTAGGCAGGCTAGAATAAAATTTACACTAGGTCATCCCCCAGTCCCCCTTGTGTCAGCCCTTTGTGGTGCGACCGGGGGCAAATGCGTCGGAACCCGACTGACTCTTTCTCTCATCCTAATTCCCTTTCATCCAACGCCCAGGCTGCCTAGACTTCTCTGCCAAGACTTCTTAGCCTTGGCAATCTGCCTAAGTACAGGACCCACCGCGCAATTCGCCCAGGCCTTGGCTTCACGGGTACTCGTACTTCGATGCCGAGACTCTCAACTGCGCCCACCTTGGCATTACTCTTGGCCCTCTTGGCCCTCTTGGCTCGCTTGGCGGTCTGCATTATCCCATACAACACCCATACAACACGGGTCGACGATCAATGCAACCCGATGAGACAGACTCCTTTTTTATTATTAGGTACCTATCTATCATACGGAGTAAGTAGGGAGGTAATCCCCAATTAGGTTCAACGTTGTTTTCGACAGCATCTCGCGAACTACCTCCCGTTGTACGGCATTGTACAATTGTACACGTGTACTTTGAGTGCGTAAATCGTAGTAAGCTTGCTGACAGCCGCTGGGTGTTTTCACTTCATATTGACCCGTAGGTACGATGGGAAAGGAAGGGGATGAAGGGGCGGTAGCGTGTTCGCACGTGCGTACAGCAACCCCATCATCTTCATTCAGCATATTTGATTCAAACCTATCACGGGCTCTTGAGATTGGTGTTTTCTTGACATCAAGATATTCATACCCGAGTTACCCATCTCTCCAAACTTTTCCATCCTCATCCTCCTCGTCACATGAATAAGACTAATTCGCTGCAACTCAACATGTTTCCTGGTGCGTGTCCGTTCCTTAATAGGTAATCTCTCAGCAGGTCGGTTGACGGAGGCGTAACGTCTTGGCATCCTTGTTCTGGCCAGACACTCTCGCCATCGCAATTCCTAACGAGAGGTCTTGGAGCTTATCACAGTCATCAACTCCGCCAGTGGCCAAGCCTTGGTATTCCTCTCCGCCCGCCAAGGCCTTGGCTATTTAACCACTTGACAGCTCGATATTACGCGGGTAGAAGTAGTGTACGCTAGGTAGTATACTAGTGTAGAAGTCGACATCACACGAGTATTGTACAATAGATACTGTGGCTATAAGAATATCTCTCTGCGAAGACAAGGAGCCGAAAGCCGTGATTCTTATATCAGTACCCATCAAATAGACGCCTCACATTGATGCAGACATAGCCGTGGTAGATAGCTGCTACGCGGTTCTAGACGATGTACGTTCAACAGCTTCACTAGTAAGCTACTGGAGTAGACGATAGCTGCATGATATCAGTCAAGCATCAAACCCGGCCATAGTGAAGAATTGTTCAGGTTGATCAAATCATCGGCGGCCAGATACTAAGTTCACTCAGTCAACTACAGTCTACAACCGCAATATCTGGGGGTTCCGTGTGTACTACTCTTATTTATTCCGCTACGCACGCAATTGCTTACCCGTCGCCATACCGTGAGGGTTTCGAACCTCCGCTCGAGGCCCGACGCGTTGATGAGCATCCAACTCACCAGTCCGAAAACCCTCAACCGAGAATGACTAGAGCTGCTTCTGCTCATCTTGAATCCGTTCGTGACGCATTTATCGACAGGGAGGGCACAGGATAACATGACTCGTAAATACAAGACATTACGACTATCTAGGTAGAGAGCCAGCAGAAGCAAAAGCTCCCATAGGGTTCCCCACTACTGCCACGGCAGCAGAACGTTTTGAGCATATCCGAGATAGTTCTGCTCTGCATACCTAGACTTACACCACCATTCCAGTGCTCGGGTCTTGGACTAGCAGAATAGATAGTATCCCGGGTATCTACTCACTGTCTAGGCAGAATACCATCTCCATCAGTCACATGGGGCCGACGCTAATACTTGATACTCGCATCCCTAGCCTAACCAGCTATCAAGTCTCTCGTTAAACAATATTGTACATTCGGTGACATTGTACTTGCATCGCTTGTTGCGCTATGGAGGTGCTCCAATCCCATAAAGAGAGACGGATGGTTTCACGATGTTAATTCCGCCATGGGTGACCTGCCTAACGATTCGATATATACGCATATACTAGCAAAGTGTCTTGTCTGCTAGACACGGCCTAAGCACGACTCAGCCGTCGTAAGTTAGATGAATAGACAGATGAGGTAGTAAAAGACAAGCTTCTAGACGGCCTTAACTCATGTAGCAGCATCTTCGCAATCGCCATGTCACTCTCTCACTCTATCACAATCAGGCATTGCACTGCTGCTCTCATCGCAGAGCGTGGGAACCTGGCTATGGTACACGAAACTATATTAATTACACTATGGCATGGGATACCAGGTCTATATATAAAGACTTGCATATTTCGGCTATCTAATTTCTAGAAGCTTCTCATACGCGAGCTGCAAAATAACTCGTCTATCTAGCCTGGTGTCTAGCACGGTTCGAAAGTCATCGAGTCCTCACGTTGGGTTCCTGCCTGCAGAACATGCCCCAAGAAGAACAAATGAGGGATGCTGAATGTTATACTCGAGATGGATGGCCACGGCTGTACAGAGATCAGTTAAATACAGTGGGAGTCCTACCACCTCTTTCGCTGCTTTCAAACACTTGCACCTGCCCCTACTACTCCTACATCAACAAGAGCTGCCCTGGCGATCACGAAAGCGAAGCCATCACCAGTCTAGCAAAGACCATAATAACTGTTAACTTTTGGACTTATAAATAGCATGGTTATACTAACGTAAAACATACTGCTTTAACCTAGATTAACAAGTCTTACAGATAAGGTAATTGGAAGCCGATGGAAAGGACACACTTTAATCTAGACTTAGCTTATCCTGCTTATATAGTCAAATTAGAAGGACCTAATCTTTTCTACTATGAGCAATCTTCAAGAGCCAATAAGAGGGAGGTCAAATATAAGTCGGAAGTTATCATTATTATAGTGCTGCAGCATAGATAGTCCACCCTGGACATACGAAAGCAGGGTTTATAGCATGTAGTAGAGTGTAGTTAGGTGTAGGCCGTACGGAGGCTTAAGGAAACAAAGGGCCTCGTCGCATATTGATGGGTTCAATAAAGTAAAGGATTAAAGTGCAATATATAAAGCAATTAGTTTGTAATCGCGAAAGCCAAAGTTCGTTGATTCGCCCTCCCCTAAAAACACCAAAAAGGAGAAATAAAGGATGCTAGATGTTGTATTCGAAATAGAGGGCCATGGTCATGCAAAGACCAGCTAAATACAGTGGGAGTCCCACTACCTCTTTCCCCCGTTTCGCTGCTCTGTTGCTCTGTTGCTCTGCTGCTCTGCTGCTCTGCTGCTCAGTTTACGTGTTCCCGTTTTCCTCTCCTTTTTCTCATTCGTAATGTTAGATTGCTTGTTTCTCTCCTGTCCCCATCGTAGGTTTAATTTATTTATATCTTGTCCTTTTCTCCTATTGTTATCGTGAGATTTCTCGTTTCTCTCTCCTATTTATCCCGTGACCGGGTTGTTGTACTTTTTCTTCTTCTTTATTTTTTCCCTCGCATTTCCTCTTCTCTTCTCTTCTTATTTTCCCAGTACTTTATTTCTTATTCGTTCTTCTTCATTTGCCCCATACACCTTCCTCGCAACGCCTTGTTACTAGGAAGTAACCCTCACTTATCATTAATCATCTGGACGCCTCCGCGTGTTTCCTCGGCCGGCCGGTCAGTTCCCCAAAACACTCCTAGTCTGTTAAAAAAAAACTTGCAAACGGTCCACCCCGTCTTCCAACTGCGCTCTTCTTGTATTCCTTGCGAGCCCTCTCCTATCAGCGGGAAGGCGCCCAAAAATTAAGAATTAGAAAGGTGTTTTCATTTATTTATTATTTTTCCCTCTGCTGCTCCGATGCTGTAGCCCGCGGAAAATGGCGTCGAGCTGCAGCGGGGCTTCGCCGTGAAGCGGAGCAGACGACTGCGTGGTCGAGGTCGAGGTTGAGGTCGAGGTTGAGGTTGGGGAAAACTTCTTCGAGTTCCCCATCCCCTCCACCAGAGCATCCGTATCCAGCACTTCGTCTGCCTCGCCCCGCGTTGCGACCTCGTCGGCAATTTGATCGTTCCCCGTCGCCCGTCGCAGCTTCGTCGGCGTCCGGCTGTTGCTGTCGCGGCCGTTGTCCCATGGTGGCAGGGGCGTTCGTGTTTAAGACCTGAGGGCAATCTGCGAGCTCGAGACGCGGGGCATAGCAGGCATAACGGCATAGCAGGGGCCACAGAGCCCGCCCGTCAGCTGCCGAAGCAGGCCGTGCCTATCGAGGTCTCGGCCAGTCATGTTCGCGTCTCCCGTGTGTGCGTTTGCCGGTTCCAGCAAAACGGGAGAGGGGGTAGTTCGTGGCCGAGGGCAAGCATAGGTTCACGTCTTCGTTGGCGCTCAGGTCGGGTGCGGTAGAGGGGTGCCCGGCTAAGCCGCCGCGCGCCCGGGCCCGAGATCTGCTGTCGTGATTTCCATATCGGGAGCAGCAGCAGCAGCAGCTGCGGCTTCGGGACGTGACTGCTGCATCGGTGTTCTCGTGTGGCTGATGCAGCGTCCCATCGTGAGTTATGCCGAGCGCTAGGGAGGAATTGATGACGACAACATGCAGCTACGTGAAGACATGCAGGGGGGGGGGACAGCGTTAGGTAGGTAGAACGGTCTCGCACCGTCGTATTTATATACTCGATACCGACCATACAATACGAGCACGTCAGAAAACATGGGATTCCAGATCGGGGATCCGGTGGAAGTTTAAATGAGAGGCGTAAAGTAAGTACGTGGGAGAGCTTAAATGGCTGGAATGTCCGATGGGTCTTATTATCGTGAACGTTTACGTTCAAACCCTGGTTCCGATCCTTTCAGCCAACCTACAGGGAAGTAGGTAGTCGCATGAGCTACAATATCAGCCACGATAGCAACTGACAAAATTTCGATGCAGTTACGACGGGCCGAACCGGTTCAAAACATATCTACGCGATTCTATGACTAGCTGTAGGAGTGGTGTTTAAGCGAAGAACTAAGATAGATATGTGAAGAGAAAAAGGGCGAACGCGATTTTTTAATCGCATTGTTTGACTTGATTCTCTCACCCGCGTCAGTATTCCCACCTGATGATGGGCATGCGACTCTATTGCTGTACGTATATAGTCAATTCTTAACCTGCGGTCAGTTTGAAAAGTGGCTGGATTAGAGATGACTGTAGCCATAGTATCAGACGCACGAGTTATTGGCATAAAAAGCATAATCGTAATCGTATCTAGTGCATGTGAGCGTTTCGATAGCATAGTTAAGGAACATGACTAGAGCATGACTAGGCGAGAGATATGAATGGGTGAGAAGAGGAGTTGCTTTTTATATTGGGCCTAGTAGCCAGTAATGAAGCTACAACTATGTGTCTCTCGACTATGCTCTTCACTCTCCCTAAATTTCGTCTGCGTTCGCCTCTCGATATACTAAAGAGTAAAAGACGACAGGCGAAGTGGATCGAATCGTGCGGACTACACCCAAGTCTCGCACTCTGTCACGATCAGGACACCTTTTACCGACAACCCGTGGTTGACGGTTCTATAACATATCCAGGCGATGCATACCAACGCCAACAAGCATAATCATCCCTGATCTGATTTTGCTCCATTTTCCTCCAGTTTTAGCTTGTAATTAAAAGTTGTATATAAGTGCACAAACGCACCAGGACCACAGCTCGTCCGTAAAAACCAAAACGGATAAGCTCGCGATTGTTGTTGAAGCGAGAGCGTTTCTGTAAACGCCAAAATGAGGTCGCGATGGGGTATACATAGGCGGAAAGGGGTATAAAATATCAACATGAAAGAGGCCGAGAAGACATTTTCAAGACCGAGCACACGAGGGTGGCCAAGGGCTCAAGGTCGCTCAAAATTTCCGAGGCTGCAACGAAGCGAATCGCAAAACCCCCCAACTGCTCCAAGTTCGTTACGCCGTAGAACGGTAAAGAAAATTATAATGATATAACTCCGAACCGCTCACAACCTTCGGAGGCGATGTCCTGCCTTCAAGGCCAAGAGAATGCTGATCATAAATAGTTGAGATGAAAATGATTGGTAGGTTGTGACATCGTCACAAAAGATGTTGTCGAAAACCCAGTGGCCTCTCAACGACGCCTAGAGGCACTATGTTGCGTCCAAAATGCGGGATGATGGTAAAACAGGAATAACGCCGTGTCAATCAAATGGGATGGGCCCACAACCAATCCGGCCAGCCCTCAACCATGCATATTGCTTCAAACCGGTTGTTACCGAAACGCCACCCATGCATGATAATTATACAGAACCAAGTTGTAAGAGTGCTTGGATCGCCTCGCGCTCTTGTGCATCGGAGGAAGCGGCCAGGGCATCTAAGTCGATGTTGTCGAGCGGAGGTTCTCGGAGCATGCGAGTGTTTTTGGAGAAGGATCGGTACCCTCCAGTATTATATACGCGATAAGAGAGAGGGGCCGCACCGCGGCGAGCCTCAGCTGGGCTAGAGTAGGAGCCGGCTCGCAGAGCAGCAGCTCCGACAGCTCCCCAGTCTTCATCATCAGTCTCATCTTCAGTATTGTCGTCCATGGGAGCGTCGGCAGCGTCAGGGGCTTCCGAGCACGACGCCGAGCCAGGCTCATCCAAAGAATCGAGAGACATCTTGTCCGCCTCATGCTCTAGCATACTTGCATCTCGATCGTCGTTTGAAAAAGACGCCGAGGTGCTATTGCTAGTGGCGCGAACGTTGGGTCGAGATCGGCTTGCGCTCCAGGATGAATCCTTCTTGACAAGGATACTGGTGGGATAGGGGCCCGGGCGACGCTCACCAGATGCTGTCCGAGAAACAGCAGGACGTGCGACTTGACCGCTTCGCTTTGCGTCCCACCGGCCCCAACCGACCTTCTCAAACACGACGTCTCCGCTCGCACTGGCGCCGTCGGCACCATGACCTTGCCCGCGTTGCAACGCCGAAACCACCAGCCTTCGCGCTTTGTTTGGAGGGATGCCAGAAAAGCCGGGTACTGATGTCGTCAGATAGCCCATGATATGACGGATGGCTAGAGGACCGTGGTCTAGGAGAACCTCGGGGAGATGGAATTTAGCGAGCAGGGCCGCGGTGATGTCTCCGGCGGCCTCGAAGGACGACGACACGACCTGGCTGGATTCGGAGTCATCGTGGAGGTCAAGGTCCGAGTCGATCGAGTCAAGACGAGCCCTCTGCAGCTGGGCCTTGAGTCCGTGAGGAGGAAGCGCCGGGGAGATGGAGTTGGGGGGAGTCGGGAGAGGATGAGCGCCCGTCACAGAGCCATTCCGGGCGGCCGCTACACCAGTTAAGGAGTCTCGGCCGGCCTGGTAGGCCATAGGGATATCGCGAGCAGCGGAAGCGGAAGCCATGGTTGCCATACTGAGTGATCGAAACTTCGCGATGTGCCTGGCGGTGTCGAGCGACACAGGATCAGTACTTGCTTGGTTGGTTGGACGGTTGGTTGCTTGTTGTGGATAGGAAGGAGGGAATGCGACGCGTTAAGAGCATGCGAAGCGGGTTGTGCTGTAGACAGAGGCCGAGGATGGATGGAAGATGACAGGGGACAAGTGATAGGTGATGGGTGATGGGTGACAGTGGACGATTGATGATCTACAAACTGAGTCACTCATGCATCCATGCGCTCACTTACAGAGCAGATCCGAAATAGGCACTTATAAACAGTGAGTGGCGGTGATCGATCAGAGTCTTTTGATCTCGATGGAAGAGATGCGATGACAAGGACCGAGGGGGCTGGCAGTGCTGGCAGTGCTGCGCGATGATCTTGACTGTGACAAGGAGGCTCTTTGTTCGACTGGCTTGGTGTTGCTGGTGTTTCTGTTGTTGTTGATGATGGAGGAAGAGGACCAAGCTCGGAAGTGAGCGGCGACGGTCATTTTACCTAAGTTGGCGCTCTACCTGGGTACCTTACCTGCCTTTGAATGACTGAATAGGGCCTGAGCATGTGCTGTATCGGGCTTGCTCAGTGGTCGCCTTTATGTTTCGATAGCACCTATCTTGCTAGCACTTAGACCGATGGTACCAAGCAACTCGAACCGTCTTTGTACCTATTGCTCTGTGTTTCGCTGCCTGGGTACATAAATGTACTGCACGAGCCCACATAAGGTTAGGCACATATCATACTAGGACATTGCATCACAGTTTTGTCCAAGGGGGTGTGCGCCTGCCTGGGTAGTTGGCATCACGCTGGGCGAGATGAGCCCATGATTGGTCTATCCACTTCTCGGCGTTCCCTACTTGTTTGACAGTCAGGGGTCTGATTAGTTTGTGGGGGCGTGTCCCCATACCCACGATGCTTACATCCTATTGGTAGCTATATATCTCCAGTACGGCGCTCCAAATCCCTACCGTAGCTCTTCATTAGTTCTTCGGGTAGTACGATATGCCATACCATACCGGTAGCATCCATTCCCCTCGACAGTATTGCATGAGATAGAATGAATCTTCGACTTAATTCTGGAGTGAAATTGCCATCTTAGTTAAGAGTCAGCTTGGGTAAGACGAGCTTGTATACAAGGGACGGGTAAAAGAGTTTTTAGTTGTCAGCTGAGACATAATTTAATACTTACTCTAGACAGATGCTTAACCTACACTGCAAGCAGAAGCGTGGGGCGTGATCATCAGAAAACAACTTGGTAAGCCAGCTGATCTTCGCTTGCCCTATCTAAGTCAGGTACTAATAATAAATCTCCCACAGAGCCATATTACGAATGGGTACGTCAGAAAATATACTTCCCTTCATACTTCCTTCTCAGCTTACTGGTGGTAAATTGGCCTGAGTCGAGGGGGGCAGTAATCCAGCCCCCTTGTTGAATGAGTGAAGTCTTATGACGTTCTGATCCTATCCTTGGAGTGGCTTGGAGGCACTAGGCTACGTTAGGTGCCTCCAGTAAGTACGATATATAGGTATATAGGTGTGGGAGGGTTGCGTGGCCTTATCATTTGGGGTATAGGCTAGGAAGGGATTCGCAGAGTGTTTGCGATAAGTGATGCCCTTCATTCACAGTTTACTACGTTGTTATCATCGATCATCGAACTTCGTCGGGCTTCCGTGCCATGCAAAACGGACCCCATGTGGTATGCATGTGGCTCGGCAGCAGGCAGGCTTTGTTACGCGCTCGCGTTAGTTTCTGCCATTTGTTCCGGGTGGGAGGAGGAAATGGGTATAGTACCAAATAGATGGATCATAGAATCTCTGAGGGGTATCTTATCCCTGATTTTAGGACACGGTACCTGCCTAGGTTGCGCCGACGGCTTCCTTAGATCGATGATGGACAACGAGGTGTAGATTTAAAACATGTCGCAATGTAGCACTCATGCTTGGGCACATTCTCAGAGGCCGAATTATCACTGAGTCAACTTGGAGCTGTGGAATGGAACTTGCAGCTTTTAGAATGCGACAGCGAGTGGTCGAAACACGTCGGCTGTTTCAATACTACACTTCTCCCCTTGGGCTCGTGTTCTTATTATTTGAGGCCTGCTAGGTAAGTATCCAGGGAGCGGTGTCTGTACATCGCTGTTTCTCTCCTGCTAGTCGTATATGAACACTTATACTAGTCTTTAGGGGCTTATGGCGTTCTATCCACGCATCGTATTCCGCAATTTTTGACAGCCAAAATAAGGGCAGGGAGTGAATGACCAGAGTCAAAAGTTCACATTGCATGGGATATATCGTGATCGGCCCGAATCATACTTTCCATTGCTGTTTACCGTGTGTAAATGGCGACGTTGTACGAGTCGGTATGAAAAACCAGCTGTCTGTCTACCTCAATCAATGGTTTGCGCCTGGTTCCGTCCTGGTTTAAATGAGCCACTCGCTACTGACTTGTATTCCGGGATCCGTGGAGAGAATATCCACTAAGATGGCTGGCTGGAAGTGTCAAGTCGAAGCCAACGAGTATATCTCCGTCGCGTGATTTATGTGCTGTGGTTGCACCAAAATGATAGTTCTATCAACCTGTTACCCCGCTGTAAGGGAACATCACAGGAGCACCCGCGAACCGTGGCTATTTCCCCACGTTGTTGAATAGGGCGCATTTTCGGATAGGACGATCGGAGCTTTGTGGGGATGTAGCGCATGATCGCCTGAGTCGTAGGTGGACGTGGGACGTGGACTTGTCGGGAAGACATGGTCAGTGGGATTGGCCAAGGGCGAATGGCAGAAGCATGCTTTTCCATCCGAGTACCTCAGTGGCTACTTCTACGTCTTCCTGGACTTTCCCACTGGGACCCGACCATCTTGCATTTGTATGATCTCAACCATGGCTTAACTCGACAACACAGACTGCTGGATTCGCACACAAACCACTTTAATCTTATAACACAATGGCCGATGTTCGGCGCTGGACACTTTGTGGCACGACACCGAGGATCAGCCGTGAGATTGGCGCAATTCCTTATCATGCATAAAGCACGCTGAGGTCATTGGCCCAAGATTTAACATAAATCGTTTCGTTTGAGAGGTCGCTAAAAGCCGCATAGTGTACTCGTAGGGTTCATGTTCCAAATACATACTGCCGGCAGGCCTGCGACCATGTTAGCGTCGCCTTGCTGATCGCCGAGGGAAGCAAGGGGAGTCCTAACCGTTTTAAGGACGCTAAGCTTTTGCTGCGATTGCATGTAGACTTGTCGATATTGCTGAATACTTTCCGCCAAAACGACCTCCTTCGTTGTGCGTCCTTCACAGATAGCCTTCATCTTCAGCTCCATCTCCTTCCGTAGAAATGGCTTACCAAGGCTAGTCTCGAAGTTCATCCTATCAAAGCCCTCGATGAGGGCTACGCCTAGCTGTGTTGGGATGAATTCCATGACGCCTCCACGTCCGTTGGTTGCACCAACTGCCCCTCCTCGGCCCCCCCGGCCGCCACGCCCACGCCCCCCACGATTAGAACGACCGCCACGGCCGCCATCGGCCGGTTGACCACCCTCTAGTTCGTCGGCTTCTTCTGCGCGGCCTGTCCTGGGTACAGTCCGAACGTAGTCTCTTTCCTGGATTTTTTGGATATGCTCCGCCATGGTAGCATCAGTTCCAATACCATTCGCATCCATCAGAGCTATTAAATCTGCCTCGGTGAGATAACTGGGAGGTGCGGTCTTCCCATCTGACATCAGCGCCTCTGTAGGTTCAAACATCTCCCCAACAGTAAACTTGGGTAGCTGGACAGTGCCCGTCCACTTATCATACACGTAAACTTCGAGATAGTTTCGTTCTAAGACGACAACTCCGTGGGCATGAAACGACTCCTCGCCGTACATAATGTCGACATCAGTGGCGACACCTTTAGCATCCTCGGAGCAGCAGGCTAAAAAGCGCCGGACTACGAATTCGTATATCTTCCTCTCCTGTTCGTTGAGCGCTGAGGGCATAGCAAAAGTGATAGGATGAATAGGCGGATGCGCTTTATCATCGTTCCGCCCTTGTCTTGGTTGTTGAAACCCACCATCAGTTAGATTTTGTGCAAAGTCTCCCCAAGCATCAGATTGACTTTGCTTCTGGACTAGTGCACGGAGATTCATGCCAGGGTCAAACCGGTCGGTCTCTGTTCTCGGATAACTAATAAAGCCCTTGTTGTAAAGTCCTTCGGCAGTCTCCATGGCTTGTTGACCAGTCATACGTAGAAACCGCGTTGCCATTTTCTGCAATTCGACTGTTGTGAGTGGTAAGGGCTTCATCCTCCTCGTTGGTTTCTCTTGGACGTTGGTCACTTTGGCCTTCTTCGCTGCTAAGCATCGTTCATAGAGTATGATAACTGATGCACGGTCAAAGAGTCGGTGGCGAGCCCAGCTAAAATTGACGTCGATACCTTCTCGTTTATGCATCACTCTGATGCTCCAGAAGGGCTCTGGCTTAAAATTCCTCACTCGAAAATAGCGATCAACAACAAACCCCAATGTTGGAAATTGGCAGGATCCTGCCAAAACGAATGAGTAAACAAGTCACATCTACTGAATCCAAGGTTCGAGACATACCGTAGCTTAATAACAGGTCTTTGAACGGGCCACCAAGTGTTCTTAGACTAGTGGTCAGAAAGCGGGTGAACGCATACCCTATCCTAAGGTCAAGTTCAATACGAGATGCGACGGCGTTGACCTGCTTATGGTCGAGGTTGATAAGATTCTTCGAGGCATTGATAATATGCCTAGAATACGTCAGCAAGAGCAAAGACTAAAAATGCAACCCGAGATGACTAACGCTCTCTCAATATTACTGAACCTAGCCCTTTTGATGTCGAGAGTTCGGTTCCCTTTTCGCGCAGCCTCGCATATTTCGTAGCCGATATGTTCACCTTCCCGATCGCAATCGGTCCATATGCACAAGGCATTAGCGTACCGTGCTTGTTTCTCGATGTTATCCGCAATCTTTGTCTTGTCCTACACAAAGTAAGTAGAGGTCCTACCATAGGCTGACCGCGCATAGGGGATATACGTACTGCTGAAACAACCACATTCACGGGGGCATCGAACAGACGGTCTGGCGGTGGATAGTCCCACTTCTTGTATTCCTGCGGGAACTCAGCAGTCGTCATATGGCCGAGAACTGAAGTCATGGTGACCTGGCACTTGCCCCATGGGCGGCCAAAGTCGTAATTGAAGACATAGTTCTTGATGTACTTCTCTGTCGTATTATGCTAAGTAACATGAGTGCATGCTTTCTTCGAGTCAAAAAGGATGGGGCAGCAAACACTTTGAACATCACCACCAGAGAGGTGACCGGCTACAGCTTTCGCGATGGAAGGCTTCTCGGCCACGCACAATACTCTCATGGTAGAGTTGGATCGCGACAGCGTTTTCAGAACGCTAACTGAGGTGACCGGTCGAGCCCTTGCAATTCGACATGGAGGACAAAACTAGGGAATGGTAGATTAGCCTAGTGAGGTCTTGAAAAGATAGGGGGAGGTTTAGTCAGAACCCCGGGGTTGATGATGGTGTTAGTGTAACTAACGTTTAATCGTGGTATTTGCGCGGCAGTAGAGATTGTTATGTAGGCCGTATTCGGAAGTGAGTAAAGAAGGCCATGAAGCACCCTGTTCATATCCCTCCCAACCTAAACTCGGGGTTCTACACTATGCAGCAAAGATATGGCAATGCCACAATTGCTGAGATGGAAATAGTACAGCAGCAGTACTTCAAATTGTTGGACCTAGATTTACCGACAACATCCAATGCAATTTCCTGCAGGCTCATCCTAAGAGGTATGTAGGTATGAATAACCCTCTGTCGACGGAAAAAACGCGTACAACCGTGAATCCCTGCACCAATCAAAGTACCTCTCACCTATTTCGCCAGCGCACTTCCAGTTTTAGCAGGTACATGAATACATTGCTTTAGGTAAGCTACGTGCGTGCAAGTAAGCAGGTACGAAGTACACAGTACCTGGCCAATAAAGTCGAATAATGCGGGTTGTGTCATTCGTCGGCAATGACCCCGCAATGGAGCTGATCCATGACGTCCCAACGTCTTGTTGCCTGATGTTGCTCGTCCGTGAACACACCGTGAACACACCTTTCATAATCTTCATCACCGCTATTCGACATGGCTCTCCCAACCGTCCAGTCTCTCGAGGACTGCACCGATTATTCTAATGTCGTCGAGCCGTTTCTACCACAGCTCTATGAGCTCCCTTCTCATGTCCTTAGCACCTTGACAAATGGCGGGTCGCTGCTCGACCTGTACATGAACACCAACCCCCTGGTCTCAGGCTTTGCGTTCTCCGTGTTTATCGGTGGTATCTTCTGGGTTGCCTCTGAGGTCAATCGTAATTATTCCCAAGTAGATCGGTTATGGAGCTTGCTACCTGCTTTTTACAATGCCCATTTCGCCGCCTGGATGCATCTTAACGGCCTACCGAGCCAAAGGGTGGATTTGATCCTGTTCTGGAGCGTACTCTGGAGTGTACGTCTACTATCCCTAGCCCGCAACTATGTCTGCGGCCTGAATCTGATCTTTTCTTCTAAAGGCCCGATTAACCTTCAATTACTGGCGTAAAGGCGGCTATGAGATCGGCTCCGAAGACTACAGATGGTTCGTAGTGCCCTTGACTATCAGAACTCTCTGTATGGTGTCTAATCGTCCGACAGGGAAATCATTCGAAAAAACTGTCACCCGGCTTTATTTTTTATATTTAACGCAACCTTCATTTCTTTCATCCAGAGCATTTTGCTTTACCTCCTTGCCGCACCAACATATATCGTTCTGCTCGCTTCGAATATCGAGCCGAATATCGGAATGGCCGATTTGCTCTTTGCTACTGCAGAATTAGGTCTTGTCTTATCAGAGTGGTTTAGCGACCAGCAGCAGTGGGGTGTGTTACTCAAGCCATCCGCGACGAGGGACGGTACTGACAGGTTATAGACTATCAAACTGCCAAGAAAGAGTACCAGAAGACAGCCAGGATACCGCAAGGGTGCACGCACACGCAAGAGGACCTGGATCGAGGCTTCGTCACGTCGGGCATGTGGGCGTACTGTAGACACCCGAACTTCACAGCGGAACAGACCATTTGGTTCCTCCTTTATCAATGGAGCTGTTACGCTGGCAATGTTTTGTACAGCTGGGCAGGGATGGGCCCGCTGTTTCTCGTGATGCTTTTCCAGGGGTCAACGTGGCTTACTGAGTTGCTCACCGCCGGAAAATACCCTGAGTATAAAGCTTATCAGAGACAAGTTGGTGTCCTTCTGCCAAGCCTGCAGCCGTACAAGGCACCGCTTATCACGCCGAGGATCATTCGAACCAGCGATCTAGCCAAACGAGAGGGGGCAAAACAGAAATAGGAGTGATACTTGCCAGCTGGCTAAGATAAGCTTCTCGGTAAGGGGTAATGATCCCATAAGCTATTTACGACTCTGAAATTACACTAAAATAACGACGGCGCAACTCTCACATCACGTGCGGGGCCGTCCTAGTCATCACCCAACCAGTCGTTAATACACTTCGAAAACAATGATAATACATAGTGGCTAGTTATCCAGCGAAACAGTTATAATCAAGGAGGGGACATGTAATAATCGCGTAATTAATCATGGTGCAAATGTATGGCGAAAGAGAGTGAGTGCGCGGGAGATTCAATGTACTAACCCAAGCTATTGAGCGCGACACATTCCATCCACATCCGAATCTTTGGGTCGGTTCCTGGATGCCAAGCCGCCGGCACATAACCTAATTTTACACCTTCAACCCAGATCAATCCGACATGATGAAATGATATCAAAGGTGTTTGAGACCACTTATACACGGCAAGAATGCTCTTAACCTCTGGGCAGCAGGGCTCTAGGTAGGGCTCTGGGCACGGCAAGCCGGACCCGAGATGATTCGCCAATTTGTGGCGTCAGCCGTAGATCAGCTGGTCTCCGGCCTCTGCATTGATCGGTAGTCCGACCCCACCGCCTACCCATCATTGGCGCTAGTTCGGTCACGATGCATCAGTTTTATGTAGGTAGTTACCATCTGGTAGCGGATCAAGCGTCATACCTAGCCTCTAGGTACCTGCTATTCGGTATGCTAACTAATTTAACTCACCCTACACAGTGGGGGTCCAGGACCCCTGATTGTGGGTGTCGTCTAGGTAGATCAATTTCATATCTAAGCACCTAAGGACCTAGGAAAGTGAGTGCTTATGTTTGCTCTCTTTAACTTTCGATTTTCCTTTCCTGAGGCAGCACAAAGTTCCAGCTTGTTCCAACTTTTTCTACGGTAGGCGACCTTTTATTCGCACACTAGCAACAGCCGTCCTATAACATATTCATCTGTCGATCGATTCCCTTGCATTGAGCATCATTTCAACAATGTCGACCTCGAAGGCTTCCACCGTTACCGGCGCCAGGCGTTCTACGCAATATCTGCACATACAGCCCTCGGAATTGTCTGATAGCTATTTCCCCAAAGACACATCGCCATCACCAGTAGCCTCGGAGGGGCCTGGCAGCCATTCTCCCACCGCTAACTATCCGCTGTCGCCTTTGGATCGCGAATATATGAAACCGCCACAGGATCTAGATATCGCACAACAGCTTTCGAAACAGCCAACATACTGGTCTGTCAAAGGCTGGATCCAGCGTAGCGTCGATTCGAGCGCACAGCCAGCAGCCGAAGACCCGGCGATGAGAGCACGGAAATTCGAGCAAGTTAAGAAGGACTTGCTCGCCTCAGCGAGCCACTTTTGAGTGCCATTCGACGCCCGAAATTAGCTTCGTGTACCACAACCTCACAAATGTACCAGTCCAGGCAGATGCACCAATAAATCGGTATCAATGTCTTCTACTAGGCGATAAAATGTGTCGAAAAGGCGAGATCTGGCGGAGACATCCAGTTAAGGAGGTATCCTAAAGGGCATTCATATCATAGAGCTTGCGCTCCAAATCAGTCAACAATCACGACATTCCAGGAGTTCGAAAGCTCTATACAGTGCTAAGCCACGATAGATAATATAGTCCTTGACAACCCAGACGCTCGTTCCACCCTTGATACCGGTATAGGATACTATAATTGGTATATGCTACTCAATTCTTGCAGATAGATGTACACCGTAAATCACCGTGGCGACGAATGTCGCCAGGTTAAAAAGCGTGGAGTATCCATGGATTTTGCCGAACTTCTTGTTTAGCGCTTTAATCTCCTTAGACTGAGACGACTTGTCCCGGCGCTGTTTACTATCTTTAGTCTCTAGACAATAGGGATTGACCCGTCAGCCACTATGCAATCAACTAGTAAGAAAACATGCATACCGTGCTGCTTCTGCTGCGCTGAGATTTTGTTGGTCGCCGGCAGGAAGTAGACCAGGTTTGTCAAGCCAGTCACAAATGCCACCGTCAGCGGCACCAGCACGCCCCAACGATTCGTCGGATGAAGTACGCCACTGATACCCTGTGGTAGTGCTAAGAAGCGACCGGCCCTTCCGGGATACGTAAGAGCCAGTATCACAGGTGCCGCAGTCTGTATCCCGAAATAGGCGGGGAAGACGGCTCGCTGCAGAACGCCGAAATGCGGACGATCCAGGACCTTGAACGAAGTCACCGAGTTGATGAAGGTCTAGGTAGTGTTAGCAAGGCGCCACAAATCTCGACAGGCTGGCCAAGCAGGTTTCTACAATAGTAAGCTGTTAAATATGCCATCTGATTGCACTTACATGAAAGAACTGAGTGCCGAGAAGCGTGCCATAGCTTCAAGATGAGAGATCGTTAGCTTCACCGCCTAGCTCGGTTTCGAGCGGAGTTTAGAAAGGCAGGCAGAGAAGGCGACGTACGACAATATGTGGTACGGAGCTGGAGAGAACAAGACAGGGCCTTCAGGCATTTTGAGTTTCTCGAGTTATGTATCTGGGTTAATAAAATAAGGTATATTTTGTATCTTGCTTAGATTTTTTTGTCAAGTCGGGCCCAGTCGAGAATTCGAACGGTGCGATTCCAGTGAGAGAGAACTGCCTCCCAGAACCGGCCCAGAACCGGAAGGAGCTTGGGCCAGCTCATTTCTTCACATCAATTAAGAAATGTCACGTGCCGTCGCGCCTGCCTTGTTCATCGCGACACCTTGACGCGCATTCTAGGCAGCTGTCAAGGTGGGGCAACATAATTACAGTATGAGATACGCTCCTTGACCTTGAAATAGGTACCTGCCTACCAACAATACTCGACTTTCTCATCTCTTACATCAGTAGCATGAGTTAATATCAATGCTATATCACTACTTGCACTCTTTTCATCCCCCTTGATCTCGCAAAACTTTCTGGCAACCCCTCCGCTCACAATGGCTGATAAGGAAGCTACCGTCTACATCCTCGACTTGGGGTCATCAATGGCCGACTGTCGCAATGGTCGCACTGAGTCGAATTTGGACTGGAGTATGCGTTATGTTTGGGACAAGATTTCAACTACTGTTGCAGCATCGCGGAAGACTTGGAATGTCGGTGTCCTCGGGGTGAGAACAGACGAGACAAACAACCCATTAGAGTCGGAAGAAGAGGGATGCGAAGGATATGAGCACATATCGGTTCTCCAAGAGCTCGGTCCAATGTCAATGCACAGCCTTCAAGCCCTTCGCGACTGTGTGAAGCCTAGCCATACTCAGGCCGGTGACTGCATCTCCGCCATCGTCGTGGCCATCGAGATGATCGAGAAGCTCACTAAGAAACTGAAGTACAACCGCAGAGTCATTCTGGTCACAGATGGCGAGGCCCCCATGGACAGCAGTGACATCAATGACATATCCGAGAAGATGAAGCGGTCTGGTATACAGCTTACAGTATTGTCGGTTTCCCTATACTTCTACTCTCTGTGCTTCTAATTGTAGCACCACGTACTAATATCACATAGAGGGGTGGACTTCGATGACGTCGAGTTCGGCTTCAAGGAAGAGGACAAATCGAGCATCAAAGAACAAAATGAGGAGATTCTGAGGGGCCTAGTTGAGAAGTGCGATGGGTTATATGGAACCATAGCCGAAGCCATCTCTGAACTTGAGACCCCGAGAGTCAAGGCTGTTAAGCCCTACAAAACATACGATGGCCCGCTTACTCTTGGAGATCCTAGCATGCATTCGGATGCTATGAGCATCGACGTTGAGCGATACTTCAAGACTCATAAGGCAACTGTTCCGCCTGCCAGCAGAGTTGTCATGAAGACAGCGTCTGACGATGGCCTGGAAACGGCCGACGGTGACGAGATGCAAGGTGTTGAGGCCACACCAAGCTTTGCCGCGGTGAAAGACAACCGCACATACGTAGTCAATGATTATGATGTGCCCGGCGGAAAACGAGATGTTGAACGAGACGAACTGGCCAAAGGATATGAATACGGAAGAACTGCAGTACATATTAGTGAGTCGGATTACAACATCACGAAGATCGAGACCACAAAAAGTTTTAGTATTGTGGGCTTTATTTACCAAGAGAAAGTACGCAAGTCAATCTCAGCCGTGAAATATTGTACTAACAGCGTCAGTACGAGCCCTTCCTAAATATGGGTGAAACATGCATGACGATCGCCCAAAAATTTAACGATGCCGCGGCCTTGAAATTATCGTCCCTCATCCATTCACTCCACGAGCTAGAATCTTATGCCGTCGCACGTATCGTAACCAAAGACGGCAAAGAGCCTGCTCTCGTCCTTCTAGCACCTCATATTGAGCCTGGTTTCGAATGTCTCTATGATGTACCTCTCCCTTTCGCAGAAGACGTCAGGAGTTATCCGTTTCCACCTCTCGATAAGGTGCTCACCGTCCAAGGGAATGCGATTACCACGAACCATCGAAATCTCCCTTCCCAAGAGCTCCAGGACGCCATGGATGATTATGTAGACGCCATGGATATATCTTCTTGGGGAAAAGATGATGACGGGTAAGTCTGGTACTTCCATGGGCCGCTAAGATGAAGCTAAATATAGTTAGTAACCGTACAATGGAGTATGCGCCAGTCGACGATCTCTTCAGTCCACCACTTCACCGTATCAACCAAGTTATTCGATATCGCGCAACTTATCCCACCGAACCAGTTCCGCCGATCCCCGCAATCCTGCTTAAATACGCAAGTCCGCCTGAAGATTTAGTGGCAAAAGTCAAGTCGGATCTCGAGGATCTCATTGACAAAGCCAGTGTTAAGAAAGGTTAGAACCACCTGGTAGATAAATCTCAGATAATCGCTAATATCCGCTTAGTACCGCCTAAGGCCAAGGGTAGGAAAGACAAGGGTGACAGGCCCAAGCCGATATCTGGTCTTGATATCGATGCCCTACTCAAACAACCTGAGAACAATCAAGCCGAGCTCGACCCCGATAACGCGATACCCAAATTCAAACAGAGAGTAGAGCTTGCCGATAACCAAGCCGATGTCGAGGATAGTATGAAGAAAATGGGCGTCATCATTCGTGATATGGTTACCAAAAGCTTTGGCGATCAAGACTACGACCGCGCGGTTGAGCATATTGGGGTCATGAGGGAAGCAGCGACAGAACTTGAGTTTCCAGATCTGTTCAACTCGTTCATGAAGGACTTCAAAACTCGCATCTTATCAGGCGAATTCGGTGGGGATCGTAGGGAGCTGTGGTGGCAGATCAAGCATGTCAAGCTGGGCTTGATTGATACCAATGCATCCGAACATTCCAAGGTAACAACAGAAGAGGCAGTTGAGGTGAGTATCCTGTTTGGCAGATCCTGTCATGAACATATTGCTGACGTTGATATGCTAGTTTCTGAAGAAGTAGTGAATGTGATGTGAGTTATAGTATGTATCAATATATATCCGAATTCATGGGGACGTAGCCATCTTTCGATGTCTTAGATGCGGGAATGTCCCATCCCAGAAGCTATGAGCGGGCCAGCCCCAAGCATCCCAAATAGAGGGGATGAAAACGAGTATTAGTTCCAATATTAGAAAATTAATAATGTGATAGTAACGTTTCTCATATCCCGTTACTCGATTACTGCTCTTCAGCTCTAGAGCAACGATTTGCAATAGTTGTCTCATGGTTCTTGTTCTGTCATTTATTGTCATTGCGACGATAAGAATAGACATAAATCGCCGTCCAGAGGGACATTTTTCCCACGGGAAAGTCAACTATTATTCGTCTATCGCTACCCGCCCGTGCACCCCCTAGCGCATTCTCTCATCAGGTCATTCTTCTCAACCTCATCATTTCGCTCTTACTTCGGCGATATTTTAACTCTCGCCGAAATAAAAACATACACGTGCCAATCTTACTCTATATCTCATACGTTACTACACGGAGGGTACGAACGACGGCGTTCCCGAGGACCTCCTCACGGGGACTCAGGTACCAGGTCCTGCATTCTCATTCATCTACAGCGCCAGTATCACTCCAGGCATCGCTATAGCGACGAGCACTTGTGAAGCACTCTACGCTTATTGATATTCGCCTAGGCTCTGCATAGGAACACAGTGTCGCGTGTGCGGTGAGTCTACTCTCATTCGTCTTGTTACTCAGTATTCCACGCGAGGCTACTTGCGCATCTTTCCTGATCCCTTTGCATATTAGCCCTCGATAGCGGCGTCAAGGAAGCTAACACGTTAGAAACGGCGTTTTCATATTCCATATAAATTTCGATGCCCTTGGAGAGCGCGACGAATTCCTCTGATGTGACTGCTACCCCCGAGGCTCGCGGTCAAGACCCGGTTGCTTAGCAACTATATTAGAAACCTTCTTGTATCGACATATTCTATCAACAATCAATCTCGGTGTGTCTCAAGGGTGAGCGGACCATGCTCAGTTGGTCACTAATCCGTCTACAGAGGATACATTCAGGAAATTCACTCAAGACAATTCACAATGTCAGTGTCAGCAATATTAGAAACTCGGAACGAGAGTCTGGGCTGACTTATCCTGCGGGCTGTGGCGGCGCGGCAGCTCTAGCAGGTTCTGCCATCCTACCTTGCAGACAGACGCTGGGCCTCCGTTTTACTTTGGAAACAAGTCTTCTACGCTAAAAACAAGAGCACGAGAACAGACGTAACTATTGGCACTATTTCCCCTAAGCTTACATAGATTTAACAACTTAGGTAGTAGACTTAGCCTAGGCAACGCAGTGATAAGCTTAGACTGCTTTGAACAACCTCTGCATGTTTCTATACTTAAGTAGTATCGCTACTTCAGCTTTCCTCGTCAATATCTTTATCGATTGCCCCAAGCAAAATCTTAATCAGCTGCTCCTTAAGTTCTTTGCCACCTTGGACATTGTAAGGCACTGTGTCGACAATCTAATAAAAAAAAGGGCAAGAAACCCTTGTCAGCAATCTGTTGTGGTAGGGCAAGCAGCTATGAGAGGGTGCAACGGGGGGGGGGAGAAGGGGGTCCGCGACTTACGTCTCGCTCACACTTCTCTTCTAGGTCGTCATCCAGATGTTTCAAAAATGTCGCAGCGTTTTTGTCTTCTCCGACTTGTACGAACTGAATCCCTACTTGGTTCGAGTATGCTCCCATCTCTTCCAGCCGGCGTGCCGCATCCATAATCACGTTCTCAGCTCTTGTCTTGTCACGCGCCACGCCATCTGTCAGGAAAATGATAACTAGCGGTCGAGGCAGGTCGATATTAGACCCGGGCACGGCTGCCCTGCTATATTCCCTCAAGTGTCCTCCTAGGATTGCCCGCAGTACTGGTTCAAAGTACGTGGCCCCTCGATTTTCTCGTAAGTCGATTTTGCCAAGAAGATTGCGTACTTCTTCTGCATTCTTGACACCTTGTCGCATATACATCGACTTGATCAAAAAATATATGTCGATACCGGACTCGTCATGTTTCACGGCCTCTTCGGCGATATGCGACAATGCATCGATCGCTATCTGCCAGCGGGTTGGACCTTCGATTATTTGTGGTAGTATCCGGACGCCAGTGAAGTCGCCTTGAGCAGGCAGCCGCATGGAGCCAGTGTCGTCGACGACGAATACGGTATGATACTCCTTAAGCTTGCTCAACGATCTGGGGGATTCATGGTCGTCTTCATCAACATTGTCAGGCCCCTCACAGCTAATGTCGCTTAGCGTATTCTCCTCAATTTCCTCTCGGGCATCAAGCTGGTCAAGGTTCGGAATTAGTGGAAGATGGGTTTCCGCAGTATTCTTGGGAGATATCCCCGGGCCAGGATTATGCACTCTCGATGATGAGGCACGGTGAATGGGATGTGATGGAATCTCGCGTCTGATTCTGAAGGGTCCTGTCCGAAGAACATGTGCGCCTGGCTTTCCGTGGGATTGGTCTCCGCAAGAGCATTGTTGATGAAAAACCCAGCGCGCCCTTCCCTCACATTAATTCTCTTTGCACCGGGTTGCAGTGAGATCTTGGCCCTTAAGCCGAATGTCCTACCAGAAGCCGACACGACGCTGCCATCTTTGAACCCGGTACTTAAAGGGACCCGCTTAATATAGAGCTGTCAGAGGAATAGGCACACGGAGTGAATAGACGAGCAAGCCTGCAGCTAGGTAGCCAGTATCAAAGGGCTTAATAGACCATAGGGGAGAGAGAGCGATCAATTAATTCCTGAACCTTCTAATATCTAGGGGGGCGAAGCCCCCTATATATAGTCAAACAGTTATATAGCCAACCTATAGGGTAGTAGCACTAAGTTACCTAATAGAATACCTCCTCTACTAGTGCTTTGTTCTTAAAGCACTTAAGGTAGGCGGTAGTAAACGAAGCTATTACTAGCCTAACTAGTAGGTAGCTATAGCCAAGCTATAACCTAGCTACTTATAAGGTCTAAAGCAGGTTTAAGGCCTTGTATTAATTAGTTTTTTTGCTAGTTTTTTTGCTAGTTTTCTTATAGTCTTTTTGTAGTCGATTAGCTATAATTTAGCTAGTAGCTAGATTTAAAGACAATAGCTAAAACTAAAGCTAATAGCTAAATCTAAAAGCAATAAATAGCTATTTAGCTAAAGCTAGTTACTAGATCGAAAGCTAGTTACTTAACCAAAAGCTAGTTGCTAAGCTAAGCTAAAAGCTAGTTATTTAACTAAAAGCTAGTTACTAGGTTAATTTAAAAGCTAGTTACTAAGTTAATTTAAAAGCTAGTTACTAAGCTAAGCTAAAAGCTAGTTGCTAGGCTAAAAGCTAACTACTTAATTAAAAGCTAATTATTAAACTAAAAGCTAACTATTTAATTAAAAGCTAGTTACTAAGCTAAAAATTAACTAATAAGCTAGAAACTAGTTAATAAATTAAATTAAAAGCTAATAACTTAGCTAATAGCTACTAAAATACTAGCTATAATTTAGCTATAACCTTGCTAAAGCTTTAAAATAGCTATACCTAAAGGTTTTTTAAGGAAAAAGTAATTAGTAAGGTAGTATAATTATGTTTTTTTTGTTTTTTCTGTTATTTTAAGCTTTTGCTTCGCTTTTTTAGCTACTAAGGTTTTCTATAAACTGCGGTTTATAATAGCTTTATTATTTGTTTAGTTATACTCTCTTTTAAAATAGCTGCTTCTATAGCTATAAGGTCGCTAAAGCTTCGTATACTTTTAATAAATTAATTTAAAAGGCTAACTATATACTTTCTATTAAGCTATATATTTTCTGTTAAGCTAGGCTATACGCTTTTTACTAAGCTATATACTTTTTGTTAGGTTATATCTTTTTTGCTAAGCTATATACTTTTTGTTAAACTAGTTATACGCTTTTTATTAAGCTATATACCTTTTGCTAAGCTATACCTTTTTTGTTAGGCTATACATTTTTTAACCTTTTTTGCTAAGCTATATACCTTTTAGTAAACTACGAGCTACTTAGGTAAAGCACGAGCTACTAGTCCTAAAGGGTTAGGACTTAGCGTTATAAAATAAGGTGTTTTAGTGCCGTTAAATAGGTCGCAGTTAGGTAACTGCTTCTTAGGTATGTAGAATGTATAACTCTGTAACTGCTAGCCTGAAGCTATTTGCTTAAAGCTATTTGCTGGAAGCTACTTGCTTAAAGCTACTTTTTTAACGCCGCTTTTTTAAAGCCGCTTTTTTAAAGCTACTTACTTAAAGCTACTAGTTTAAAGCTACTAGTTTAAAGCTATTACTAAAGCAACTAGTTTTTAGCTAGCCTATAGCTACTAGTTTAATATAACTAGTATAAAACAACTAATACTAACGCATCTTTAAAGCTACTGGTTTAAAAAAGCTGCTTTTTTAAAGCTGCTTTATTAAAGTTATTATAACTGCTTTTTTTAAGCTACTTTTTTAAAGCTACTTACTTAAAGCTACTAATCTACTAGGCTTTAAAACGTTTAATATATTTATTTTGCTATATAAAAGCTTAGTTTAATTTTTTGCTTTAAGGTTTAGCTATTAAAGAAGTAGTAGTTAGCTACTTACTAGTTTTAGCGAGTATAGCAATAGTAGGTTTTTTACTAACCTATTATTTTGCGAACTATTAGAATCGGTAAGGCCTAAAAGAGCTTTTTATTTACTTAGCTGCTGTTTAACTCTAGCTTTTTATGAGTAGTATACCGCTTATACGGCAGGCTTTTTATCCTTTAAAACGACGGCTTAAAAGGGTTACTATAGGGAAAGGTTTTAAAGCTTTTAAAGCAACCGGTTTTTCGTAGGTATTACTTTTGCTAAAGCTAGCACTTAATTTAACGCTAGCTAAACCCCTTTAAATAAAGCTAAATAGGTGCTAAGCTTTTACTTACTAAACTTTTAGCCTTTTAGTATAAGCTAAACTTTTAGCCTTTTAGTACAAGCTAGACTTTTTTAGCTAAAACTTTAAGTACTTACACTATAAACTAATATTAATACTTATAAGATAAGTTAAATATTTATTTATTATGAAGCTACTGCTTTACTGCTAGCTAATAGGGCTAAAGAGGGTTATTTAAGCTGTAAAAGGTATTACAAGCTATATATAAGCGCTAAATCCTATAGGATACGTTTTTTAAAAAAGGGATAAACAGGTAAATAGGTTGCTACTAAAACGAAAAAACAAAGCTAAAATAACTTTAAAAAGCAGATTAATAGGTAGGTAGGTAGGTTAAGTCTTTTTTTATAAAGGTAGCTATTTCTTCGTAGGTTTAACGCTAGTTATATGTTTTTAACTGCAAGTAAGCCCTTTAGACAGTCTGTGCAAAGAAGAGGAATTAATATATTAAAAAAATAAGCATACAGAGTAAATAGACGAGCAAGCCTGCAGCTAGGTAGCCAGTATTAAAGGGCTTAATAGACTATAGGGAAGAGAGAGCGATCAATTAATTCCTAAACCTCCTAATATCTAGGGGGGCGAAGCCCCCTATATATAGTCAAACAGTCATATAGCCAACCTATAGGGTGGTGGCACTAAGTCACCTGACAAGAGCTCATCGTTGGGCGTGAAGTTGTACACCTTTCCGGGGCAACAAGGCATGACAGCCACCGGCCGTCGCTGGAAGCCTACCTGACGGGCCAATCCTACCGCAAAGTTATTGTCGCTTGGGATCGAATCATCACAAGTGATGCTAAAACACCCCTTTGGTGCAACCTTTTTCTCGAGGCTATGATCAAAAATGAGGCGGCTTGAGTTCTCATCCCACTTAACAACCAGAGCCGAACCATCGTCCCCACGACAGCCGATGTCGATTTTCTTGGATGCCATTACGGTAACCATGTCGTGGTTTAGAATCGTACTAGATGCAGAACTGCCATCTTTCCGGGCAATAACAGCAAACAGTTTGAAGTAAATCATAAATTGATCATAAAACTCATGATTAAGAAGAGGTGCAGACAAGAAAAACACAGGCTGTAGCGTGTGGGTCAGATACGGGGCAGAAACATCCTGGTCGACAAAGTATGCGATATACCGATGATGTGGATTGTTCTCGTCGCCACTTTCATTCCTGAGAAATAAGGTAAGCCTACCCCTGCCGAACCGGCGGGTTATGAACCATTTTAAAACGCGCTTTTTGCGTACCTAATCTCTGTTGCGTTTTTTATACCTATACCTTTAATTCTAGCTACTTACCTATTATATTATAATTAATTAAATTGCCTTTTTTTGCTCTTTTTTATAATGCTTGCAATAGATTATAAATAGCGTGCTATGGTAGCGTTTTATATAATAAAGCTTAAAATGTTAGTATAATTTACTGCTACAAAATAGTAGGTCTTACAATTGTTTTTAAAGCGCTAAATCGACAGAATACTTACTAGAAAAAAAGTTAATAGTAATTTCTAAGTCCTATTATTATACTTAAAAGCTAAATTATATTATTGGGCTATTAGCTAAGCTAGATTAGGCTATATACTAAACCTTGTGAAATTTTAGGCTATAGCTTAATATATGCTTAATACTTCTAGTAATAGAAAACGGTTTAGCAGAACTTGGTATTACTACTTTTTAAACTGTAATAAAGCCGTTTAAACTGCTAAAACTACTATAGTTAATTATTTAAGGGTTAATGGTACAACAGTTAATAATATTAACTTTTTTTTTAACCGATTAAATGCTTTTAAATTCGACAATATTTTTTTAAACCGATTTTATAATACCGATAAATTTAGCTTTAGCTAAAGAGTCGGCAGCAACTATTTTGTAGTTATAAGAAATAAAAAAGGTAAGGCTTTTAAAAAAAACGTTAATTAAAGCAAATAAATAACTACTTTAAAGACTATTTTAGCTTTTAGTATAATATTTTTGCTACTTATAATTTTTAAGGGTGCTAAAGTATAATAATAGTAGTTTTTTTAATAAAACTATAGCTTATAAAATAATTAGCGGTTTAAAATAAGCGCTAAAAAATAGACTAATAATACTATAGCTATAAAGTAGCTTAAAAACCTATTTATTTTATAAATTTAAGCTTTATACTTTAATAAATAAGTAGTTTTAGTTTTTAATAGCTATAACTTCTATATAAACAAAGACTTTTTATAGCTCTGCTTTTTAAACAAAATATAGCTAGTGTTTTATAAATTATACTATAGCTATATTATATAGCTATTAAATGTTAGAGTTTTTACTTTATTAAAAAAAAAGCTAAAATTAGAGCTTAAAGCTTCGTTTAATGCTAGTTTAAAACTTAAGCCTACTAAACAAGATGTTTTAAAGGCATACCAATAGGCTAAAATTAACGTTATAACTAGCAAAGTTATTAAAAAGGCTTAGTATATTATTAGCATTTATTTGCAGTCTCATACAAAAGCATTATTGTTAAAATATATTATTTTGGAATTATAAAGTATAGCAAAAGTACTAGCGGTATATTTTACTATTAAAAATTAATTAATAATACTAAATTTTATAAAGCAGGCTATTAAAACATTTATTAAGACTTTTTTTAGTAGCTAGAAACTTTGGCTATTAAGCCAAAAAATTGTTTATAAGAACTTTAAAGTACTACTTTTTCTATAAAGGCTGCTAATTTAGAAGGCTTCTAAGGCTTTTAATATACAGTTTAATAAAATAGCCAAATTAAAAGCTACTATCGAGATTTTGTAGGCCAAAGTGGCTAAAAAGGTTAATAATATGCGTATAGTAGTTAAAATAGCACCTAGCTAAAAGTTTGTACATATGGCTAACGTGCGAAGGGTTTAGCAAAGGTTGCGGCATAAGTTAGTCTATAAAGACGAAGTAGTTAGCAACAAAAGACCTAGCAAGCCAGAAGGAGCCTTTTTGAAGGATGTATTAGAACTAGAAAACTGTATTTTAGTTTAAAACAACAGAAACTAGTGAAAAAGCTGTATTTTTGGCTATTTTATAGCCTCCAATTAAAAGGTTGATAGGTTGGTGCGAAGTGGTTCGTGACCCGCCGGTTCGGCAGGGGTAGGCTTACCTTACAGTCCATCGATTTCTAGGCATTATGTATCGTATGGGTCCTATTTTCTGCAAAAAATGTTTAGGGTTGTAGTTGTCGTCTTAGGGAGAAACCAACGGTGGTCAAGACAACAGGCGGAGGGATATTTTTTATACTACTTACGTCCTTCAGATTTATTGGTCACCAGATTCGGAGCGTTGTTGGCAGCCCCTCGAGCAAGACGGGAGGCGGGGGGCGGATGTAACAAGGCGTTGATGCCTGATAGTACGCCCAAATATGGCGCTGCCTTACTCAGGCACATCCATGTCACTTTCGATCAAATATTGTCCTCCCCTTTGTCATGCTTAGCTCGTCCGATCGCATCTAGTATATCCGAGTTCGCCCCTAAAATGTCACGATGGAATATATAATTACAACACGGTCGCCTTTGGTTGCGCTGTCAGGGGTTCCACTCCTGATTGCTCAAGTCTTCCCGTAGTTTATTACCAGTTCCGCCTCTTCAGTGGCACCGAGCCTGACAAGGGTTTTATGCTCTCCTCTAACATATTCGGCTAACTTGGTATTGCCAGTTAGAGCAATACAGACCTCACGAGAAATGCAAATGTATCCCTACTGAAGCCGCTTCCCGTCGCCTGTCGGGACCGAACTAGCAATAGCACCGAGCCAGAAGCCAAGCCAAAAGCTTTGGGTAGCGATATCGCCTTCGAACTCGTCTGTAGCATCGCAGTCACGTTATGTCCCACGTACCTAGAGGAGCCTCACTCAATTATGGTAGCTGACGGGATAACCGCCGCCAAGCATCAGGGCCACGTAGCCCACCTATCTATTGGTAGTCACACAGGTCATGAGGCCTCTGTCTATGCAGGTGAACTGTACCTAAATCGTATGAGAGCCTTTGGGCATGAATAGGCCAGAGGTTTCCGTTCCTGATCAGACGAAGAAAGGGAACCATGGATCCTGAGAGCTTTGGAGAATTATTAGCTGAATACACTTATCAAGCCCTATAATAGCCCTTATCACATATTACAATACATTTTCCATTATCGTGAACAATAGTATCTAGAATAATAACCGATATGTCTGTGGGAATGGCGAGAAAGCTGAACGACGATGAGGGTGTCCCAATAGTGGCTCATGGTTTGAACCCCGGGAAAATATTCACCATAGTTCCCGTGAATGCAATATACATTGCTCGAGAAAACACGACACCCATGACAGCCACGGAGACTCTGGTTCAGCCAGATGACTTCCCAACCAAAGTGCGGGTGGACCTCTTGCAAGACCAACCACTCATTACCGTCACTAATGACGGAGCCTAGCTTAAAGTGCAATATTAGGAACTCGGCACGAGAGTCTGCGCGGACTTATCCTGCGGGTTATGGCGGTGCGGTGGCCTCGTAGGTTCTGCCATTCCATCTTGTAGCCGCTAGGCCCGTTCTGCCCGTTCTTCCACTTCCCCCTTTTTAAACTAAGGTAAGTAATCTCAATTAAGCTTTATAGCTTCAATAAAGGCGCGTAATATAGCATCTATTCTACGAGAGACCTGGTTGCAAGATTAGTTGTTTATTTATCCCAATATCCTGTTGCTGCGTGAAGGGCTCCAAACCTTCGTGGACGCTAGCTACTTAATATATAAGGTACTACGAAACAGGTATTACGAGTCGTTTCCTCCATATAATAATTTAGACGTATTCAAAAGCCTATCGCCAGCCTCTTCGTCAGTTCATACGACCTAGCCCTTCAAAGATTCCACTCGCTCCCAAGGTTGGGAATGATCCGGGTAATACTTATACTTATCGATCTCCCGAAACCCACTGTCTGTCATGCGCACGGAGCGGTAGCACGCGCTGCGGGCTCGAGACCACGCCAGTAAGGAGCTCCAATCACGGTACATCTTGATGGCTCCAGTGCGCGAGGAGACTTCCAAGCTTCTTATAAAGGTTCTTATGCACTGTCCTCGTTCCGCTATCGGTCTTTAACTAGTGTAAACTCTAATAACTCATTTAGATCATAGAAAGTTTGGAATCCCAAAACGAAAGGATGGTCCGAGTGATCTTCTCACTGTTCGGATAGGGGAACCCATGCCCTCCTGGTAAGTATTCCACCTGCACATGGTCAGGTGGCAGCAACTTCAGGATATCCTCAGTTGTCTCCTTTCCAACCACAACATCGTCATCGCGACCAAAAAAGACAAGCAACTTGGAATTATGCAGAGCAGAATCGGGTCTTGTCCGGCCAGCGATGATGTCACAGACATTTCCCCACAGATCTTCCCTCCCTCGCAGCGGGCCGAACCGGATAGTATCTTGGAATGAGTGGACATGTCCTTGGTGATGATCAAACTGCCACTGTAAAGTGGCCCCCATGTCAAAGGCCTTCTCCACACGGGATGGGTCTATGTCTGACGGAATTACACCCTTCTGATCTGGTTGGATGTTCAAAGGCGGGCCAGAAGGAGTTACTCCGAGGATCTGTCGGACCTTTTCACGGACGGCGTCCTGCGAGGGGGCAGTCTCGGGATGATGCATGAGTTCGTCCTCGTAGCCCTCCGGTAGATTGCGGAGAAGGCCGGCGGGGCCGAGAAGTACTAACGACCGAATGGCCTCGGGGAAAGCACCGGCGAATGACAGAGAGATGGGGCCACCCAGGGAAAATGCAACAATGGAGAATTTGGAGCCATTTCCTAGCCAGGATAGGGGCGATGAGGCTAGGGCCAGAAGGATCTGGGTTGCGAAAAGGCGATCGTCATGTCGGCAACCGAGAGGTGTATCGCTGTATCCTCTGCCCCAGAGGTCTATCGGCAGCAGTGGCGAGCAAGTCGCACCGAGTCAGCCCGGCTCGATCTCACCTAGTTTCGCCCGACGTCGGTGGTGAATGCTTACCAAAGAGCATGACTCGATATCCGGCATCCACGAGCCCCTGAGCAATCCTGGAAAAGACCAGACAAGGTGTGGCATCTCCATGAACAAACAAGACCCTCTCCCCATTCGCCGGCCCCCATTCGTAGACTCGCATAACGCCGTAGAAGGTATCGACATTGCGAGCACCTGGAAGGGCATTTGGCGGATACGCCAAAGTGGCCGCCTCTTCTGCAGTAATGAACGGAATCAGTGTCGCTTGGGGAGATGGGATCCGATTGGCTGAAGCCATTGTTGACTATTGGGATTCTTGTAGGATCGGAAGAAAATCAATCAATATCGATCGGGTGTAATTGGTGAGAAAGAGAGGTTGAGCAAACATGGATTGAATAAACTTAGCCTTATCATTTGTTAAGTGCTGAGAGATGGAAGCCATACATCTGTTCTTAGTGGGGAATGCAATGCCCCGGCAAGCTCCAAATGAGCTCTTTGTCTGTGCTGTGTAGGGTAGGGTAGGTATGCAGGGTACAGTAGGTACTGAACACCGCAGGGAGCAGGTAAGACAAGCCCCTTACGCCCGCCCCCACCTTCTCACATCCAGGGAGGAGGGGAGAAGAGGCGATCATATTTACGGGCATCTGTTACACCGGCTGTATGAATACTGTCGACTGCAAGTCAGTTGCGACTCACCGAAGCCTCATACATCATAGTTGGAGTCGCTGTGCCAGCTTGGTTCGGATGGTTCATTTCCCGCTGTTGTCCGCACGCACCCATGGCAGCAATATCCCGGTGCTCCCCGTTGGAGGCTCTAAACACAGAACTAAGGGCTCCTTTTTGGCCTATACGACGAGGGGGGAAGGATCCCCAGCGAAAATCCGGTAACAAATACTTAAGGATTGATCATTGCTGATCCTGGGTTTGCTCGGATCATCGCTACCTCAGCTCAAGTCAAACACAGCCACCCGAAAATTCTGTCGCAACTGCCTTTCCAATGGAGCCCACCCCAAAACCCAGTGCATTGCATCAGGGCTCTCTACCGGTTGTGCTCCGTGGTTCCTGTCTTTGCGGTGTGGTCCGTTTAGAGAGCAAGATGGCCCCTGAGTCAATTACCATCTGCCACTGTCGAGAATGCCGCAAGGCCTCGGGAAACCCTTTCCTGACCTTCGGCCTGTTCCACAACGACTATATTCAGTGGTCCATCGGTAGCGCCACCGGTACCAAGCACCTGCTCGGCGACCTAGCAGAAGGCATCAAGCTGACTTACTACTCGGACGTGGCGGTGCGTGGGTGGTGTTCTCGCTGTGGAACGCCACTCTTCATGAAATATCATTGCCGGCCAGACGGCACGAGTATCACAACCGGTCTATTCGACAACGAGCATATCACTGATTCGCTTCCACCCATAAAGGAGCACATCTTTCTCGGAGACAAGGCTTCCTGGTGGCACGTACCTTCAGACGACGGAGCCGCTCGACATAGTGGCTTTAATGAACCTTTCACTCGTCGGCTTCAGGATTGGTCCGCCAAGGGCCGTCCACAGAGACTAGATCTCCCTCCTCCCCCTTTCAACTTCAAGCTTTGAGTGCCGTGAATTCATCAGCATTGGAAGCTTGCCGGCAATTGGAGAACCGTTGGGGCTTGATTATCATGATAGAACTAGGCCCTGGCAAACCCGACCCAAATGCCAAGAACCCACAGCTTAGCGCGCCCATAGGCCCCTAACTAGATTTTGGGTTACCTACTAGAGGACCCACCCGTCGTGGACCCTCTCTGCACGCAGAGAGGGCGCCAAAACCTATAGACACTCAAAAACTAGTAAACAGGTACAAGTTATACTCCTACCTGTTTTATATAGCAACTCTACCAAAACGCGTATTTTTTGATTTACTATAATACTACAACTAAGTCAATTACAGGTATAAGGCTTGGTTAATAAAGTAAACTAGCCATAGAAAACCTACCTATAGCTTTAATTATAGCCTTACTATTCTAGGAAAGTTAACATAGCCTGTATAGCCAAATTATACCAAAAAGGTATAACGCTAACTTAAAAAAACAATATTAAGAATAGTTATACTTTATTTATATATGTAAATTTAGCTAGATTATATTTAAACTTATAAATATAGTATATACTATATCTTTTTACTATTTCTTTAAATTTTAAATTAATCTAGGTATTATTACGCTTATAGTTATATAATATATATATTCTTATACTTTATTTTACTTTATATAATTAAAAGGTTGTTTATATATAAGCTATATAAAAGCTTTATTTTTATATAATAATAGCTAGCTTTATAAATAATTTAATAAAATAAACTATTTATAACTTATAGCTAAAATATATAATAAAGCTATTTATATAATTACTTAAGCTATTAACTATAGAAAAGCTCTTTAAATAGCTAGGTTAAAAATAGTAGTTTTAGTATAATTTAGCTATATAAGCTATATAAGCTATACCAACTTTTTTAGGGCAGTAAAGCTATAATTAAAGCTATATATAGGTTTTTTATAGCTAGTTTACTTTATTAACTAAGCTTTATACTTATAACTTACTTAGTTATAATATTATATTATTACAAAAAAATAGTTTTTAATACCTAAAAGTTGGATTTATATAAAAGTACTTAGGTAGAGCTACATTTAACTATTTATAAGGTTTTAAGTATTTATAGGTTTTGGCGCCTTTTTTGCATATAAAGAGAGTTTACGACGAGTAGGTCTTTTAGTAGGTTTTATAAACAAACCTAGAGCTTATACGCGCTTTAACATAATAAGTCAAAATATTTTAAACAAAAATAAAATATAACTAATTATATATATATAAATAAAATAACTGTTTTATCTGTTATATTATTGCGAATATATAGATATATATACCGTTAATATAAAGTACTTATTTATGAAGTATTAGCGGCGTCGTTTTCTTTTTGTTATATATACCTGCTTAGACTAATATTGTTTTTTAGACTAAGCAGTAGCAGGTGCTAACTTTTAGCCTAGGTTTTTAATTAGCGAAACGGTTATTAATTTGCGAAATTTTCTTTAATACCTCTAAATAGGTAGTATATTTACCAAAATAAAAGTATTTCTAATATATGAAAATATTAGTTAAGCTATTAGTTTGTTTTATAATATAAAAGTTATTTCTACTACTAAAAAATCTGCTAAAGTAGCTAATTTTTTAAGTTTATATTTTTTTAAATTAATAAAATTATACTTAAATTATATAGCAAATATATTAGTTACTAGAATTTTTAAATTTAAAGCATTTTTTTAATTTACTAGTTTTTAAAATAGCTTTTATATTATACTTTAAATTACTTAGCAAATTTCTTGTTTTAGCTTTTAATTCTATTTATTTTAAACGTACTAATAGTTTTAATTTAGTTTTAGCTAGTATAATAACAAAGTACTAATAACTTAAACCTAGTTAAAGCAAAAGTTATTTTTGTAGTTATAGCTTTTAATAATAGTAAGTATAAATTAATATATACTACTGCTATAGCTTTTAAATTGCCTTATTATAAAACCTTAAGCTATTAGAAAAGCTATTACTTAAAACAATTAAATAATAGTTAAAATATAATTCTAAATAAGGCTATAGAAATAGCTTTATATAATTCCTTATAATACCTAGTTTTTAATAGTATATATATAAGTTTTTATTAGCTATAGCGTATAACTAACAAATTACTATTAATTATATATATAAAAAAGAAATAGCCGTATTAGGTTTAGTATTAATAAGCGCGTTAATATTTAGCTTAAAATTATAACACTTTTAAAAAGCTAAAAAAGAGGCTATAGTTACTATAAAAAAGATTAGCAAACAATTATACTAATTTTAAAGCGTGGTATAAAGCTTTAAAAAAATACTGCAAAGCTAATAATATTGCCTTAAAATTCTTATTTAATATAAATAAAACTAGTTTTTAGCTAAGCTATATTGCAGGTATAACTATATAAACATATTATAAAATAATTAACCTAAGGTTTATTAACCTAGAGTTTTAAATATCTAGTACTATAATTAAGTATATATTAGCTAATAAAAAGGTAATACCTGCTTAAATAATTTTGCTAGCCGTTTAAATACCTAAAAAATTTAGATATAATAACTTAAAAAATAATACTATTATATGCTTTTTATTAAATAGCTAAATCGATAACTTTATTACCTTTAATTAACTAGATTACTTTAATTAATATACTAAGCCTGTTAATTTAAATTAAAAAAAGCTACTATTATTAAATAACTATAAAAGCTATAAGACTTATAAATTTGAAAAAACAGCAACTATAGCTAGTATTATTATATTTCTGCTACTAAAGCATATGTTTTATAAGCTTTAGCTACTTAATGTTGGAATATTCTAGTTATATAAAGCCTATTTAAGCAACAAAATATTTCTTATAGTATAAAGTAGCACTATTAATTATATAAAAAATAATTTTTTAATAAAACTATAAATAGTTTAAATAAAAACTTTTAAAAAGTTAATTATACTTAATATATAAGCTAAAACAAGTATATTGCTTTAATTACCTTAAATAATATTAAATACTATAATAAATCTAGCATTTTTTATTATAAATATAACTTTTTTATAGCATAAATAAAAGTATATAACACTAAGGCAAGCAATTAAAAATACTAGTAATATTATTAAAGCATTTTATATACTAGTAGCTATATATATAAAAAATATAAAAATAGGTTAAATAAGCTTACTTATAAATATTTACTTACTAAAAGTTGTATATAAATTTATTAAAAGGTATTTAGAAACTTATTTGGTATTATAGGTACTACTTACTTCTTTAGTACTAAAAGATCTAAAAAAAGCTAACGATTTAGCAATTGCTTTCTTTATTAACGGAGCAAAAAAAAAAATAAGCATTGCTAGCTTCGTAAAAAAATCTTTGCCTATAAAACTTGCAAAAAAAAAACCAAAGTTATAAATAGGTATGCTTTATTTACTACTAATAATATATAGCTACGTATAACTAACTATAAAAGCTAAAAATAAGCCTAAATTAATAATAAAAAGTAATTAAAAACAGCGAAAACATATAATAATGAAATAACCTATATATATACATAAACAGCAATAATAATAGGCATGCTATAAACGTTAGCAGAGCTTATATAATCTTAGCTAGGCCTACTATAAATAAGTAAATACCTTTTATTCATTAGATAAAAAAAGGGTAATAATCTTTATATTACTATTTATACTTTTCTTGTTTATTTTACTAAGTAACCTTAGATTACCTATAATAAGTAGTACTTATTTACTTAAGCTAGAACTAGTTATTCCTTATTATTTATAAAAAAGAAAAACTTTTAAATATAACGTAATTAATGTTATAACTAACTAAGATATTATGAAAAATAAAGCGCTACTTTTTATAATAACTTAGTTACTATTAATAATTTTATACTAAAAGTAAAATGCTATAAAAAGAATAAAAGTTAGTAATATTATAAAAACTAATAATTATAATACTTTAGTTATACTTAGATTACTTTAAGGTTAAAATAACTAAAGTTTAATTATAAACGATAAAATAGCTTAAATAAACCTTAAATAATTACTTATTATTAAGTAAATATATAACTTTATTTTAAAAAACCTTAACTACTTAAAAGTTATATATAAATCTAACTTATATAAAAATATAATTGGTAGAATTGCTATATTTAACGCTAACAATAATAATCCTAAGAAATTTACAAGATATAACGCATTAGTAAAAATTGCAGCACTATTAAACTAAAGTATAAAAAAAAACAACTTTAATAAATCAACATATTTCTAGCAACTATTATATATTTTATGCTAATTTATATACTAAATTAAATAATAATTCTAATAAGTACGTAAATCTTTTTCTTTAGCAGCAATAACTAAGAGAGCATATAAATTGCTATTTTTATAGCTTTTTATAACTTAGAAATTATAAACAAAAACAATAGTATAATAGATATTTTAAGTACTATTAAAAAAAATATCGATTAAAACTTAAATAATAGTTCTTTTTTTTAAGTTAATATTTTAAAAAATAAAGAAAAGCTAGTTATAAAAATAAACAAGCTTTTTAAAATAAATAACGCTAAATATATTACTAATAATAATAGAAAAAAAATTGTTAATAAAAGCAATTTTTTAAAGATTT
>MU396747.1:0-221336 GCA_022578855.1 Nemania serpens
TTTATAACTAATATATAATTAGTTACTACTTATTTTTATATAATTAAAATAATATTTTTAAAACTGCTTTAGTTAATATATTTATTTTTATTTAAATTTTTAGCTAGTTATTTTAGTATTTTAGAATTATAGCTAATATAAACGCTTTTTTTAACTAGTTAAATGCTTAATTTATAGCTTTAAACTAGCTAAACTAAGTTTAAGCTATAGCTATTTTACTTTTTTTAAATAAAACTATAATTAAAGCAATAATTTATAAATACTTAGCAATAAACTTTTAATAAAAGTTTATAAAACTTAAAAATACTTATATTTTTTAAATTAATTATAGCACCTTTTATTTTTAGATAGCGTTTACTTTTTTTTTATTTATTTTAATACTTTTTATATTAATAATAAACCTTAAAAACTTAATTTCTGTTTTAAAAAACTTGCACTTAAATAGTTTTATAAAAAGTTAGTACTACTTTAACCGTTTATAAACTAATTAGAAATATTTTTTATACTTTTTCTTATTATTAGAAAATATTATAATATTGTTTAAGTAAACTATGCAAATATGGTTTATTAGGCCTGCTAGCGCTTTATATATATAGGCCTAAAAAATCGCTAGCGCGTTTATAAGCTTAAAAAGCATTATAGTATATTTAAAATAACTATAGCATATTTAAAAAGCAGTTTTTTACTTATTACTTAATTTAATATAGATATAATAGTATATATTTTTTAAGTTTAATTTTAAAAATACTTTAGCTAAGCTTAATTAGTTTATAATTTCTAAAATAAGTAGTAAAAAGTACTAGTTTTTTGTTATAACTTTATTTAAGTTATAATAATTAATATATAGTTATATAATTTTATTTTTTTTTGGTATAAAAAGTATAAATGCTTTTATATCTACTTTAAAGTAGCATATATAGCTTAACTATTAATTTTTTGCTAAATATTTTTTAAATACTTTTTTTTATGCTTTTATAGTTAAATAAATAGGTTTAAATAGTATTTATATACCTTTAACTAAATTAATAGCATATTTTACTTTATTAAGTATAAGTAGCTTTTTTATCTTTTATTTAGAATATATATGTTAAAACTTTTATAAGTACTAAAAAAGGTTTATTTGCTTTATTTTACTTTATAGCAAATTATTATTAATACTTTTAAAAAGCAATTTGCTTTAAAGTTCTATATTAGTAAAATTAGCTATAAATGCTTATTTTTTACTAATTATAACGCTTGCAAACTTTTCTAAGTTTAGCTTTTTAAATTTTTTAAAGTTTTATATATTTAAAGCAGTATTTAAAATAATTTTTAGCTTACTTATACTAAGCTATAATAGTAAAAGCTTAAGTACTACTTAGTTATACCTAATTATAAAAAAAACTTATATAAAAGTTTTTTTAACTTTTTTAGTATTAAATATTTTTAAAGTAGCTTTATAAGCTTTTAAATATTTTAATAATTTTTTGCTAAGCTTTAATAGGTATAAGATTGGTATATCGATTAATTATAGCTTTTTTTACATTAAGTTTTTATAAATAGTATTAACTTATACTTCTATATTTATATTAATAACTAAATCTTTTTATAACTTATTTTTATTTAAATATAGTATTACTATAGCATAAAATAGCTTATTAATACTAAATATTTTAAAACTTTTAGCTAAAGTAAACTAAATATATTATTTTACTTTAGCTTATTTTTTAGTTCTTTTTTAGCGTTTAATTATACTATTTTTATATTTTAAATATGTTTTAGTTTTTTTAGTACCAATAATTAAGTTCTAGTTATTTTGCATTTATTTAATAGGGTTTTATTTCTATTTTTTTGCCTGTACTTACATACTATATAGTTTTTTTTGCTGTAGTAGTAGCAAGTAATTAGCTATTCTTGCTAAGTCTTAATAAATTTACTTTAGTTGGCATTTTATTGCTAATCTTTTTATTTTTTAGGTTACTTTTAATTATCTGTTTATAAATTATTTACCTAAAACTAATACTTTAGCAAACTATTAGTATATAGCTTTTTGTTACTAAGTTTTATAGGTTTTTTTTATTGCTAAGTATTTTACTGCTGTTTTATTTTATAAGATACTGTTACTATATTTTTTAGCAAAACTTTCTGCTAAATAAGCATTTTTTTAACTCTTTTTTAAAGTTTGTACTAGTAATTAAAAGTAAATCTAAAGTTGTTTTCAAATTAGCATTTTTTTTTAAGTTTTTGTACTAGTACTTACTATTTTAAAAAAAAGTCTTTTAAAGCTTTATTTTTGCTTTAATATATTTTTATTAGTTATATTCTAAATATTTACTTAAATAACTTTAAGTTAACATTTTTTCTTTTAATAAACTTTTAAAAGTTTATTAAAGTAGCTTATATTTCTAATTTTATATAATCTAGCATATTATAGTATAATTGCTAATTAGTTTAAATATTAAAAGCTGTTTAGCTTAATACTTATGTTATTTATATTATATTACTTTTTTTAAGTTTTTAATTATTGCTTTTTTTAATAGCAGCTATTTAGTCTTCGATTTTAGCAGCAGTAGCTTTTTATATTAGCTACTTATAATTATAGCTTAGCTTTTTAGTATTATTTTTAATTTATAAGCAATTAAATCCTATGTTTAATAGTTTAATTAGTTATATGTTTAACTATATATTTTAAGCTATAAGTTATTGCACCTAAAGTAGCATTTTTTTTTTACTATTAATAACTAATTAAAAAGTAATTATTTACTAAGTAATAGTTATTTAAAGCTGTTTTTACTTCTAAGCTATTTTTATTTATCTTATATAACTAAAGCTTGCTATTTAATCTATGCCTTAGTATTTATAAAATTATTTAGCATTATATTTTTGCTAAATATTTCGTTTAATTTATTATAGTTATACTCTAGTAATACTACTACTAGTTACTTACTTTTTCTTTATTTAAATATTATATTATAATTATATAGTATAAAAATAAAAAAATATAAAAAGTAAATATATAGTTATAGTAGCTTTATAAGGTAATACCTAAATTTTAAAAAATAGTATTAAAAAGTTACTTTTATTTAAGAGATTTAATTAGTATATATATAGTCTTTCGCTTAAGTAGTTAGATCTTTTAAATCTTATTTGCTAAACTATCGGCATATAGCTATCTTTATTACTAGCCTTAATTATAGCACCTTTCTATAGCTACCCCTTTATATTTTAAGCCTAAAAGTAATAAAAAAACGACTCTTTATACCTTAATTAAAAAAGCGTTAATATAAAAGTTAAATAGCCTATAAAATACGCTATAGCTAAAGTTATATACTATTTAAATAAATACTTAAACGCTCTATATTTCTTTTAAGAAATTTTAAGCAAATATTTTGCCTGCTTATTAAAATATAAAAACTTTTAATAGTACTACTATAAGTTTTAGCACTTAAAATTTAAATTATACTACTATTACATAAAAAAAAACTTATAGTAAAATTATTAAATAAAGTTTTAATTATACTTTATTTACTATTATATAACCTAAAAAAAAATTACCGACTAGTTATTCTTTTTTAAGCTAAAACTTAAAGCTAATAAATCTAAATAAAGTAATAATAGCTAGCTAATAAAATTTTACTGCAAAGAATTTCTAAGTATAAACAATTACTAAAAATACTAAATATAGCTACTTAAAAACCCTAAAAAGTTTTATAAGTTTTATAAAGCTATAAAATATTATATAAATATATATAAACTGTTTAAAAAACAAATAACTTACTATATTTAGTGTTTAAGGATATATAATTTTTCTAAAAATAGCGATATTAAAAGCAAACTTAAGATTATACTACTAAAAATAGCTCTAATATAAACAGCCTTAGCTAATTAGTACATAAAAGTTCTTATTAGTTTTAACTCCGTTAATTTTAGTTTTTTAGTAGTTTTATATTCTATAAACTATTACTAGAAAAGCTTATCTTTTTTTTAAAACTTTTTAGCTGTTTTATTGTTTTATAAAGCAGTTTTTTTTAAAGTAGTACTACTTTAAGCTTTTGCGTACTCGTTTGTTTACTAAGGCGCTAACTTATCTATTAATTTTTACTAAGTACTTACTGCTTTAACTACGTTAATTAATAATATAGCAAGCGCTATAGCTAAAACTTAACATTAAGTAATAGGTAGTATATTATACCTTTTTTGCCTTTTTTTTTTAGTTTTTTTTATATAGTACTTACCGGTTTTTCTATTTTTTTTAATACTATAAGAAGCGTTTTAATTTCTAATAATACTTTTATTATATTTTAATACTTAATATATAATCTAATAATAATAATACTGCTTATTTTTCTATAATAATTTATAACTAGTATTAAAATAATAAAGTAAGTATAAATATATTATTTTTAAGTAGTATTTACTACTTAAAAAGGTAGCATACTAATGTTATAACTGTTAATTCCTATTAAAAACTTTATAATATAGCTTTAGGCTTAACGAATACATAAAGTATAATAGTTTTAAAAGAAATAAACACGTAGTTATAAAGTATTATGCTTTTGCAGCTTAAAGTTAACTTCTAGAACCTGTTATTTATTATATATATACGTTATATATTTAGCGCCAAATAACTAGTCACGTCTTAATGCCCTATGAAAGGCTTAGGTACTGCTTTATAGTATACCTTATAAAACGTTAAACACTATTAATTAATTAATTAACTACTCTGGATTTAATTACGAATAGATGGTTTTATTTAATTTAAGCACGGTTGCTTTCCAGAAACCTTTAAAAAAAAGAAAAAAGAAAGGTCCCGCAAGTTAATATTAGGTACATAATTTATCGAGAATAGGATGCAAGTCAATGTTAACGTGGCCAAATTAGTTATCTTATGTCAGAGCAGCAAAGATCACACAACTCCCCATAACCGGTGCATAATTTCTCACAGCTACCGGTCGAAGCTGAGCCCGCCGGAGAATCGTGTCCCACTGCGACGCAGTCCGTTCAAATGCGCCGAAAAGCGTGTACATCTGTAAATCCAAACCCGCTGGCCACACATGAGCTCCCTGCTCTGGTATTACTACCTCGTCGATCAGAATACGCGAGTCTGCCGACATTACCGGCACGATGTTGGCGAGAATTTGGACGGCCTTTTCATCGTCCCAGTTGTGTAGAATGGCGCGTAGGTAGTAATATTTGGCCCCTAGAGTTTCAATTTGTGTAAGTCAGCTGGCTTCAAGTAGCAAAGTCAAGCAAGTTACCTCTTACTATCGCTTAAGGGTACCAGAGTAGAAGGGAAGAAATAAGAAGAAAAGGAAACGAGAAACACACCTTTCACAGGCTGCGGATCGAAGAAATCATGTGCCATGAATTGAATTCCATTCACAGTCGGCGCACTACTGATTGTCTCCTGACGATCCTGCACAACCAAACGCCCAGCCATCTCGGGATACTTTGCAAGTAGTGCGCGCGCTTGCTGGCCCACGTTGCCGCCAATGTCGACGAAAACGGGCTCCGTTTGCCCACCGAGGCTAAGCGGTGGAATCACGTCGAGAGCGGTACCTTCTTTGGGGACGCCCATTAGGCTCTGGAAGTCCTTCAGGAGGTCCGGGTGCTGTTTCAGCCAGGGAAACAGGCCAAGCTCAGTGTTCAGCCCTCGTTGCAACGCGGTCGCTTGCGTGTGCGTCTGGTAGCCAGTCTCGGCTAGGAAGTCGGGCAGCGCCTGAAACGCCGGGTTGCTGACGGCGTGGAAAAACCGCATGGGGCCTGCGATGCGCGGGTCAGCAAGGGTATGTGTCGCTTTCCGCGCGATGTATTGATCGGGCGCGACCTCGGACACGAGACGGTTCGCAGCTAGATATCGTGTGATGCGGCTCACAAGCTGCGGGTCAGCCATGCTCGGTTTTGCTAGCTGCGTCGAGCTCAGTGGTGTTTTGCTTGCAGCTAGCGACTTGAAGATCCCAAGATCGCCGCCGATCTTGACGAGGGCTGTTTGTCGCCCCTGTTTGCTTCTTAGCAGCTGGCTGTAGCATAGTAGTTGCGCTGTGGAAATATGACCAGAGCACTTACAGCGTTAACAAAGCGCACCATGGTATCGTATGGAGTCTCCAGATCCTCGGCTGCCCCGTGCAACTGCGAGATGACGCGATGTCTACTTGCCTCGTCGAGTGGCGCTAATCGTGCGAGGCTGTCTTCGGTACCTATGAGACCTCCTACCGTCGTGGCATCGGTGCCGTTCTTAGTCATCATATGTCCATTTTCACCATTCGTAGGCTTGTCTCCGTTTATGCCATGATGACCATTCATGGTCTTGCCTCCACTCGACGCAATATAACCATTTTTCATCGCTTTACTCGCCGCTCTGGCCTCCCCATTAAGAAATGAGAGCGGATCATGCGTCGTATACTTCACCTGAGCTTTTCTGGCAGCGGTGAGCCCTAGCTTACCACGCTCCAGACGAGGCGCTCGGCCGTCGATCGAATCGAGAGTGAAGTTGTCCATGTTAAGCGAGTCTTCCGGACGTACCATGCGTCGGCCTTTGAGTGTCTGAAGAATCGACAGCTCCTCGGGCGTCAGCTTCTTCTCCACCTCTTCAAGGGCCTTGCGATTGGCTTCGTCGTAGGCGTCGCCGTCGACGCCGAGGGACTTTAGCTTCTTCACAAGCGCCTCTTTCTCTTCAAAGGAGACGTGCGCAAACGCCTTGAAGCAGAACTCTACAGTCTTCGAAATCTCGGCTTGGGTGAGCTTCCCCTTGACATCCGCGTCGACTTGACCCTGGATGACTTCGGCGAGTAGCTTATGTTAGCATGTCGGATAAAATGTAACGTGATAAAATGGAATTGACGTACTCGGCCTGAACAGATCAAACGCCCTCTCAAAAGTATCCTCGTCGAAATCGTTGATGACGGGCTGATCTTGAGACCGAATCTGCTTCAATGCACTAGAAACTACCACAAGGAAACGAGTATAGCTTTCCGCCGTCTTCTTGTCATGCCACGACGCAGCTGTCTCCTCATCACAGTCACCTCGTATAGCCGCACATATCGTCGCCGCCGCCGAAAGACCGCCTGATAGCGCCAGGTGCACACCAGAGGAGAAGAACGGGTCAATAAAAGACCCAGCGTCTCCGGCGATACGTACACCTGGGAACCCGTAGCTGGACGCGCTATAGGACCAGTCGGAAGCGGACTTGATGTCCGAGACGAGCTCTGCGTTGGCTAGTAGTTCCCTGATACCGGGGACTAGATCTAAGGACTCCATATAGAACCCCTTCGAAGATGGCTCGGCCATCTCTCGCTTCTTCTTGTTCGCCATTTCTTGGTTCTGCACAATACCTACCGAATGAGAGCCGTTGTGCAGCGGGATAAACCAAACCCATCCGCTTGCATCTAAAGAGTGATGTGCAAATTTAGATTAGAATAGAGTTTGTCGACAACTGCTTGGCTGGGGCCCGGGGGCCGATGATCCCAGTGACCTCGAGGGAGACATACCTTTGAGTGCTTCGAAATAAGGGGCGCCCTCTTTGTGCGTTCCAACGCCATGTACTCCACCTCCTTTCCAGTATCCCCAGCTGGCAATATTCCTCAGACCTTGATTGTATGTCCGATTCTTAAGATATTTGGTGCTGATTAGACCGTTCCGCCCCGACGCATCCACGACATAGTCGAGCGCAATAGTGCCGGAGGTGCCGTCTTTGCGAGTCCAAGTAGCGGACACTGGGCGGCCAAACTGTTGATCATCCGCACATGGCGGGGAAAACTCTATAGAAGCCACTTTAGTCTCGTCAAATGTCTTGACACCACAAGTTTCGGCGTGCTTGAACAGCAGATCGTCGGCCTCGGACCGGACCACGTTCCAGGCGTAGCCGCCGGGTCCGCCCGCCGAGATAAAATCCGTATCTAATTCTATATCAGTCTTTTTGGAGGCATAGCTCCTAGTGGCTGACTTGTAGGAACTGGCTTACATGTCTCGGGCCGGGACCAATTGAGACGGAAGGCTCCTCCTTTCTTTGACTGAAAGTTAGCCAATCCCGTGTCCTCATTTATCCAACTTGGACCATCTTATAGAGTTAGGACCGGGCTGCATACCTTGACATTGAATCCATAAGCATCCCACTTCTCGTAGGCATCAATGAATTTGAGAAAGTATCGCATCGAGGGAAGCATGCTTTCACCAATATGGTACCTAGTGACAGTGTAAGACAGGTTCGCAGTCGCGAGCCAGCTAGGCAATCGAATAGATAATAAAAAGTTCTAGAACTAACCTAGGGAACTTCTCTGTCTCGAGCAGAACCACGTCGATGCCCTCGCGGGCGAGAGCGGCAGCTGCATAAGAGCCGGCTGGTCCTCCGCCCACCACCAAGACTGTACATGTGGCTGGAACGTTCATTTTTGAGCTAATGCGGAAGCAAATTTACTCTGGATGATATTTCGAATTTCTCTGATAGTCAGAAGATAATGACGATATGTTGAAGTGGAAGAGCATACGTAGGTAGGTAGCGTTACATATATGTCCCTCGGTTTGAAGGCTAGAACTGGCCAACAAGGTAAAGATGACTTCAGCCTACCTGCGCCTTCATCTCCATCGTCTGATGTTTTACTCCACGGTACCAAAAGAACGGTTCATGCCTCGGAATCCATTAACTATCGTGATGCGTTCGGATCCCGACCATCCATCCGAGTCCCGGAGGTTGCGGTAGCTGCAGGTTCACCGCTCCGCTTACTCTCGGAATCCGAGGTCGCGCATTTCTAGCGAATAGAACGATCAGTTAATTATCCGCGCTTCGGGGAATTTCAACTTACCCCATAGAGATGAAGATGGCCTCATTGTAGTATATACGGTATCGCTATTGGTCACATACGTTGACACTCACATGCAGTGCATGAAATTGCTCCGACGACCTGCCCTGTTCCATTCGCGTGTACAATTCAACAGAAGCGGTTCGCCGGCTTCTCAGCTTCATGCACAATGCAAATCTACAAGTCCGTCAATCGTTTGCCTACTCAATAGTCAGCACCTACCGCTTATCGCTGCTTCAATGGCCTCAACCGCCACACCCAGCGGGTTTTACTCGTCCGATTTCTGGGAAGGATATCTCATGACGCAGCGAAGTAAGCTACCCGTGCTCGCGAACGTCGACGAGGAATTGTCTGAATGCATTGTGAGATTTCTCGGTTGCAATCCGAGTGGCATGCAGCTTCAGGGGACTAATACATACCTTATCGGGACTGGAAACACCCGTATACTCATTGACACTGGCGAGGTAAGGTGTTTCTTGTCTGACCAATTATTCTTCTATAGTGTGCGCTTTTCGATGAGAATCACAATCAAGTTTCCCTTTTCCCATATACTCGAAATAACACTACGTTATATTGAGTTAAACGCCACCTCCTCTCATTCCAGTTGTTGGATCTAACAGCACGCACTGATAGGGCCTCGCGCAATGGGCTGTGAACGTGACGAGATACCTCGAAGACCATGACGTATCCATCTCTCACGTCCTCCTTACCCACTGGCACGGCGACCATACCGGCGGCATCGCTGACCTCCTGGCTCACAATCCCAATACACAAGTGCACAAGCATGAGCCTGGTCAAGGTCAACGAAATATCGTGAACGGGCAAGAGTTTCACACTCGGGGAGCCACGCTCAGGGCAGTATTGACCCCGGGACACACCTCAGATCACGTGTGTTTCATGTTGGAGGAGGCGAACGCGCTCTTTACTGGCGACAACGTTCTGGGCCACGGGTTCAGCGTTGCGGAAGATTTGAGCGCATACATGTCGAGTCTACGCCTCATGGCTAGCCTGGGATGCGCTGTTGGGTATCCCGGCCACGGAGCCGTGATACGTAACTTGCCACACAAGATAGATAGATATATTGCGCAAAGAGACTTGAGGATGAAGTTGGTTTATGAAGCATTGGTTCGTCAAACTTGGCCTGAGCCACCACTTGTCAGGGATAATCGCGATGCTCATAGCGGTGATGGTAGCTACAGGAATGGGTACGCGAGTGAGTCGGGCGAGCAAAATAGGGCTGATGTTAATACGGCGTTAGGTATGTCAGTCGCTGATATATGCCAAGCTCTCTACCCCGAACTCTCTGAGGACATTGAGACATTGGAATCGGCCTTGAAACCTCTATTGAATCAAGTTTTGGCCATGTTAGTAGGTCACGGAAAAGCTGCCTATAGGGTAGGCCTTGACCATAATACTAAATATTGGGTTGTGAAGATTCTAGATAGTAATTAGTCTATCAGTATCTGACTTTGGGAAGCAGGAGGGTTTGGAAATCAGGGTTATTGCGTCCTCTCTAGATCTCATGCAAGAAGTGACATGTGCTAAAACGGCATGAGGGGCTACTTGGCCTCTATTGCGAACACTCATTGCATGCAAAAGCTAACGCGTGGAAGTGGCTGTTGAAGGAAAGACCCTCGGAGGCCGTGCCTAGCCATCGCCGCTGGACGATTCGGGTATCAGATGATTGCATAATATACCGGTGATTTATCGACCGAGTCGGGAGCCGAAAATGGCGTGTACCAAAACCCAGAGTAACATCAGCCTTCCCTCGCATGCTTGAATGAGGCGATACAAGCCTGTTTAGAAACACAGGGAGATCGACGATAAACCATGATGACTTATGTTGGAGTAGAAGTCGTGTCCCTAAGTTCCGAGAAAACAATGCAGTTAGTTTCCTCTCCGAGCCTTCTTCAACCTTTGATGTGCCATTAAATCCGTTTCCCAGGGCAGAAACCCGCAACTGATCTTATTATTCACTCATAGTCCAAGTTGAGCCCGAAAAGGTCGGCTCGTATAGGACAGTATTCACTTCGCCAGTCTTGATAATATCAAAGAGATGGCGCGGCCAGCTTGGATGATCGATGATCATACCTTAGACACACCTTCTGGGCCCGGTTTCCCCAATGCCCAACAAGCAAGGAGCAGCATGACCACTGATCAATCCGCGAGGCTAATCCTATTTAGCCACGAATTTCCGAGCGGCGAAGTGCAAGATTTGCTGCGCAGGCTTCATCGTTATGCCAAGATACCGCAATATGTGCAACTCGCTCGTTTTCTACAGGAGTCCGCTTTAGTACTGAGACGGGAGATCCCGAAGCTACCGCGGCCACTGCGTGATCTGGTCCCGCCATTCCACGATGTGATGACGCTGGCTTCGCGCTGGGACGAGCTCAAAGTCACTCCTTTGCGTAGTATTTGGGAGGGTGTTTTTTTGTGCATCTATGAAATTGCCATGCTCATAGGGTTAGTGTCTTTTGGTACACCAGTTCATAAGCATCTTCTCTCGTCAATGACTGCACTGTTCTCCGACTGGCAACCTGCGAAAGAAACGCTTGGACTAACGAGTTCCATAGGCACCATGAGACATATGATCTCCCATACCATCCCCGTGGAGGAGGTAACCTGGGGCCGACATGTCTATCAGGTATTAGTGTCGGTCTCTTCGCAGCAGCTGCAGCAGCCACGTCAAAATCTCTTGCAGATCTGGTCTACTATGGAGCTGAAAGCGTGCGAGTTGCTTTCTCATTTTGTGTTTACGTGGGTCGCATTTCGGAACTCCTCGAGAGTACGTCGCCATCACAGGAAGCAACAGCAACCTCAACGGCTAGCTGGGCACATGTGGTAACCGGCGTATCGGAAGAAGCGGTCCAGGCCGAGCTGGATCACTTCAATAGTAGGGGCCAGCCGGGCGGCAATGATACGAAAACAAAATCCCTGACCCAAGTGGGTATCAGCCATGTTGACCATGCGTCTGTTGGCATCACGGGCCCACCGACTGTACTTGGGCAGCTGTTCCGTGACTCGCAGGTTCTAAGCTTGTCGCGGCACTCTCAGTTGCCCATCTCAGGAGGGCTGTGCCATGTTCCCAATGTTTATGACGCCGATGACGTACAAGCCATTCTCGAAATGGCATGCGTGAGAGAGAGATGGGGATCTAGTCCCGTTGAGCTGCCGCTGCTATCGCCATATACTGGAAGCCCTTTCCCAGCCACGGAAGCATATCGTTTGATTGAGGCCATATGTACCGAAGCCCTGACCAAACCTCTGTATTTCGATAAGATTGCCGAGGGTGTGGTGGCGCAGATTTCGCGTAAATCGACAAAGCACCAGGAGGTTTTATCGTATTTGATTCTTCATTACCGGACCACGCTTATCTCTACCAACATCATCTCTGACGCCATGAAGAAGCTCTCGGGGAAAGATGTGCGATGCCTGGACCTGCTTGAATGGGCTATGCGCGACGAATGTGCGCCTGATACGCTTTATGCGAGTCCGAGCCTCCCACAAAACTCGAAGCTGGCAGTCGTCGGTATGGCATGCCGCATGCCGGGAGGCGCCAACACCCCCGAGAAATTCTGGGAGCTCCTGATCGAGGGTCGGGATACCCACACCTTGGTGCCTGCGGATAGATTTGATGTCGAGGTACATTTTGATCCCAGTGGCGAGACAGAAAATGCAATCGGGACGCGATTCGGTAACTTTATAGACAACCCGGGACTCTTCGATGCCGGTTTTTTCAACATGTCCCCGCGCGAAGTAAGGAATTTCAAGCCCCAACCAACATTGCGTGATTTCTGCCTTGGTGAAGATCCTCTAATATGAACATAATGAAATAGGCTGAACAGACAGATCCGATGCAACGCCTTGCACTCGTTACCGCTTACGAAGCATTAGAGATGTCGGGCTTCGTGCCTGGCCGGACACCATCCTCGCATGGCTCACGCGTGGGCACGTATTACGGACAGGCCAGCGACGACTATCGAGAGGTCAACGCAAGCCAGAAGATCGGGACGTACGGAATCCCCGGCACTGAGCGGGCATTCGGAAATGGTCGTATCAACTACTTCTTCAATTTTAGTGGACCTAGTTTCAGTATTGACACAGCTTGCTCAAGCGGCCTAGCTGCGGTCCAAGCCGCATGTGCGGCGCTATGGGCGGGCGATGCTGATACTGTCGTGGCTGGAGGCCTCAACGTCATCGTGAGTCATAGGATAAGGCCGAAAATTTTTGAAAAAGCCGTACTAATGTATATTCATGAAGACGAGCCCAGATATTTACTGCATGTTGACAAAGGGACATTTCCTGTCCAAGACGGGCCAGTGTAAGGTATGGGATGCTGGGGCTGACGGTTACTGCCGTGGAGATGGCGTTGGTTCGGTTGTCATCAAACGTCTCGAGGATGCCCTGGCAGATAACGACAACGTCTTAGCGACAATCTTATCTGGCGCGACAAATCACTCAGCAGAGAGCATTTCGATCACGCAACCACATGCCGGGGCGCAAATAGCCAACTACCAGCAGGTACTTGATAAGGCCGGTGTGAGTCCTTTGGATGTAAGTTTCGTGGAGCTACACGGCACAGGAACCCAGGTTGGCGATGCCGTTGAATCAGCGTCAGTACTCAACTTCTTTGCGCCTCCCGACCGGCGTCTGCGCTCGGAACAACGACTGCATCTGGGCGCCGTCAAATCCAATATCGGCCACGGCGAAGCCGCTGCAGGGGTCGCATCGTTGATCAAAGTGCTGTTGATGTATCAACACGGTACGATTCCGCGCCATGTGGGAATTCAGACAAGCATAAATCCCGTCGTGGCTCAGAATCTGGCCCATCGTAACGCTGGTATACTTCCTAAGAATGCGACATGGCTCCCCATGTCACCTGGCGGGAAACGATACAGTGTTGTGAACAGCTTTGGCGCCCATGGCGGCAACACAACGCTACTCCTCGAAGATGCCCCATCGCCACGATCACGGCCACGCATTCAAGACAACCTGAGCTCGACAACAGCAACCTGCCAGGTAGTGTGTGTCTCAGCAAAGAGCAAAGCCTCGCTTCGAGGGAACGTAAATGCGTTGCTCCGCTATCTGGACGCTCATCCTGACACAGACATCGCAGACGTGGCCTACACGACTTGTGCGCGTCGAATTCACCACCACATCCGCATAGCTTGCTCCGTCTCCAGTACTGCGCAGCTTCGAGAGTTCCTACAATCTGCTGCAGTTGATGTGGACGTACGCGCGAAGCACGTCTCTTCGTCCAAGCAGAAGCTTGTCGTATTTGCCTTTTCAGGGCAAGGCAGCTTTTGCCACGGGGCTGCGGCGCAACTATTCGAGCAAGCGCCCGGTTTTAGAGACGAGGTCCTGAAGCTTGATCGCGTCGTCCGCAGACTGGGCTTTCCATCTGTGCTTGCTGCTGTAGCCGGCGAATCAGCTAATGCCGATAGTGACATCTTCGGTGCTTCGCGGGCGCGCTCTGCAGATAGCAGTGCCGACGGCGAGAGAGGTACTGAAACAGTTGTCTCGTTTGACAGCAAGAGCATGAGCTCTGCGGAAGCAGCATCAGAGAGCCCTCTAGTCACCCAGCTTGCGCTAGTGGTCATTCAGATTGCTCTAGCGCGGTATTGGAGAGCGCTCGGCATTGCACCAAGCGTCGTCGTTGGACACAGCCTAGGAGAATATGCCGCATTGGTGTCCGCCGGCGTCTTGTCGGTGGCAGACGCCATCTTCCTAGTCGGCAAGCGAGCGCAATTAATGACGATGTCCTGCGAGCCCGGCAGTCATGCCATGTTGTCAATCCAAGGTGCGTCGGCCACCCGCATAGCTGAGTTGTGCCGGGAACACGAAATAGAATACCACTATGAACTCTCGTGTGTGAATGGGCTTAACGACATTGTCGTCAGCGGTGAGCGAGCCGACATGATCGCTCTGCGTGACATGTTTCATGGGCTAGGTATTTGGCTCCAGTGTGTTCTGCTTGATATCCCCTTTGCATTTCACTCTGCACAATTGGACCCTATACTCGACGACCTCGAGCAAGTGGCACGACAAGTTACGTTCAAAAGCCCTACATTCCCCGTCATCTCCCCACTTCTCAAAAAGTGCATTCGCCAGAGTGGTTCAGTTGACGGGACGTATCTGCGGCGCGCGACTCGTGAGCCGGTGGATTTCGTGGGAGCCCTCGATGCCGCCGTGGCCGAGGAAGCTGTTGATGACAATGCGACATGGATTGATATAGGGCCCCATCCAGTCTCCACAGTCTTTGTACGGAACCATCGTGGAGTTGCAGCGACACAGACCTTGGGGTCGATGCGGCGAGGCGACAATGCATTGGCCACTTTGACAGGCAGTTTGGCGACCCTTCACTGCGGCGGCTATCCTATTGCATGGAACGAATACTTCGCCCCGCGCGAGACATCTCATCGCCTGCTTCACCTGGACTCGTATCAGTGGAACTACAAAGACTACTGGATTCCGTACGAAGGTACCTGGACACTGGATAAGGCACACGCTGGGCGTGGAATAAGCCAGCCCAGTAGCTCCGCGGCTGCCACTTTTTTCACATCATCGGTGCAACAAGTGGTGTCTGAAGAATTTGGGGAATCGGTGGGACACATGACAGCACTTTCCAACTTGACTCATCCCGATTTATTAGGGTCAGCGGGCGGACATAGAATCAATGGTAGGAGCGTTGTGACTGGGGTAGGTAACCATGCATCTTTATCTCGCTTTTGCCTCATTTTCGCAGGGTTCCGTCAGCGCAATTGCTAACGACAGCTTATTATAGAGCACATGGGCAGATCTCATGCTCACTGTGGGCGAATATATGTATAAACGCATGATCTCAGACAGCAGCACACTGTATATGGACGTCCAAAACATGCAAGTGGTCGAGGCACAGGTGCTGCCCGAGGAGGAATCACCATCCTCTCAGCTCGCGGCGCAATTTATCCACATTGATGGAGTCATAGACCTCTCACAGGGAAAAACTCAAATAAGCTTATATGCAGCAGGCCCAGAAGGAAATTTGGAGCCGGGCAAAAAGGCATTTGCGACCGCGACAGTCTGCTATGCAGACCCACAGATATGGAAAGCTGAGTGGCGAATAGCTTCTCATCTCGTCACAGAGCGCGCCAAGGCATTGTGGAAAGCGGTCGGGGAAGATGGAGACCCGTCGAACGGCAGCAAGGTAAGTAAACTGGCCCGCGGCGCCGCGTACCAGCTCTTCGCAAACGTAGTGGAATACGGCCCCCGGTATCGCGGCATGCACCGCGTTGCATTGGCCGAGGACTCCCAGGAAGCCACCGCCGACGTTGTGCTAGATGTCGACCGCCACGGCACATGGCATACTCCGCCGCACTGGATTGATAGCGCGTTCCAGCTGGCCGGCTTCGTCATGAACGCCCTGGGTGTGGTGGACGGCGCCGGATTAGGAGAGACGCAATCCAGCCGCGACTTTTTCTTCATTACGCCCGGATGGCGACACTTGCGACTCGCTGAGTCACTGCAGCCTGGCCCGGATGTCGTGTATCGTAACTACGTGCGCATGTTTCCCGTGCCAGGGGAGGCCGGGGCGTGGGCAGGCGATATATATCTGCTCCGAGCGGACAAGGTGGTTGGTGTATGTGCTGGGATCAAATTCAAGCGTGTCCCGCGGGCCCTCATGCCCGTCATGTTCCCGCGTCGTCAGCAGCCCGTCGGGAAAAGCCATGGCCAGGGTGAGCGTTCTATTTATTTGCCCGAAAAGGCTAACATCACCACCAACAACGCCCATCCTCATGCCCGTCTTCGGCCGCTACCCAGCATCGCCGCCGCCCGCGACGGGGTTCTCCAAGTCAAACCATCAGTTCCAGTTGTTCCCTCGGCGTCACCTACAAAATCAGTCGACCAGAGAGTTCCTGCTCGGGACGAAGGTAGAGAGAACCCCCGCGTCGCCGCTTGCCTTGGGCTGATTGCGGATGAGACCGGACTCGACGTAGAGGACCTGGCGGGCGAGGCCGCATTTACCGACTTGGGCGTGGATTCTCTGATGTCGCTCGCTCTGGCTGAAAAGATTCGAGCCAAAACCGGCATTGATTTCCAAGCCTCCGTTTTTCTAGAATACGATACTGTGCAGGCGTTCGTGACGTGGTTGAGTAAGTAGATTAGGTAGAGACGATGCCAAGCAAACAGGCAAATACGGAAATGAGACCCGTGCCCTTCTTATCCTCTTATCGGCCAGACAGAAATGGGGACTATTTAGGCTAGCGTGTGTCCAAATGGGTAGTTACTCTAACCCAGAATAGTAGGTTAGGTACTTAATATATTCTGTGCTGTAACTCACCTAACCCATCCGCCAAAAGCCAGGCTAGTCCGCATATATAGTCCTAGAAACCACTCACGTCAGAAAAGCACCCGCGTCTATATAGTACAATGCAACCGCACTTTTGTCCCGTGTAGATATACAGTAATAAAAAAATCCCATCTCTGACCATATCCACATGAATACCCGTCTTGTTGCTCATCTGCACCCTCAACCTCTCATCTACTCCAAACATAGTATTCCTCTCGTTACCACCTCTCGCTGTAGAAAGCCCGTGGGTAGCATTCATCGATCATCGATCGTCTTGCCCGGGATCCTGTCCTACTTGGGAATCTTATAACCCCCAGGAACCATTATCTGGAATACACCTCGAGGATCGTACTTCTTGCTGGCGGCACGGAACTTTGCCACACTGTTCCCTCCCCAACTCTGGTATACATTCTGCGAGATGTCTGCGTAGTTGAGGTAGACAAAGTCGATGAGGAGCCCGTTCGATTTCAGGAGTGCGCGCTGCGAGTTGACGATCTTATTCATGACACGTACGATTAGTTGGTCATCAGCCTTATCGTTGTATGTTGCCGTCATATCGATATTGACGTAGTCGGTCTTCCCGGGCTTGAGATTGAACATGTTTGTGCCGTTGGTGACCGGCTGCGGCTGCGTCAGGAACTCAATGAATAGCCCCTTTACGTCCGTTATCTCCTCGATACCGCTCTCCCAGATTTTAAAGAGCTTCATGTATACGTCTGCTTCGGGGTTTTGGAAAGAGAATGTGAGTTGGAAAGCACTAGAGAAATTGTCAGATTAGCCGGTATCATAGAAGAATTCAGTTTGAAACGGGGTTCGTCTAACCGGTTCTCAATGGCGGGAATAATTTCCCCAAATTTAGTTACAACATCGGCAACAGGAACAATCTCAGAGACGATGGGGGTGTTGGGTATCTTCGTAAAGGCTTTGTAAACGGCGGGGCTTGCGACAGGCTTGGTGTACCACAGAGCGTTATTAACAGACAACACGCCGCCAGTGTAATCCAGGAATAGTCCCATCATAGCTTCGGGATCATAGTTGGCAGGTTTCATGAAATTGCTAAAAGCTCGCGCCTGAGCTTCTAGCACGCTATCAGTGTAATTGTACTGAAGAAGGTTGTACAACATTCTGTCGGAGGGGAAGGTAGCAACGTCGAAACGGGTAATGATGCCAAAATTGTTGGAACCGCCCTTGAGAGCTACCCAAAGGTCAGGGTAGGAATTCTCCGTGACGTATATAATTTTACCACTAGCAAGAACAAGTTCGTATCCGTAAATGTTATCGCAACTAAATCCGTACTTGCGCGATAGGAAGGTGATACCACCTTAGCTCTAGTTAGCTTTTGTTCACCTGAAATCTCAGAATCCAAATACTTGCCGCCAGTGACAAAACCTCCCACACCGATTCCAGGAACACGAGCACCCATAACGGTCAAGTTGTACCCCGTCAGCTGTGGGTAAACGTCACTGAAGATGCTGCCAGCTCCTATTTGAGCAACCTTATGGTCTCGGCTCAACGTAACACTCTTCATGGAACGCATGTCGACGGTAATGCCATTGTCGATATTCGCGGCGCCGCTGAAGAGGGTATGCCCACCACCTCGGACAGCGAACCGTGTTCCCCTATTAGCTGTCACGGCTTGGACGAACTTGGAGACTTCCGATGTTGACGTAGGCTTGAAGATACAAGCCGGGTTGATTTCGCGCTCTTGGGCACTGTAGTACGTCGCAAGAGACGAATTATATAAACCGCTGATTGGGTAAGAGACCAGCCCAGGCATCTGTGTTTCCAGGAGCTTGCATATATTTAATGCCATAGCAGAAGCAGGTAGAGCTACCAAAACCGCGTATAGAATTGATTGAAACATGGTGATATTTGCAACGACTTAATCGAACAAATTAGGGCCGTAGTAGCTCACAAGTTCAACACTGCGAAGCTAAAGAGGGGCGGTGGAATCACAACGTTGACACGAACAGTCAAATGACTAGAAATGACGTGAATTTAAGTATCAATAGTCTTAGGTATAAATCGGAGGCAAAAGAAAGGTTGAAGAGTGACGACGAGATTCTTGCCATGTTAATACTAACATACATATCTTGGCGTGGTCTATTATATACAGGATATTCAACTTGAAGAAGATGACCACGCTGGAAGCAAGTTTATTTTTGAATAAACTATACATGAAGGCTTTTCGGTCGATCCGTCATCTTACATTACGGCCTTAAAAAGGAGGCAACATTTGAAACACAGCCCAGACTCATGTAATCCGCGCGCAGAAGCGAATGACTCAACATACGGGCTACCACAATAACAAGTACTATTTTCGTCAAGTTGAAAAGGATTCATTGACCTGAACGTGATGTGGAACATTTTCCATCAGCGCCCTGTGCTCCTATGCCTACATGAAAGGGGCGAGGAAGCTCAGATAGATCAATTTGGAAGTCCACCAGCTAGCCCGAGCACAACAATAATCTTATACACATGAACTTCGTGTATTGTTGGAAAGTCAAAGCTTTTAATGCCCTAGTTTCAGGGCTAAGTGAATTATTTATTGTTCTCTCTGTGGGAATGTGGCCCTGTTGTTAACTTCCTTTTGAAATCTTCCGGATTGCCATTGAAAAGCTATTATTGCCGTACACGAAAGAAACTGTCCTCAAACATGCACGTCCCGCCCTATCAAACACAGTATTGTATTTTTATTTGGTCTGAGTGAGCTAGGCGCGCGACTATATTATCAGGACGACATTATTAGACAGCTGGCCGTTAATAAGCACCAATGAAGATTTGGTTAAATCGGTCCATTACTAAAGTGGCCCACTAGGCGTTGCCATCCACGTATTACCATCAGCTTTATTTCGAACTCTTAGGAACGACCAGCTAACGACATTCAGCTAGTGTCTTTTGTGTTAGCCGGCAGGCTGACAGATCGGGTCTTAGAATTTACCAAGGAATAGGGGTAAAGTTTCTCTTGAGTGTGCTGTGATTTAAGTTGTGAATTTGATAGCGTTTGTTGATGTCCCCAATGAATACACCTTTAGTCTATCTTGTAATGCTTGTCCCTGAGGTTATTTACAGGAGTTATATCGCATGTATGATATGCTTGAAGTACCTTTACTTACGCGGAAACTGCAAAATTAACCTGGAAGCAAATGCTTCTCTAGTACAGCCTCAACTGCAACAATATTTGGAGGCTAAAAAGGGGAACCCCCACTTTCGAATGGTATACAGGGACCAAGCCACATTTCGCATGCGTAAAAACCCTTGCCTCGATAGGCCCTCGGGAATCAATGTCTAGCTTAGATAGGGGGCCTAGACTCATGATAAGATTATGCGCTGATACGAGCTGAACCTATAATTATCCCTGTTATAGCACACTCAAAATTCTCTGTCTTGCTTATGATAAGCCGGTCGTGTTGCCTGGAACGCCACGATTAGAGCAGTGTGTGCAAGAGCCAGTAAACTCTTAACAATATTCTATGTGCCCCCGAAATTCAGAGTAGTGCCCACTTTCTTACGTTCGGCTTCGTGCCTGGTCTCTTCCGCCGCGGCTGTGCCGTCTTGCAGATTAACTAGGTCACTCCGAACACCCCTCATCTGACTATTAAGGAAAGTGCCCATTCTAATATGTACCCCGCGCAGCGATGCGTAACTACCAGCCTCACCCTCGATGTCGGGACATTCCTCATTTGTCCTGTTGCGACCCACATCGCCGATGAAATTGTCCAATTCTTGCAGTCTACTGGATAAAACTTGGCTGATGAGTTGTGTCTCCAACCGGCCTTCCAAACAGTGCTCGCCGATAGAGAAAGATTGTCTGCGAGTCTCGACTCTATTGGTGTAAGGGTTGTCACCATCAATGCTCGAGCCATGACCCTGGCTGTAGGCATAAATGATGCGTCGGTACCACGCTATGGCCTCGGCACAAATTGCCGTAATAAGAAGCTGCAGTTGGGGAGTTTCATAACAGGAGCATGCACGCAAGTCGCGCATTACTTGCAGCGCGCCCTGGTTCATAGACAGTACGACATCGACAGGACGAGGAGGGACTTTCAACTGGTGATCCTGATTGGCTGTTCCTAAAAGGCAAGCTGGGGAAGTGGCGTGCATGGATTTGAGGAGACCTGTTGCCAGACTGATACAGTGACCTCGGGGGTTTTGACAGCTATGTTGGTTTGTCGAACCCCTAAAATCGTCCGATTGGCTCAGTTGACTGCTGTTAACCCCTGCCAATAGAGGAATAGGATTGGGGCTGTCTGGCGATAGGTTTGTTGTGTATGACGGTACACTGTAAAACTCCTTAGGCACCACATCTTTACCATCGGCGACTCGGTCATCAAATCCAAATAGATCAGGATCGAGCAGACCGTCGAGGTCAACCATCGAACCAGCAGAGCTTTGAGCATTTAAAAACCTGACTGACGACAGACAAAGAGGCGGAATGGATGTATCGCATTCAGAATCACCTAGGGTATCCATCGCGCCAACCGGTAATAATCCATAGGGCGACCAAGCCTAATCTTGGATCAAGTTGGTAATATATACACGCTGCTGTCGATTCGTGTCACGGTTACGTGGGTACATCTGTTGGTTGCTATAATGATCAATAATGTGGATGGTTAGAAATAAAATGTATCCGTAGTTGACTCGTCTGGCCGATGTTCAGACACACTGGTTAATTTCTAACAATTGTTTAGATCTCCAGGCCCGGCCGGTTAAGGTGATCTGGCCCTATCAATAATGAGTCGGTATAAAGCTGCAGATTTCAAGGTCGTTCTGATCTATTCCTCTGAACCTTCGTCTACAGCTTTATACTACCCTTGATCATGTTGTGACTCAGGGACTCAACAGTTATTTCCCGCAAGTGAGTCTCCATGGTTTTGCGATGCTTTAGATGTTCTGGGAAGCGCACTACGCCTCCTCACTGCTGCAATGATGGAATGTTGCATGCCAGAGGTCGTTGTTATGTGGTACCAGGTCTCGAATTGCATGAATAACAAGCCACTGATGGCTCTCGCCAATGAAGACCTCGCAATTTGTTCTATTTCTTATCCGCATATAGGGTATCACTAGTGCTTATCATTATATTGTGGCATTATCCTGAAGAAGCTAGCTTAACACAGTTTGCTCAAGGCTTAACAAAATCAAGTAACAAATTATAGCTAACCAGATACTTTGAATATACACATTTAAGTAATAATTATATTATCACAATCCATAGCGATAGGCTTTAGTTGAACAACAAAATTAGCTATAGTTAACTTAAGCTAACCGTCCAAATTTGATTACACATATTTAATTCATACTTAAACTGCCCCTATGAGGTAGTATCTCTACCGCAGCCTATCTATCTCTTGGTCTAGAGCTGACATACATCTCGATGTCGCATTATATGTAAAGAAGTGGTTAACTTCTCGCAAGTATTGCCCGATAACAGGAACCCAATCTATCTTGAGAAAAAAGAATCCAAATTGTCTCAGACTCACACCGCTTGTTTTTGGAGCATTTTCTTTTTTGTGCTTTGTATATTCAACATTCTTTTAAATCGCATAAGATAAGAATGTTCGCAGAGTGATATTGGCAGGTGACATCCCGTTACCTACCCATTTAATACTCAACTATAGGCAGGCAACGCGCCTCACTCAATATCTTGATAACCCCAAACAGTATCGTCCCTCCAATTAAATTTTGTGGTATGAATGACCCAGAGTTTCGTCAACGACGATTGAGGCGATTGCAGAAAAGATAGTCTGCAAGTTATATATAGAGGGTCTGACATGGGTTATACAAGAATATATATACATCTAACAGGTGTGAAGCGTCTTCTACACTGCATTAAATAAGTCCACGAAGATATAACCGGTGAATCTATTGGTTATTACCTGAAATTCACCTGTGAGCAGACCATTTATACATAAAGTACCCTACCTCGCATACCCCTAACGACTCTCTAATCGGTCGTTTTGTAACAAGTCGCATCTTTTCTTTCAGTAATTATGAATTCCTACATGCCTCAGATGCCTATGCCAAAGCTGAAGGATTCATGTGATCCTTGTTCAGCGTCTAAGTTGCGATGCGACAAGCAAAAGCCTACGTGCACTCGGTGTGCGGGCCTTAGACAGCTATGCTATTATAGCCCGGCGCGGCGTGCTGGACGACCACATCGCGTCAGGTTGGATAAGAGCCAGGTTGTTGAGTCTGGGGCTCGCGACGCCACATTATCAAATAGCACACAAGCTGAAGGAAACCGCTACAATGGCCAACAGCAACGAGAGCAACCACAATTGGCCCAAATCTCAACTTTCCCTCCCCCTGATCCTGATGCCCGGGAAGATGACTGTACCAGAATAGCTATCTCTATTCTAAAGGAGCTGAACCCTCCGCCAACGGGGCGCAGTCCTTCGCCCAACAATCTTAGTACAACCGAGGCATGTCAGCGGCTCTTGACTATACTCGTATGTCCATGTTCCGAGCAACCTGGCGTGGCGCTGCTTGTGGCATCTGGTTGCATTTCTCTTATGGACATGGTTTACGACCCCAATGATAGCCACGCCACCCAAGATCCATCAAGTTTAAACATGTGGAACAACATCCCTGCAGACCCATTCACGGAATCCAGCAGTATGGTGTGGCCCATGTCATCATCGTCCAAACATACTATACCGAGCGAAACCCCCCGCGGCGTCGAGGATCTCGCTAAGATCGCCAAGGTGATCTCACAGTTTACGGACAAATACTGCCGAGAACCCAAGCATGGATCAGGGCTACCTTATACCAATTGGTTGGTTACTCCTATCTTGCCACTGCTTCGCCTTAGGTTGCAAGCTGTTACTCGGAAAGCGGCAAGACGTCTAGTCGTATGAAGTATCGCTAGGATATGGGATGAGAAGGCTAGTTCTTGATTGGGACAAATAGGTCCATAATATATTCACAGATGAACAGAGCGTGGTACCTTGGAAAGGGGTCTGGGTCACACCGTCTTATGAATACTTCACGAGTTCTGTAATCCAGCATATAGATAGCGCTAAGTCTCTTATCACAACCCGAGTTTATGAAACTTCATTTGCTATGAGTATTGAAATGACATAGGCATGTGTTCTCGCCTTCGTGGAAGATGTGAACTGGTTTTTAATAGATATAGGGAAATACGTCACTGGGATGCGGGGCGTAAGAACATCCGTCTATGGTAGGCCATTTATACTACAAAAAGGGTTGTGCATAGAACACGAAGTTGAGACATTTTAGTGCATGAATTTCTATGCACCAGGCAGGAGCTGACCCCCAAAATATCGGGGAAATCCCTGGAATCCTAACCAGAGCTCACCGGTTCCCGGTGGCCCACCAACGATCTCTTTCTGCCGGCTCTTCAGTTCCTCCACGTCCCAAGCGGAGAAGACGAGCTTGCCCTGAAGGAACTTGGCTTCGGGGGACGCAATCCACACAAGAAAATCGGCGGGTAGGGACACTGTAAAAAAAAGGTGATGCGTTAGACTTATGCCTCCATGGAGAGCATGGACGGGGAAGAGCTGGGCTTTACTTACTCTCATCATAGGCAAACGGCAGCTTGATCGTCTTTCCAAGCTCAGTGGACATGGCGGTGTCGAGGAACCCGGGATGCACGTGGTGGAGGCGCACATGGGGGTTTTCTGCGGCGAAGGCCTGCAACAGCTTGATGGCTGCCATTTTGCTGCTGACGTAGGCACCCATGCCAGTAAATGGAGGGAACAAGACTCCAGCTGTGGTGAGGTGGACGAAGGTGATTTCTCGCGAATCCTTGTTAGCCAGGACCACAGCCTGAGCTACATTTAAAGTGCCGACAACAGTTGTCTGGTAGCCGTCGAGGAAGGTGGCCGGGTCGGCCTTGAGCAAGGGGACAACAGGGGCCAGCTTTCCAGCGCTGTGGACGAGAATGTCAATGCCACCGAATTCGGTAGCCACCTTGTCGAAAACGCTGCGCATGCCTGCCGTATCGCACAGGTCCACCTCGTGAGTCTGGACGACTACATTCTTATGGGCCTCTCGGACAGTTGTTGCGGTCTCTTTGAGAGCATCGGCACGGCGGCCTAAAAGGATAAGTGCCCGTGGACCTGATGCGGCGAAGGACGAAGAAGTCCCACGGCCGATGCCGCCAGAGGCGCCAGTGATGACCACGACCTTCCCAGCTGTTGAGAGACCTGGCTGGTTAGGATCAATGGCGGGATAGGAGGCCGAATGGTTAACCTTTGTGTATGAAGGCTGTGGCGTCGACATGATGTTAAGTGTGCGAGTATTACTGCTAAGAGGTGCGCAGAGTTTGCTTGCAATGAAGAAGAGGCGACGTTGGGGATAAGATCAGAGGTATAGCAAGTTATGAAGACAACTATTTGTAACTGTATCTTGAAAAGGGATGATTGATTGATATTCATAGCACAAAGGAGCGGTGACACTTCAGGCTGCCGGCAGCATATCTATAGATCCCTTGCATTGTGCTGCGTCGCTCTGGTCGCACTCCGAGGTTGCCAGTTGCAGTCCGAGGCTGTTGTAAGACTCACATTGCGCAAAACAACATCTAAGCCGTGAAGCACGCTAACTTACAGGGATGAGCTCGTGCACAAAGGACACCATATCCCCGGGGTCATCGGTGGAATGTTGGGGCGAAATCAACACCTCATCAAGCGTGGAAAATATGTTACATATTTAGAATATTTAGCGAAAAGAACCTTCTGTTGCAGCAACTTCAGGTAATGGGGGCCTCATTAAACGCCCTATTTCCTGCAACTCGTGCATCTTATGCTGCATGATTGTGGCGTAGGCGGCAAGGCTGCAGCAGATGTGAAAATACTCTGATATCGAGGTATCTTCTGTATACGTCAGCAGAAGCTCCTTCAATGGCACTCTGACAGATGAACCAGATTATGAAGTACCATGGGAATGGTGTCAGAATTAGGCGAATCCTTATTTTCAACAGGGTGATGATATCTTTGATTTCATAGGTTCTTCAGGTTCTGTCGGTGAACTCTGGTATCCGACCTTGTCAGAATGGAAGTGTCCCCCTTGTGTCGGACAACTCTGGTGTCCGACATGGTCAGAATATGTCGGAGAACTCTGGTCTCCGACATCCCCACCACAATTTGCTGGACGAATTGAGCGGTGGGGGTGGCGCCAAGTGCACTTTGGTACACCACTTTGTCTACATGTAGGCAGGTACTTAACATACCTACTCACCACCCAGTACTTTGTACACTACATAAGATTGTGTCTTATCTAAAGTTGTATTCCAAATAGATCCCTTGCAATACCTAACGAATCCCGTTCTGGGCTGAAAGCCACAAGTGGCTTGTACACACTCCCTCCTTGAGTCTTCAATGTAGGCAAGGCAAGGTACGTACGTACATAGGTATTCTTCTATAATAAAGGCGATGGCCCTAGAGAAATACATGATGGGGGCTTCTCTAGGTGCTAAGTTCAATTTAGCAATGAATCTAACTAGCTTGAGTAGCTCACGCGAGGAGCAAGCCCCATATTTCCCTCTGGGGCTATCGTCTCGATGATAGGAGAACAGGTACTTGGTAATTGTGTTTATGAGATTACAAAGTGTAGACTTGGGGAACTTGGGGGGAAAAGGGGGCAGGGGTTTTGCCCCCTTTCTATCGGTCCTTCTCCCCTCGTTTTCAATACCTACCTATTCATGTTTCGATACGGAATTGGGAAACTTAGGCAGCTACCTAAGTAACCTTCAATACTAACGTAACCTGGATTATCCTGGGTAGACATAAGGAGCTAGGTTAGCTCAGCTGCAGCAGCGTCTTGGTATCGGCGCATTTCAAAAACATGTTAAACATCCACATCATCCAGTGTCTTGGGAACCGGCTCCTCCTTCTTTCCCTCATATCCAGCCTCCGCTTCGACGGTGGTGCGATCTGACACAGTCCACACAGTCGGCAGGACAACAATGAGGGATCCGATGCACAAGCCCCAATTCATACCCAGCTGGGTCAACGCGCTGACGTGCAGCGCGTTGATTCTCCACGCCATGGCGCCCCCAGCAGCTTGGAACGTCTTGTATGCCCCGACGAGGATGGCGGCTCGGGCCGAACTGTTCGACTCGGTGCCAATAAGCCAGTAGGCAAAGCCCTGCCATAGCGCGTCATACCCGCCGTAGAATATGTATAGGATCATGGGCCCGGCCGAGATGTTTCCCTCAGTGTAGTCGATATCCTGGACGTGGCCAGCGGCAAGACGCCTGTTCTCCCACAGCTGGAACGCGTATCCGCCTCCCCAGATCACCAGGCCCGTGACGATGAGAATGGCCCAGCCGATGCGGGCACGCATGCCGCGGCTAAACCAAGGCATGTCGAGAACGAGGCCGATGATGAGCCCGCCCAGCATTTGCGCTATCCAGTATAGCGCGCCATTCAGCGACCGTGTACGGATGTTGAAGGTTCGACCGTTGACCTCATTCTGCTGGTAGCTATAGAAGATATTGGCTGAAAAGAAGAGAGGAATCATGCAGGCCACACGCCACTTTGTCATGGTCTTGGCAGCCATTACGATGGTGCCCTTGATACTGTGCCTCTCGGTCTCGACAGCGTTGTTTAACTGGGCTAGTCGGATGCGCGATGGCGAGCAGATAAAGAAACCAAGGAAATAGCCGAATACCATGATGACCAAAAGAGCGATATACGTCGAGTCGGTAACAGTGCCACTCTTGGAGTGGTAGTTCAGGCCGAAGGCGACTAATGATCCGATACCACCACCGAGGTTGAAAATAATCCAAAAGACGGCGATAGCTCTGCCTTTCTGCGACTCGTCGACGTACGTGGTCATGATAGCTCCCTGGACGATCCAGATGAAGGAGGCACCAATGCCCAAGATGGCTCCCGAAGCGATGACAAAGGCGCCATTTGCATAATGGTTGAAGTGCAGCAAGCTGCCGCTGTAGAGGGCATAACTCCACCCGCCGATCAAGAAGCAGATGCGTGGCCCAACCCACGAGAAGATCGGGCCCACGATGAAGAGAGCGGTAGCCGCAGTGGTAGATAGCAACGCAACGGTAGCGTTAGCCGCCACGGTCGGGTCGACCTGTCCGGATCCTCCAATGCCACCAAGAGCATTATATATCTGTATAAGTCAGTATGAGAACTGGATTTGTTCGACCCACTCGCGCGTCGGGGGTCACGAGTCACTTACTCCGGGGAGACAGAAGCAGATTGTGCTGATGAGCAAAATCTGCGTCCACGGATGAGCATAGATGCTCACCAGCTTGGATGAGTGTGGCTGGTTGGAGTTGTCCTGCAACTCTGTGCCCCTCGCACCAGCCTGATCCTTGTTTGTAGACATCCTTTTCATATCGCTGGACACGCAGCAGGATCAATGGCTGTCAAGAGGTGAGTAGAGACTCGAGAATGGCTTCGACCTACACGGTTGTTCCTGGTGCTGGCAGGCAAGCTCCAGCCATATAGCCATTATGACGAAGCCAACAACTAGATCAAGCACCCTATAACAAGTTGCTATCTGACGAACTACGTTACATCGACATCAATCATCCGCTTATCTAGATCGTCCAGATATGTAGATATTCAGCGATACGAGGTTCTACGCCGTGCGGAGTAAAAGTGGATATTGAATGAAGCTCTAAATGATTTCCCCGCGGAGGCGCACCGCACTGCGGATGCGCCAAACCAGCAATTAGCAGTGAGTGAAACCAGTCGAATAATATACCATCGGCCAAATATAGGCCGAAGGTAAATGACGGAATTAATCCGCGCCGGTGTCAGGGGCTGAGTATCGCTCAGTCTTAGGTCGATACTAGTTTTGCCGATCATGGGCTATTGACCACTAGGTTCACTCAGGGTCACTCCTTAAACCGGAATGATGCGCCCCTGGGACTCTTCATAACCCAAGATTCTTGGTCACAGGCCTCAGACCAAGCAAGGGTAGGAAACTGGATTGAGCAGCCTAAGCAATGTCGACATCCGTGGTCCAGCTTGCCGGCCTACAAACCGAGACCCGCAGTACCCGGACGGCCGGTATTGACCGGGTATCAACTCTTGAGCTCTGTCAAATTCTCAATCGAGAGGACCGAGAGGTACCGACGGTGGTCGAGCGCTGTATCCCAGTCATCGCAGAAGTTATCGACACTCTATCTGAGCGCGTGCGTAATGGCGGCCGGGTCTTCTATATCGGTGCTGGGACAAGCGGGAGGTAAAAAGGCCGCTCTTACATTAACATGCTGTGCAAGGGAGCTAACCTGTTGGCTGCACAGGTTAGGTGTTCTGGATGCATCCGAGATACCCCCAACGTACTCGGCTCCATCTAGTCAATTCATTGCCCTGATCGCCGGCGGAGACTACGCCCTTCGCCACGCCAAAGAAGGCGCCGAAGACGACAGGCAAGGGGCCAAGGCCGACTTACAGACGTTCAACTTGGACCCGGAGGTGGACTCACTGATCGGGATTGCATCCTCTGGTCGTACACCGTATGTGCTAGGTGGCCTGTCTTACGTCAAGTCATTAGGAGCTACGACAGTTGCACTCGTCTGTGTCTCGCCTTCGGCAGCTGGGGATGAGGGCAATGCAGACTATCTCATTTCTGCCGTGGCAGGACCGGAGGTGGTTACCGGAAGCACGAGGATGAAGGCTGGGACAGCGACGAAACTGATACTGAACATGATAAGCACCGGTATCATGATTAAGCTAGGCAAGACATATGGAAATCTAGTGGGTTAATGAATCAATCTGCGTGTGGCGCTTCGTCCGAGCTAACTCCATGCAGATGATAGACGTAAAAGCCACCAACGCCAAGCTCAAGCAACGAGCTAGGAATATCCTCCGATTCGTCGGCGGCGACGCCTGCAAGCAGTCCGACGCAGAGCTGGATCAGATCCTAGACTCATGTCACGGGAGTGTGAAGCTCGCTGCTGTCACCATTGTCCTGAAGGTATCAGTAGCAGAGGCAGAAGAGAGGCTTCAGCGGAATAAAGGCGTCCTCGCCCGCGTGTTCGAAGAGTCTCGTGATAGTGCAACGCAGAAAGATATTATCGATGAGAGCATATTTCTCTGCGTTGATGCAGGAGGTACTAGCTGCAAGGCTGTCATCATGTCGAAGAACGGAGAAATGGGATTAGGCATCGGTGGCCCTTGTAACGTGTATGTGCTCTCAGCTGCATCTACCCTTCCATATCCCTTCGCTCATGTTTTTTAGGACCAACGTCGGTATTGAAGCCGCTATGTCGACAGTCTCGAAAGCAGCCCAGGAGGCAGTTGACAACTGCAAAGCCACAGCGGGACGCCAGATGCAAGCCGTCAAGCTGTCAGCTGCGTGGATCGGCATGGCTGGATATGATAGACAGTCGCTGTCTTCGAAGGTGGACGAGTCCCTTTCCAAGCTATTTGGTCTCCCTATCGGCAAGGGTTTGAAAGTCACTAATGATATCGACCTCCTCCCGATTCTCGCCGCCGGTCAAACGGATATAGGCTCTTTAGTCGTCGTCGTGGCCGGGACGGGGTCCATCGCCATGAGCTATGCGAAAATCGACGGCCAGTTCCGGCGAACACACCGCATAGGTGGGTGGGGGCATCTTCTTGGTGATGATGGGTCTGGATATGGCATTGGGCGCGAGGCGATTCGCACGGCGCTATATTCATCCGACTTATATAACATACACGCAGGGATAAACACTGCTGCCATCAACTCACCCTTTCCCCCCCTTTCGCAAGCCGTCTTTCAGCATTTCAAGAAGCTATACCCAGGGTCTCGGCCGGAGAACCTTCTCAGCACCGTTCTCGTTCCGGATCCGACCGTGCATCAAGTTGAAAACGCCACACTCGCAACTTCCAAGCGTATTGCGAGCGTAGCCAAGGTCGTTATTTCCATGGCCGACCGTGACGACGAGGCGAAGCGCATTGTTGAATCCGGAGTTTCGAGCCTCGTTGATCTAGTCGCGATGCTAGTCCAAGGGGGAGAAATTGACCCCATGAAGTCGGGTCTCCTACTCGCTGGGGGGTTAATGCAGAATGAACTGTACGAAACTAAATTTTCGAAGGCACTTGAGGCGAGGTGTGGCAAGTTCAAGTATAATGACCGCGTGGCTCTGCCGGCTGTTGTTGGAGCACAATATCTTGCCAGCCACACGATATAATCGATAACTTCTAGAGAAGTGTGCCGAGATGCTTATGGTTTACAATACCCGACTTCAAAGATGAGAACATGTATGTCTTTCAATAATGTACGTTCCCAGAAGAACACAAAATCTTGCTCAAGTAGGCAAAGTATAAGAACAAAAGTGTACCTAGTACATATGAGAGGTAGAAGTGTCTGCTGCAAGCTAGCATATTAAGCTAGAAACGAATGCCAGATCCGATCGCATAACCTGCCCTTAATAGATATTGGAGTGGTTCATGTCAACAAGTGTTGGGACATAGAATCAATCATCTCGCGATGTATTACATTCCTTTAGCTAGAAGCGACCAATCTCCTGGCGAGGAACTCATTAACCTCGGGTCTCTTCTTCGAGTCTGCGATAGCTGTTGAGGAGCTATCCTTCGACTGAAGTGACTCCAAGACAGTTGTCGCATCCCTTCCGGTGCTCCTCCCGGAGATACAGACACTGCGCTTGCTCTATCGTAACGGAAACAGATTTCCATGCCTATCTACATGCTAGATATCATTAGGATTCGAGATCTTTATGTTCGCCCTAGCTGACACACTAGTTACATAATTTAGGTAACTTAGATTATGCAGTCGGATTAATTGAGCTGAAGAGCATCATGATAAACAAAACCCATAATTTTCGGATACTGATATCCGGTATTGTTGATGTAACCTTGCATTACCCTCTTCGTCTTAGCGACCTTCCGAATGAAGCGAATAGTCTCTCACGCGAGACTCCATCGCTAGAGAGGCTAATAGCGGAATTGTGAAGATCGCCAGGTACCGTCACAATGCATGAGTTCAAAATTCGGGAACAGGGGCGGCCTGCAGCTTCACCTGTCAGGCCCAATTGTTCCCATATAGTTAGCTAGTTTTCCATAGCTGCTATCGAGGGAACTGTTGTCCACATAGTCGCTCTGGGTGTACGTGTTGCACATAATGGTTTTTCTCGCTTGGGATACTTTTCTCGGTGCTGCGATTTTCATCGCGACAGCGCCGGTGCTCGCAAAAGCCACCTACCAGCATGATATCCTACGATATGGCACACCAGAATCCGTTGAGATGCTGTCCCAGCCCTTAAGGGACATGGTTTCCAACCTCACACACTTCACGGAAGCGAGAAATTGGGGTTCCAAGACGTCCAACCAGGTTGTCCCCATCGAACCTGGTGGCGCAACTCTCGTTGCGCATAACGGCGTAATTGTGAGCCACTTCGCGTTTGGGAAACGGAATCTTTGGGGCGCCGTCAATGGCTCAACAGGCACCATGCTTCCGCCGTGGGAGAGAGAGGATGCGACTATCGACACTATCTACGATATGGCCAGTCTGACAAAAATGTTCACAACTGTAGCAGCTCTCCGCTGCATCGATCGGGGCTTGATCGAACTTAATGGCACAGTCGTCACTTATCTCCCTACATTTGGCACAAATGGCAAGGGGAACGTCACGATTCTACAGCTCATGACACACACCAGCGGCTTCGCAGCAGACCCAGAAGTTGGTCTGTGGATGCCCCAATACCCAACTTACGAGTCGCGCATTAAGCAAATCTTGAACGAGACTCTCCAGAATGCGCCCGGTTCAACGTACCTGTACTCAGATATCAATTACATGACGCTGATGCTCGTGATTGAGAAGGTGACTCACAAGCGGCTCGACGACGTCATCTATGAATATACATCCATTATGGGGATGAAGGACACCTTCTTCAATCGCGGCAACATCGAGGGCCCGAAGTTTCCTTTCTATCACAGAATGGCCACCGAAGAATTCCAGGTTACTATTCTCGGAGACGAAGAACCGCGACGGCCACAGCCGATTCGTGGCACCGTCCACGACGAGAACGCATGGGGACTCGACGGAGTCTCCGGCCACGCTGGCTTATTCTCTACCGTCCTAGACACAGCGCGCTTCTGTCAGATGATCTTGAACAACGGGACGTATGGTGGCAGGCGTATATTGTCAAAGGAGTCGGTAGATCTGATCTTCACTAACTTCAATGCTCGTTTCAGCGTCGGGGCATATCACGGCGTCGGGTTTGAGCTGGACCAGTACTACACTGCTGGTCCGATGGCCAATCTGCTCTCGGCTAGTCATACGGGCTACACAGGCACATCGATTGTCATCGACCGGGCTAGCAATACATTTTTCCTGCACTTCTCAAACAGAGTCCACCCGTCGAGGAACTGGTCAAGCAATAATATCGTGAGGGAGACGGTTGGTGCGTGGGTTGCAACAGCGCTGGGGAGAGACGTCGCATTCCCTGTATGAAGCCGCAATTCAAGTTAGCTGAAAATAACGGGTCTTAGCCTTGATACCTCGATTTCCTTCTAGTTTGACTATGACAGCATAAAAGTTAGAAATTGGCCTTGAAGCTGAAAACTTCAACTCAATACAGTCAAATACCCTGTCGTTAAGCCTCTGGAATTGAATGAGCGTTGAGAATAGCCTAACAAGGTGACATTAGCAGGCAAACTGGCTTTATGTCTCTGCAGCCTGCAGCAGGTGAGCAGTGTCAACGTGAGGATGCTGACCTTGATGCTGCATCTGTTCGCATAGACGTAGAATTCAGTAGTAGTCTAGACACCTTCTACTACGCCAACATAGCACAATTCCTTCTGGCGACCTAAATCATCTGCAACCATTAGCCTGCACTCTAAACAACATGTTACCATTGGCCTGATTAAATGCTTGGCACCCAGGGGTAACAACAGTCTTACCATCAGGTAGGATCAAGAACACTTATCTCTTCCCTTCTATAGCAGTAATCTAGTACCATGTACATATGTAGACTTGATGCTAAAGGGCCTAGTAGAATACAGTACAACATGTGTAGCTTGTTAGGAGCGATCAGACAAACTGATATCAGCCTACCCCTGTTGAGGTGAGAAGCCCGTGCACTGGCTGGTATTTTAGACCCACTAGGTACTTTTTTCTAAGTACAAAGGTACAAAGAAACCTTAATTTGGCAGCTTCTGATTGGCTTATTTAGTATACTTTATTCTACTTAATTTTACAATATTTTATAACCAGAATAACTTTTTAAATAATAGTTAAAAACCTAGAAATGTTATATCTTATTTTTATTGAATTTTGCTCTATTTTTTGATACTGGATGCACTTGTTTGCGACCGGTAGTTAAAACGTTATTTAAATTGCAAGATTAGGTGGTGCAGTAGGTCTTATACTTGGTCAATTGTACCAAGTGGGCCCAAGATACAGCCAAAAGCACGGGCTTCTCACCTCAACAGGGGTAGGCTGATATCAGTTTATCTGTATACTCGCTTGTTAGCTGGGGTAGCAAGAAGCAGCACACTAAAACGGAGTTTGCCCTACGTACTTCCGTGCTATAGACACATACACTTCGGCACTTCGCAGAGATTTGAGAGAATGGCCAAATAGATCACTTGAGCATCTTTCGCATAAGAGAATGGATCTATTCGCGAGGAGTGGTCAAGGGCCACTGGGACCGAGAAGAAGCTAATAATACAGAGAGCGGAAGGGCTAGCTAAAAATGTAGAAAATCAACGCGAAAATCAAGGCATACCATCCCTAGTTCCCTAGTTGTAGTTAGTTCCCAGTCACTACCTAGTAGACAAGCCACAAGGTGGCTTGCTAATCGCTCTACTTCAGTACACGCATCTTGAAGTCTGGACATTTCGTGATATGTGCCAGATCCTTTGCTTAACTTAACTTGGCAGCTGCAGGAGAGTTCAGTCACATGTAGGTACCTAAGTACCATGTTAGTACAGACAGTTGCACCTTGTTGTCGCAAGACAATGTTGTTACCTAACCTAAGATATGACAAGTAAGGTAGTCGGGTACTTTACATAGACAGCAGGAGAAGAGAAAAGGAAGGTACATAAAAATGACACCCAGGCCGATCCAAACCTCGCCTTTCTCCTTCCGGGGCCGACGGTATTTGGTTTACAATTGAGGAAATGCATAAAAATAAGCTTCTAGCTCGAGATTTAAGTTGCCAGGCAGCTCGCTAACTTAGCTCCCGCCCGCGGCCATAACAAGCACCAACATATTAACTGCAGGTGGTCAAGTGCCCGACTTGGCAACGTTGATAGGATATTTGCTCCTGTATTTGGTCCATCACACAGACATTTACAGCGCAAGGGCTGAAGCACATCCTGTGGCGAGTAAGAAGAGACAGGCTCCCCTGAATCCCGGGACCGATCTAAATCAACGCCCTCACGATGAAGGTTAGGCTCATCAACGTCAACTATTCCGAGGTCTTGGCGGATATCGAATATAGGCATTCGTCACAAGCACATGCAGACGGTTCCGTGAGACCGAGCTTCAACACATCATTCCACACCGAGCGTGAAGCGCCTGATCTTTCGACCGTACCATCTGAGAATCCGTATTCGTTCAAGAGATGGCTTCCTCTGATTCTACGCTCGCGCGGGCTCACCCCCGAAGACAGCCAGGTTGTCACCTTCTCGCTCGCACGGGCCAGGTTGCTTCTCCGGGTAGCCGAAGCATCTCTGCCGTCCGGCTCGATCAATCGCATATATCGAGAAGAAGTGGACGAGGAGATAGTGCCGGCATTGGAGCTATTGAACATTCCCCCAGAGGGTCTGTTCATGAGACTCGAGGCCTGTTCTGCCAAAGATGGGGTGCAGAAGATACCAGGGAACTCTGCACTACGCTCTGTCGAGGAGATCCTGTTGCGTCTGTTGACATCGCGTCGAGCACGCAACGCCCTTATCAATGCTCTCGAGGGTGGTGCCAAGGAATTTCAGCTATTCTTCACGCCGTGGAATGGCCCCATGCGAACCGACAGAGAATACCGTGTCTTCTGCCCGCCTTTCCGTTCGCCGGATTCGCTGCGCATTTCGGCCATCAGCCAGTATAAATGGCACGATCAGTGGCTTTTCCATCTCGCGTCCGACGAGCAGCGGAATCAGGCGGTGGAAAATATTGTCGAGGGCAGCGATGAGATAAGGAAGCAGATCGCGGCAGAACTAGATGTTCATGATGAGACGGATAACTTGTTGATGCGTCAGGGGCTCACATTCGACGTATTCTTCAACGAAGAGCGTTGTCTCGTCCAGCTAGTTGAGTTGAATGTTTTCGGTGTCAGATCGGCGTGTGGAAGCTGCCTTTTCCAATGGATTAGGGATAGGGACACCCTCGAGGGGCGCGGGAAGCCTGATGATGTAGAGTTCAGGGTGACCTATCAAGAGGCCTGCGACAACGAAATGTCGTCTTCCTCATCCACCAAAGATGACAAAGAGGAACAAGAATACCAAGATTGAATGATATAAAAAACATCACATGGCCAGCGATTCAGCACTATCGTGACGTGACAGTCATATCCCTCAGACATAGCAACAGCCGTCGCAAAACTCCCTTGTAATATGCAGATAGCGCTAACTCTCAGCATGCATGTGATATCCCATTCGGATTGGCACCACGACAGCTGAGTTCAATTTGTCCTGGTTTTGTCAGACATACCTCGCTTTACTCTACATCGCTTGAGCAGTTAAGAAGTCTGGTGCCTTCATTTTGCCAGCACAGCGCCGGACGACCGGATTGAGATGAAGATAGTGAGTAGGAGCGTAGCTGTGTGCTGTTACTATTCTATGCACCGTCATGTGGTTTCAGGACTTGCATTTTTGGCTCCCTTTCGGTTCCTCTTGCAGTAAACACGTCGATATTATATAGCATACAATCGATAGAAGTATGAGCAAGGAAATGGTTCAAGAATAAACATAATGATGGAATCTGCAGGTACGGAGATAGATCGGCAATCATTCTTAGTAGGTGCGTTATGCGACGAACCTAGGTGCACTTAGGTACCTAGTAGGTATTTAAAAGGCAAAGCGGCAAATAATACAGCGGGCCTCGTCTACGGTACATCCCTAAGTACCTAGGTAGAAAGACCCTGATTGGGAAATCGAGCATCTTATCAATAAGGGATATGATTCGCTCATTTCGTCGATTGATCCACTAGTTTAACCCGATATGGCGCAGTAGCGTATTGCGTGATCATCACTGCTTAATGCGAGATTGGACCTGGGTTTGCCGGTTTTCAGCCTCTGTCTAATAATACTAAATCCCGCGTGGCCGCAATCGCCAACCCGCCCGAGCGGATACAGTCAGCGCTGACCGACACCCGCTGCCGACGCTGGTCTGTCTTGCGCCATCGCAGTCTGCGAATAACACAATGGCCATGGTCAAGGCTTGGAGCCTATCACCCGGGGGTAGAGAGAGGCGAGGAGTGGTCCTTTTTATTTTTTAGCTTTTTTTTTGCAAATCGTGTTCATGCATGAGTTCATGCCGATGCCGTTGTATTCATCTTGAATAAATTTACATTGCCTGGGTATTATTGTCTGTCGAAGCTGGCACTTTTTTTCTCATCTGTCTCTTCCGACTTGGTTTGTTTTTATTGCGCGGGCTGCCGTGGATCTCCCTAAGCGCCACCCTTCTAAGCATTACCCCGAAAAGCGTGAAACATGTCGTCGACACAACCCGGGAGTGCTGGTGTCCTTGCTAGCCAGGTCACGGTGCCAGAATCCCAGGCGAAACGTGTCGAATTCACTAATCAGTCGGCGAGCCTCCCCTTCGGCCAGCCTGTGCCGCTATCCTCGATATATGGCCCTACTTATGTTACCGGCCAGCTGCTCGTTCAGCAGATAGCCTATGCCTTGTCTGACAAGATCTTCTCGTACTCCCCTGAGAGCTTTGACTTGGATATCGCCGTGAAGGACTGGACTGCACGGCAAGAGAAGAACATCCATGGCTATGCCACTGCTGTACTGCCACTCCAAACCCGCACCGGAGCCGGCGCTTTCGCTCTCGGATATATCTTCTCCAAGGATTTTGACCTGAGCAAGCGTCATATCCCGCAGACTCTCTTAGCGCCCTCGCTGAGTTTACGTCATTTGCGATCCGCCTTGGATCAATTATCTCTGCTCTATGGCGTTGCAAGCCCATTTGTCGCTCATGTGGCGGCCGCAGACTACGCCGCCAATAGTGGCCTTGTTGCCGAGTATGGCAGCGCCCTGCAAATAGCCGAGGAGCTCGGCTTAGCTCTGGTGTCGAGCGCATCCGCCTACGAGTCTCAACACATGGCATTGCTGGCTACACTGATGGCGAAGATTCTTCCTACGCTACATGTGTATGACGGCGTCCGTACATCACGCGAGACTTTGCGAGTCATCGACGTCCTCAGCCAGGCCGGCGTCGCTGGGATCTTCAACAAGTTGTCCGAGACCATCAGCAACCTGAATACGCGCTTAGATAGCGCCGGCAAGGTTGTGGAGCTTCTCCAAGCCTTCAACGGCGAACTCGGCACCGAATACGAACCCTTTGAGTATGTTGGTCACGAATCTCCCGATACCGTTTTCGTGGTCTTTGGTAGCGTAGAGGTCCAGCTCGCCAAGCAGGTCGTCTCAAAGCTCGCTGTCGACGGCGCCAAGATTGGCGTGGTTGGCGTCCGGATCTACCGCCCATTCATCGAAGAGGCCTTTATCAAGGTCTTGCCAACTTCAGTTCAGCGGATAAACGTTTTGGGACAGGTGGCTGACGATGCTGCTGTGTCGGATGGTTCTGCCCAATCGGTTTTATTCTCGGACGTCTTAACTGCAGTGACTTTCTCTTCTAAATGGATATCAACACCAGCCGTGACCGATGTCAAGTACGCGGCCTCGGAAGTCTTGACCCCCACAAGAATTGCAGCAATCCTCTTCCAAGGTGCCACTAAAGAGACGGCGGAACCGAAGTTTTCATTGCCCCATCTGGAAACGGTTGGGCAGTACATATTCTGGGATACGGATGATTCAAAAGCACGTCTTGCGCCCATAGTAGTTGGTAATTTATTATCTCAGGATTACAACAGCAATATCTACTTCGGCGAGTCACACGACAATCTAGTACAGGGCGGTGTTGTGCGATCGGATCTTCGGTCGTCGCAGAAAACTATTGATGCCCCTTACCCAGCGGAGGAGGCCGACGTGGTAGTCGTTGGTGACGAGAAGATCTTGAAGGAATTTGTCGTCTCAAGCAGCGTAAAGAATAGCGGCAAGCTTCTTTTGCGAGTATCAAATTTCAAGGACGAGGAGGTTGAGAAGAGGATCCCGGCATATATACGCCAAGATATACAGAAGAGGAAGCTCGCCCTTTACATCCTGGACACTGGTCTCTCCCCGGCTTTCGAATCTGATGATGACGCTACTCGGCTGCTGGTTGAATTAGGTTTCCTCAAGCTTGCAAGACCTGACATGAGCCAGGACACTCTCCAAAAGCTGTCCGAGTTAGAGGGGAACCAGGTTAAACTGCAGGAGTGTGTTGATGCTGTGGGAAAGTGTCTAAGGCAGATCGAGGTTCCCGAGTCCTGGGCTGAAGTTCTCGGTGATGCCCCAATTGAAGTCAGCAAGACTTTGAAGACCAACAGCTTCGCTCCATTCGATAAGGAAGAAGTAGAGCCAGAACTCCAGCTGAGTGGCTGGGACGCTGCTGCCAAAGGCCTCGTCTTCAAGGAAGCTTACACCACTAGTATCAACCTTCGGCCCGATCAGTCAGTCAAGACCTACACGATTCACGTCAAGGAGAACCGCAGACTCACACCCACTACCTACGACCGAAATATCTTTCACATTGAGTTTGACCTGGGTAACTCCGGTCTCACTTACAACATCGGAGAGGCTCTTGGCATCCATGCCGAGAACGACCCCGAGATGGTCCTCCAGTTCATCGAATCGTACGGTCTCAATGCAGGTGATCTCGTTCAAGTACCTTCTCGCGAGGACTCAGATGTTGTCGAAACTCGAACTGTATACCATACCTTGGCCCAGGGGATCGATATCTTCGGCAAGCCACCAAAGCGATTTTATGAGGCCCTGGCTGAGCATGCCACCAACGACTTAGAGAAGAATAAGCTAGCTTCTCTGGGTGCCCAGGAGGGAGCTGAGGAGTTTAAGCGTCGCTCGGAAGTCGATACGGTCACGTTCGCTGATATCCTGGAAGAGTTCAAGTCTGCTCGCCCCAGCTTCCCAGAGCTCGTTCGCTTGGTCGGGCCGCTCAAACGCCGTGAATATTCCATTGCCTCTGCCCAAGCAGTAGCGCCCAATGTCGTTGCCCTTATGATTGTCGTCGTGGACTGGGTTGACACACAGGGAAGAACTCGCTACGGTCAAGCCACACGGTACTTGAGCCGCTTGCCGGTCGGCGCCGCCGTGACCGTCTCTGTGAAGCCTTCGGTCATGAAGCTGCCAATTCGCGACGATGCTCCCCTCATTATGGCTGGTCTGGGCACCGGTTTAGCTCCTTTCCGTGCCTTTGTCCAATATCGCGCGATGCAGAAGGCGCAGGGCAAAGAGATCGGTGCCATACTGCTGTATCTCGGTTCACGCCACCAGCGCGAAGAATATCTCTACGGCGAAGAGTGGGAGGCTTATCTCGATGCCGGTGTCATCACTCTCCTCGGTGCTGCTTTCTCACGTGATCAGCCTCGGAAGATTTACATCCAGGACCGTATGCGCCAGACCTTGAGTGACATTATTGGTGCGTACATCAAGAAGGAGGGTTCATTCTATCTCTGCGGCCCTACCTGGCCCGTACCCGATGTTACCGATGTGTTGAAAGAAGCCATTGCCGCCGAGGCCAAGATGACTCGTCGGAAGGTCGACCCCACGAAGGAGATCGATAGGCTTAAGGAAGATGGACGTTACGTGCTTGAGGTCTATTAGTGCCGTCTAGGCGATTTGTAATGAAGTCACGATATCATTATACCTAGAAGATCTGAACTTTCTTCTTCATTAGAACGAACCCCTGTTCCTTGAGATTTCAGCTATGTAGATCCCGAATGGGGAAGCTGTCTTATGAACCATGCTCAACGTGCATGCTCAATGTGCATCATTTCACCCGGTAATTATTACTGGGGTGCTACACATGGCCAGTGTTCAGACCGTTGTGTTTGTTGCCTTCCGAGTACCTATCTATTGCCGGATCAGGCATTCCACGTGCTTGTCGTCTAATTATCGTGCATCTTCGATGCTACACTACTTATTTACCAGATATTCATGCGGAGCTGGGGACTTGCCAGGGACCTGGATATCAATGCTACCCAAATTCCATTCGTTGGTTCTGGGTGAAGTCATCCTCGGCGCGATACCTTAGTTTCGCCTAGGTATACGAGCTTCACACGTTATACAATTCAGCTCGGAATTTGCGTGACGAACCCAAAGCTGTGAACGTAGTTTAGCGCATGGTTGGCATATGCGTCAGGGTTAGTAAGCTCAATTTGTACACTACACCACTCTACCATTGAGCACATCCATCTTTCCTATTTCGAACGCACACACCGCCGCGCGAGGATGGAGGCGCCGCGATACCCCGGTGTGGCGCCAAGCCATGGCGTTATTTTCATATATATGATGCCTTTGGGGCGGATCGTCTACCTGGGTCAGTTATTTGGTGACCGCTCCCCGCACGGCGCGGGAGGATGGCAATGACGCGAAATTGTGCTACAAGGCGAATTGGCTCCAAAGGGCTGTGATTGTGACTAATACGTCGCAGTCACGCACGCGATGCTTTCTCATTTCAGGAAGCTCGCTCGCCCGTTCGTTCAAGGGGTCTTGCTGGGGAGGGGTCGGATGCAGTAGAGCTACTATGGTATGCGGGAGAGGTCTTCAGCGGCAGGGGCAAAGCTGAAAAAAGAATACAAAAGGCGTGCGCTGCCCCGGAGCTCTCTCTTCTCGGCTGAACGTCTCCGCGCGCCTCCTTTGGATTGTGTTCTGCTATCCTCCTCGCCATGAAGCTTCTCCAGGTCTCGTCCGCCTTCCTCGCGGCTAGCTGCGCAAGTGCCACGGCCATCGAACGCCGTCAGAGTGGTGGCGGGTTCAAGGACGGCCAGCCCATCGACGGCAATGGCAAAGGCGCTCCTATTCTCGGTATGTACACTATTGCTCCTCTCCCACATCCGTGACATCAGACAGACATTGACTCCTCCGCTCTCGCACAGGCGGTACGAATCAGCAGATTGACCTGCAGAACCCGGACAACCTCGGGGAGCAGAGTACGGATTCTGGCGTAGTGCCAAACCTCAAGTGGAGCTTCTCGGACTCTCACACGAGACTGCTGAAGGGGGGTTGGGTGCGCGAGCAAGTCGTTACCGACTTGCCCAGCAGTCACGACATTGCGAGCGCACAGCAGCACTTAACCAAGGGCTCGATCCGCGAGCTGCATTGGCATCGAGTCGTACGTTAATATCGGCACACCTTAACCCGTTCCCGACGGAGCCGCTGTGCTGATACCAGTATAGGCTGAATGGGGTTATGTATACGCCGGCTCGATCTTGATCTCGGCCGTTAACGAGGACGGGAAGTTCGAAGTCGCCAAGCTCGAGGAGGGCGACATCTGGTACTTCCCCAAGGGCGCCGCGCACACGGTGCAGGGTCTCGAGGACGAGAATGAGTTCCTGCTCATATTCGACGACGGGAACTTCGACGCCGTCGGGTAAGCTTCAATCTAACAAGCCCCAAGATTTTTCCAACAATCGATCCCAGAAGTCCGAATCTAACGCGCCGCAACCTTCGAATTTAGAACCACCTTCAACGTGGACGACTGGATCTCGCACACGCCGAAATCCGTTCTAGCGAAGAACTTCGGCATCCCCGAGTCCGTGTTCGGCACCGTGCCCTCGCCGAATCCGTACATCCTCCCAGCGACCCTCGACCCGCACAACGTGACGGGCGGCAACGGCCAGCTGAGAGGGAACGCGTCGTACGCGTACTACGCCAAGGACCATCCGCTCGAGGAGGTCCCCGGCGAGGGCGGCACGCTGCGCATCATCGACAGCACGACGTTCCCCGTCGCCAAGACCATCGCGGCCACCGTCGTCACGCTTTTACCGGGCGGGCTGAGGGAGTTGCATTGGCATCCTAATGTACGATTTAATTTGCCCTTATGAGACTTTTTTCGTTACGAAATTTGAGCATTGCTAACTTGAACTGTTCCGCGCGCAATAGGCAGAGGAGTGGCTGTACTTCCACAAGGGCCAGGCCCGCGCGACCGTGTTCATCGGCAACGCGGCGGCGCGGACATTCGACTTCCGGGCGGGCGACACGGGCGTGTTCCCTGACAACAGCGGTAAGCCGAATCTATTTCGATTCCGCACTCCCAAACTCACTCCTCCACCCCCACCATGCTTTTGCTGTCCTCTGGCTCTACTACAGGGGCGACGTCGCTGACCGAAAGTCTCATTTAAATAGGCCACTACATCGAGAATACCTCCGAGACGGAAGACCTCGTCTGGATCGAGATCTACAAGAGCGACCGCGTGGAAGACATCTCGCTGACGCAGTGGCTGGCCCTCACGCCCGCCGACATCGTGGCCAACACGCTCAAGATCCCGCTGGATGTCGCCGAGGGCCTGGTGAAGGAGAAGCAATTGCTGATCAAGAGCCGGTAGTGAGATGGATGAGTGTCTTTGCAATATGATACGGAAGCAGTGATTGGAGGATCGACGCATTCCGTTTGTGTTGTTAGCTAGCTCTTGGGAAGTACCCGTTGGGACCCTGTCAGTCTGGCATATCCTTCAAGCCACGAGATGGGATTCAATGTATTTGCTGCTACGTGTAGCTCGAAGTTATTAATCTGAATATACCCTTCTTTCATAACTTGCTTGATCCTCTCGTATCGGGTATATTGAAGTGCGTTAGATGAATATACCCAGGACGTATGAAAATACGCTGCACAGTATACTTCCAAGTTAACAGACATATTGCAATCGAAGGGGAATTAATTGGCCATTTGAAATGAAGGTTGTTGAAGTGTGTTGTAACAGCATTCAGTGCTTGCAATATTCTAAAACAACCACGAAGCCTGCGATGAGTGCGCTGAGTCAGTGTAGTAGGTGGTACCCCAGAAGGCTTGGCGAGGTTAGTCATGCACTCGCCCTACTTCAACATGCATTAGAATCGTTCTCTTCACGCTAATCTTGCCCCATAGAGTTGCCAACTATATCATTCAGGACAGTTATAGTATCAAAGACTGCTACCATATAATATGCTCCCCAGCTCCGAGCCCAAAGATATCGAAAGCGGGAATAGATAAATCTATATCCCCCCAGTCAAGATTTATCGGAAGCGGTAGCCCACCCGCCACCTCAGGTACGTGATTGGTCGCCGTGCTTTCCAAAGCCGAAGAGCTCTCAACGGCATCATCTGGAATTCGAGATTCTTGGCGTTCCTTGTCCGCTTGTTCGATCGACTTCGCGTGACCTGAAAGCTGTATAGTACGCAGGAGTGTATCCCACACGAAAGAAGCACCAAGCCGGTTAGTAGTAGCTAGGCCGCAAATCGGCGAAGATGTACGCGAGAACTCTTCTGTGCCTATATACCGCAGGATATGTGGGATTATATCGACGCCGTTCCTCAGGTCTAGATGGGCTGGGAAAAGTCGGTATATGTTGTAAGCTTCGATCAGCCCATGGACGGCAACGTCGCGACTAGTCGATGGCCTCAAAGATGACGCCCGGAAGATGAAGACGGCGGCGAAAAATATGACCTCGAAGTAAAATCTCGGGTAGCAGATTGGCACCCCCATATAGCCCGGTTCCCCCTCATGGGCTAGAGCTTCTGCGATCATTCTTTTCACATTACCGATTAGACGAGAAGCGGCCTCTGATCCTCGAATGATGAGCGTCTGTATGTCGACAATATGCTGAGAGGATTCCCCTTCGGCTTCTGCGAGGATACGCACCACAGCCGCCGCATTCAGATTTAGCTTCGCATATTGTAGCAGCATATCTACATCAGTGCTCCATTCGGCAGCGTACGTCTCTTTAACCCTGTCAATAGAGCTGTTAAACGTTTCCACGAGGGAGAGCTGTGCGGAAGAGCCGTCAACCTCTTCTAGTACCAGGCTGTAGTTGCAAATGAGCTCGTAAATGGCGAACTTGGGTCTGAAACCTGGGAGTAGGTGATCCTTCACTTCGTCTATAGCCCTACGACTCTGTTTCAGATGAAGGCTGCAGGACAAGGGCGGCAAGAGGCCCAGAAACGAAGCTTCTCTGCAGAGTATCTCAGTATGGGTCTAATAGTCTGAGGATGATGATGTGTGGTCATGGCCGTACTGTGTACTGATGGCGACACACGCTAACCAGGTCAGCCTGCGAGTCCGCACGCTGGCTTCGCCATGTCCCCTCATGAGCCCCAATGCACTCGGTCGTGTCTCGATGGTCTCTAGCGGCGTGGCTTTATCCAGGTCCAGCCGCATACAGGCACCGACGGCAAGGCCGATGTAGTTCCACGTAGGACTCGACCACTCTGGCCGTTTCGCTATCGGCCATAGGCAGAGTAGAAGAAGCGCGTGGATCTCATGGACGGATTGGATTGCGGTGTTTGAAAACGGCCGCAAGAGTTCCTCGTGTTCGGGGACGAGTCGTTCATACAGGCCGCTGTGCTCCGGATGGTAACGACAGGCAAGCAAGACAATCGTCCAGAATAGCAGCGGGGATGCTTCGTGGAATAATGCCAGCGACTCGATGGGCTGTATGAAATGAGCATGGACGCGATACTGGTTTCCGAAGCTTCATCAGTATCAGCAGCAGCGAGTTTGCAGCAAGGGTGGGACAGTGGGCAGGTATACTATTGCATCAATTCTACTATCGTCCCCGGCGGAAGGGTCATGCTTCCGATGGAAAAATCTGAAATGGACTCCGTGACGCTCGTAAAAAATGACGGCGCGTTGGCGACAGGTAGTAATGGTTCCCGTAATCTGAGATCCGACGATGTCTTGTCCGTATCAGAGGCCGTTTGTGACGTGCGCAGTTGATGAAGCTCCTTGGTGAGGTTGGCGGTGAGCCTGGCCTCGTCATTAAGTCAGCCACCATAACGCGTAAGTCGATCAAAATTAGAATTACTTTCGTGTGAGTATCCTCTTGAAGTTCTTGTCAAATCGGCACTCTAGCTGATTCTTGGTACACCTCGTACAGGGCGTGTTGGCTGGCTTTCTGCGGGCATCGCAGCCTACTTTGGCTTGCCGGCAGGAAGTGCATGACCTCGGAGTTCCAGCCATGTTGCATTCTAGGTGAAACTTCATCTACTGCGTCGTCTCCAAATCAAGAGGTTTGCTTCAGCAAGAAAAGAAGCTAACCTAGCTTGAAATCGAATCACGGGAAGACGAGTACCATGGGCAAAACTAGGAGCTCCGCAGGTTTGTCTCAGCTTGCTGGTAATAACATCTTGGCAGCCGGGATCTTGGGCACGGGTCTTACTAGCTCGCTCGGAAGAGGCGGGATCCTATCACGGATAGATAGCCGATTGGCTGATTCGGAGACATTCGAATGGACAAGCTAACTCTCCGTCCTTCTAGTCATCGTGAATAAATACCAGTACCATGGCTTGTTGTCGTGTGCCTTGTTATCAAGCCTCTCTATCGCCGCCGTCGGCTATTGGGATACAAGCTCGAGGGAACAACCCAATATACAGGGCAAACAGTATGTTGAACTCCGATTTACCAATATTGCGGCAGGTCAACACCGAGACGGACCCGTTAAAGCACGATACGTTGCTGGCGTCATGACCTGCGCTCTCTGCATCGCCAGGGGCAATCCAATCATATTTCGAGATAGCATTACTAAACACAATACGTCCAGGCTTGTAGGAACCCTTCACACTACCGGCGTTTTGTCAAATTAATATTGTTCAAGTCTTGGGTATTTCTATATATTATACGGTACAAATCTTCGGACTAACTAACACCTGCATCACAAACCCCCACATCAATATTCACCTCCACAACCGATCCTGATCCCGGATTCAAATCAAGAGCCTCTGTCGCCCATCAACAAACCCCGACAAATGCGCAATGATTAATATCCACTATAAGCCGCCGACAGGCTTGGTTCGCGGACCCATTCATAGTACTCGATGAACGCTAGCACAAGTTGTGCCAGTTGCAAAATAAACACTTCGAGCGCATCGACCGTTAGCCTCTCCTTCGCTATCAAAGCATGCAATACACGTAAACGTCTCTGAACAAATGCAAGTGGAACGGGACGCATAGGAGCACAAGATTCTGGGAATTACTCACTGGGGATAAGATTGTATAGCGCGCCTCTTAGGAAATTGAGATTGTTCACCATGTCCGCCCGCCCATCATGCCAATAGAATGAATCCAGTTTAAGGACAGCGGCGAACCAGTTTAGCGGCGTCCAAGTTCCTCGGGCATACGGGCGGCCATTCTCGCTGATCGCCAGGGCCGTGCTGATCACCTGGGCCTTCTGGCTATTCTCGACCGCCAAGGCATAGGTTAACGCCACGCCGGTGAGGATCAGGGCTGGGACGCATAACGAAAGCCAGATGTAGTAAAAGTATCTGGAGGGCTTGGCACCCCTTCCCGTAAACGAATCCCGTGTCATAAGAGCCATGCCGCTTGTAAGCCCGGGAAATAATGTGGCAAACATAGCCGCAGCTTGGGTAACATGGACGTGGTCGACTGCGAAGTGGCGCGGGTGTCCGGAAAGAGGATATTTCTTCCCGTCGGCAGTGAATCGGAAGGCCGAAGAGTAATCCGTGTTTTTTACCCATGCGACGGCCATGCTAGAAAGCATGAGTTCGATGCCAGAGTCGAAGAGGACAAGTACTATGCATATCTTGAAGGCGCTGCATATTTTGGAGGTTAGACGAGGTTCCCGAACTGAGCTTTCCACGTAGTAAGCCATGATTTCGGTCAATTGCTGTGTGAGAGAAGAGCTAAACAAGGCACCAGGACGTCGAATGGGGACGGGCATACTTGCACCTTTATAATGACATCGGCGGCCATTTAAACCTTCAGGGCTGATGCTATCAAAAACCGTATTTTCTTTAGTTTCACTAGCCTGCACCTAGAAGTGAGAATCACCAACTGGCATTCGCGAAATAATGAGTCTATCTGAAGGATAGAGAAGCTTAACACACAAGTGGCTAGGACTAATTGTCAGCCGATCTTTGAAAAGCTTGCGCGTGGAAAAACGTCGAATACGTGAGATTCCTGATCAAATCAACGAATAGGAACATTTACAACCCCCTGCAAATTTTAATTGAAGGGCCGGGCCGGCGATGATTTGGATCCTGGGAAAACCTAACCCACAAAGTCTGGCCTTCGCCCCCACGTGGCAGAAGGACGGAGGCCCCAAGCAAACCTTACATGAATTCGTAGGAGGTACGTCCCGTCTACAATACCACGATAGTTGAAATAGGTACTTACTTACATACTTGGTAATCATACAGTGCAATAGGAACACTAACATAGCCACTGGTGGCACTTTTAGTCTTGCCCATGTGTGCCTTGCGAACGAGGTTGAAACAGACCGATAACTAAATCGTGTCTGTTATTTACAGCAACCATTACGAGCCATGTCAGATACCGTCGTCCAATAATACTCGCATCTGAGCTTGCTGGACGTATCCTTGACAGGGGAATGGATGAACCTAATCCTGAGATGGCGCATGCATTTTCTAACTTTGAACGACAGATGCAAATATGGTTTTGGTAATCGTTATAAGATGAGGACCTGATTTACTATCACTGCAAGTGACAAGATAGCACGCCCCTGATGAATATGATTAGTTGCCGGTATAGAACGCTAGAGAACGGTACATCCCGTAGATTATGAAGTGATATAGAGTTATGGGGCTAGGAAACTACATTCTCTTGCACAGCGCCACGTCAGTTAGACCTCTACTTAGCCCTTCGCAAAAAAAAAAAAACTCATCATTTTCTGGAATTCCCCATGAATTTAAATAACTGACTAATTAGATAAGACAGGCTTACCTGTGTGTACCCCCCTTTGAAACACAATATATCCAACACAATATATCCAGCCTTAACGTTTAAGCCACTTTAATCAACATAGCATTTTATTCTTTTATTATTCTTTTAGCTTTACCACTAGTTGCAAGTGCAAACACGTGAGTCATCATAGCATACGAAAGTTCTAATTTGTGAAACGTCGGCGCTGGGGGAATAGGTTTTAATGGTATAACCGTGAGTTATGCAAAGAGTTCATGCGTAAGCGCTTTCAGCCACGCCCTCCGGACTTGACAATTCCATCGAAACGTTGACCTATTAGAATTCGCCCGTAACCATCACGTGTCTCGCAACAATAATGTTATCGCGAAGCCCCCCCAACTCGCGAATTAGCCCCCGAACCATACGAAAATCTTCGGGGTCGCAGATTTTTCTCGAGTCGATGTCCGTATCGGCGATAGCTTTCCTTGTCTCGTCCTCGAAGCGCGCCACACTTGCAATATCCCAGTCTTGAGGGTTGTTGCCGAGATGAATCACTCGCCGTTCTATATTGTCGAAACGGTCAAGAATCTTTTGCACAAGTCGCTGTTGTTCAATTTTGTGTCGCTGTTGTTTAGTTTGGTGTCGCTGTTGTTCAGTTTGGTGTCGCTGTTGACGATATTGAGAAATCCGAGAAAGCAAAGAAGACCGAGGAGTCTCGGGAAGCAAAGGAGACCGAGAAGTCTCGGAATGCAAAGAAGACCGAGGAGTCTCGGAAAGCAAAGGAGACCGAGAAGTCTGGGAATGCAAAGAAGACCGAGAAGTCTCGGAAAGCCCTGTGTATCGATGCTGTCTGCCGGCGAAATTTGCTGATGAACCAGGTAAAGGCATTTTGATCGACTAAGAAAGTAATGAGAGTAACAGAATCGGCTGTATTAAGGCGACGGATCTTGGGCAATACAGATGCAGACACGTCGAAGAGCGCGGTATATTTATGCTCTTCAAGTAATAATTACCATGTAGCAATCCCTTGAAACACGTCATGTTTCTAGCTTGATCACCACTAGAAGCACAACAAATAATAACATGTGGCGCAGCTCAGGGATAAGTATACCCACCCCTTCAATGGCGGTTAGCCAGGCCATTCGCTGATGTGGAGAAGCATTATGAGGGTAAGTGCCATTAAATTAATTGGCAAGTGTTACATGTTGCGGGCTATTGCTCGTATTGTATAGCCCCGCCCTTTAACTACGATCACGACAGCAAGGGAACTCTAGATGGCGCGTATAACGAAGGGCATAATTTCGAGCAGCCCTATCCCTGTTGCATAACCCTTGTATTTCGACACATATATTAAGTAAAAGAATTTCGGTGTCACGCCACACCCCTTGACGATAATGAAGCCGACGAGCCAAAGGAAACGATCGTCTAGACATATGACTGTGAAAGGGAGGATGAGTAACTGAGATTGATTGTCCTGAACCTGTGTTGAGACGGGATACGAGTCATCGTGAACATTAGCACACGCGTCCTTACTGAACTCGGATCACTTCAACTTCCCAGCTACTATGACCGCCGAGAGACCTCACCGTGATACAAAAAACGTAGATGAAACTTACTGCTGTTGTCGCAGTATTTGGTGCCGTGTGGAAGTGTGTAGAGCGTCCTGCGGAGATCCCTTGTTCCGACGGCGTTTCCTGTAGAGCATAAGGAGAAGCCATCATGAATTGGCTAAGACATCCAACAACCTCTATCATGAGAGTCTCGCAATCAGCAGAATGTTTTTGGTCGTGGGCTCTCTGCTACCATGCCCAGAGGCTGTAGAACGGGAGCGCAGGGCCCGATAAACACTAGTGAAATTATCCCTTTCGTCTATAATTACTTCAAGTTGGCCATCGAGATATAGGGAGGGTGATCGTTTCCGTGGGACAATGACGAAAACTACTTGGCCCGGAATAGTACTAGTTATCTGACAGGCTACTTCGTACTAAGTTTAGTGACGGCCAGCCATACGAAGTATAGGAAGCAACAGCCTTGGCCTTCAAATTAGCGTTGACGACTTGACTTGCGGCAACTTCGCTCGAACCTTTGTGAATTGCAACGACAGGGTATTGGATGCGTGTGTTCCATGTACCCGCACTCGTACACATGGCGGTATCCGGGTTAGATTGAGCCTTTCCACAAAGAGCGCACCTCACCTCGAATTAACGACCCGTGATGGAATTCAAGTCTCTTATTGGCGCGCATGTACACTGGGCTATCCGGCGCCATGAACTTGGTCACGATCCCGTAGGAATCCTGGTAGGCAAACTTTACCTACTTAGTCCTAAATCGAAACCTTGTCGATCACCGCGGCCAAACTACCGTATCGCGTTCCTCCAATCATCGCACGAATCCCGGGGAGAAATTACTAGATCGGGCAATCACTTTCACGGAGACGGTGCCAACTAAATAAAGTCAAGGCATGAGCCCTTGTATCTGGTGTCATAATAATGCCGAGCGTGATGATGCTGGCGAGGGTATATTTACTTCTCAGGGCCGTCATGTAGTAGTTAATCGACTGGAATGGCCGGGCGAAACACCACTGGGTCTCATATTGCGGCATCAGCAGAAAAGACACCATGGTAACGATCCGGACGACGGTGCTGGGCTTCCTCCCTTTGCTAGGGTCTGTCCTGGGCTACGCGAACCCGAAGACGTGCACAGGAACTTGCACGAACGCTCACGACCCGTCCATCATCCGGCGTTCAGATGGCACCTACTTCCGGTTCTCGACGGGCGGGAAGATCGCCGTGCACTCGGCGCCGGATATCACGGGCCCATGGACCTACAAGGGAGCTGCGATTTCGTCTGGCTCATCGATCAACCTTCCCGGTAACCAGGATCTTTGGGTACGCTGACTAACCACGAATCTACCCTACTCGACCGATCATACAACGCGTTCGCTAATCATATATCCGACATAGGCACCGGACGTCAGTCTAGTCGGCAACACGTACTACCTCTACTACTCAGTCAGCCAATTCGGATCCCAGAACTCGGCGATCGGCGTCGCGACCTCGACGACGCTGGACGTGGGGTCGTGGACGGACCACGGCTCGACGGGCGTCAAGTCGGGCTCGGACAAGCCGTACAACGCCATCGACGCGAACCTGGTCAGCGCGAACGGGAAGTACTACCTGACGTGGGGGTCGTTTTGGAAGGACATCTACCAGGCGGAGATGAAGGCGGCGCCGCTGGCGCTCGCGAGCGGCGTCAGCTCGTACCAGGTGGCGTACGACCCGGCCACGACGGCGGTCGAGGGCTCCTTCGTCTTCCGGTACGGCAGCTACTACTACCTCTTCTACAGCAAGGGCCAGTGCTGCGGCTACGACCAGAACATGCCGGCCGCCGGCGCCGAGTACAAGATCCTGGCGTGCCGGTCGGCGTCGGCGACGGGCGGGTTCGTCGACAAGAACGGCGTCGCGTGCACCAGCGGCGGCGGCACCGTCGTGCTGGAGTCCCATGGCAATGTCTACGGGCCCGGCGGCCAGGGCGTCTATCAGGATCCTACCTACGGACCGGTACGTGCGCCCTCTGCGAGATCCGAGACCTGATGTCCCGATCCTGATGACTGACTGCTTGCGTAGATTCTCTACTACCACTACGTCGACAAGACGATCGGCTACTCGGACGGCGCCAAGCGATTTGGTTGGAATACTATCAACTTTTCGAGCGGCTGGCCTGTTGTGTAAAAGTTTAAGTGATCTTGAGCTGTTCGTGGGGACTGATGAATTGGTGTATCTGCATAGTATGTAGATAGATAGGTACTAGGCATATAAGTAGGAAGTTACAACATGGTCAAAGAAGATGCGGTCCGCAATTCCAGACGTGATGCTGCATAAGTAGGGGACCAGTCCATGAAAGAAAAAGTCTGGAAATCTGGGGTAGAATAACGGGGGCACTCGACTGTAGAGGACCTCTTGCGCTTGCTGGAAAAGTAATCATGTGTGACCTGATTGGACAATATTACATCCGTCTGTCTCCGAGCCAATCAGCACATAGTGTGGGTGGTAGATGGTTAGTGGCCAGTCTTATGATGTCAGGCAATGAATATATTAAGCTGTGTGTGCATCGCAGAATAAGAATCTCCAGCCAGCAGTTTCTTTTCATTCAATCACAAGATCAACTGAAGTCACGTCTCTCTTAAATATCTCGACTTTCAGACGACTTTTGTCTTTTCTGCTATACAAGTTCTACTTGCACTACCCAACCCATCACACTCCTGGTAGCTAAGTAGCTAGCCTCAGTTACACGACAATCACAATGGCAACTCAGGTTCTCTACGCTACTCCCACCTGCTGCGGCAAGAACTCGGGTAACGAGTGCATCTGTGGTACGTTGCACGTCGCATCTAAGAGAGGACCAAGTTGCCTTTCAGATGAGCTGTCATTTAGCTTTGGGCACACAGTTACACTAACACACACTCTCTGCTCTGCGCCACAGCCAAACAGGCGACCTGCTCCTGCGGCAAGCAATCAGCCCTCCACTGCACCTGTCAGAAAGCCGCGACAGAGAACGCCTTAAGCGGCGCCCGATGCTCGTGCCGCGCGCGTCCCGCCGGCCAGTGCACGTGCGACAACGCCGCGAAGGAAAACCTAGCGCCCGCGGGAAGCACCTGCGAATGCGGTGCCCGTCCCGCCGACTCGTGCACGTGCGGTCGCGCCGTGGCGGCTGCGGACTCGAATCCTAATGAGATCGACTTTACGACTAGAAAATAAGGGATGGGATGGGACGGCGATGGGACAGACGATGCCCTATCATTTTATTAGGGTCGGACGAGGCGGGAGGGAGGTGCTACTGGTGTAATTCTAAGGGATGCAGGCGTTTGTGAGACAACTTGAAAGGGATGGGTGGTTTGGCCGGCGTTTATACCAACCAATGTCAATTTGTTATTCTCCTCAATCTGAAATTTGACCTTTTTTTCACCAGCTTGCTAGGTAGGTAGCTGGACAGACAGAAGTGAGCCTTGCATGAGTTTTTCCCTGAGATTCAATGCCCCAGTCAGATTTTGATTGGAAGTGCCTACCAAGTAGAATGTAGGCATTTTCATAGATACCTGGGAATCTGGCGACTGAGGGGGAAAAAAGTCTCCCGCAGGTAATACTGGTCGCACAAAAAACCTCAGAGTACTTCGTACTTCTTATACTTAGGTACCTTAGGTACCTACATGTAGGTAAGGACTTACTGTACTACCTATAAACTAGCTAGGTACTGCGTTAACAACTCATCTGTGCACGGTCTTGCAATGCGCAATATATAGGTCCCAAAAGGCGCCTGAGAACATATTGATCAATCCTTTTTTTTGCCATCTTACTCATAACCGCTCGGGTAGGTGCAGACAGAGCCCTCTGTTAACAGTAACCATGGCCTGGAATACATGTATGAAAGCTCTTGTGGGTCTTTCTATGTCTTGATTTGCCGTATGCAGCTTGTGTGGGTCTCGGTACGGATAGCCAACAGATGTAGGTACTTGAACATTGTACCGAGTACCCAGCCTAGGTGGTACGATCCCCGTAGCTGGACGGAGAAGGTACATAGTTTTTGCACTAAGATTTGGTGGATGTGCATGTATACGAAGGGAGGTCAGCTAGGTATAAATAGTATGCGGGTATGTACCTAGACACTCCATGTCGGGTAGCTCTCTGATCTGCGCGCTGTCATTGGTCGCATGGCGCCAGGGCCAATGTTTTTTTTGTGCTGACTGATCCCTGCTCGCTCCTGCTCACTATCGAAGATTGATTCCACATAAACAAGTCGCATTCTGTCGCCTCTTTTTTTCCTCAACCTTCTCCCATCCTTCCTCTTCATTTCTGCCAACATCAAAAAAGAAGTGAGTGCCAAACTAGATCTCGAGCTTTCTGCTTTGGTTGCATTTTGCATCGCCTTTAGGTCACTCCATCTTTTTATCATACGCAAAGGATTACCCTAAATCGCCTCTTCACCAGCTTCTGGACTGGCGTCTTTATCGTGCGATAATTCTTCTCATCACGGTTTTCCTCCGTCCTCGACTCCGCGACGCGCGCTGTCACATACACATCCCATCCACCCTTTCTATAGATAGAGTCTTGTCGCCTCGACCTCGATCAACCCTTGACGACGAGTTCAGAGACACCTGTCATCTCACCCTTGCCATCTCTATTCTCTATTTCCGCCCGTTCGTTCCATCATACGACGCGTCGCCGAAATCATCATGCCTCCAAGAGCCGTGAAGAAATCGGCTGCATCGGCCAAGCCCGCGGCGAAGAGCACCACTACCGCGTCCAAGGCCGCCCCCAAGAAAGCCGCTCCCAAGAAGGACGCCCCCAAGTCTGCTGCCGCGACGAAATCTAAGCCTGCTACGGCAGAGAAGGCTGCAAAGCCTAAAGCCGCTCCCAAGGCTGCACCAAAGCCAGCCGCACCAAAGTCAGCCGCGAAGGCCAGCACCGCAGCCAAGAAGTCTGCTCCTGCGGCTAAGAAAGCTACCCCGGCCGAGAAAGCCGCCCCGGCCAAGAAAGCCGCTCCGGTCAAGAAGGCCGCTGCTAAGCCGTCTACTAAGAATGCCAACGGAAAGCGACCAATCGACGACGAGGATGAGGATGTGACGGATGAGCCGGCCGACATCGCCCACAGCTCTGCTGAGGAAAGCGAACCCAGGCCCAAGAAGAAAGCCCGCGTTGCCGCCACTCAAGAGGGTCCGACCGGCTGGCGCAAGCAAGTCGTGTTAAGGAGACGCAAGAGAAACGTGGTCACTAATCCCGTCCCTTCCAACGTCCTCGACGTATTTGTGTTCGGCGAAGGCAGCTCTGGAGAGCTCGGCCTCGGCAGCAAGAAGTACGAGGGCAAAAAACCAATTGATGTCAAACGACCTCGCATAAACCACAACCTTGGTCCAGAGGTCGGCGTCGTTGATATTGCCTGTGGAGGCATGCATGCCATTGCCCTGACCAAAGATAATCGAGTTCTCACCTGGGGTGTCAACGACGACAAGGCTCTCGGTCGTGACACCACCTGGTCCGGTCGCTTGCATGATGCGGACGCTGAGGACTCTGACTCCGACGACGACGAAGACAGCGGCGTTAACCCCCTCGAGAGCACGCCTACAGAGATTGACAACGGTGAACTGGAGGCGTCCGACATCATCTGCAAGGTTGTCGCCACTGATTCAGCTTCCTTCGTACTCACTACCGATGGCTTTGTCTTCGGCTGGGGAACCTTCCGCGGCGCTGATGGTATCATTGGGTTCTCTAAAGACGTTAGAGTGCAACCTACCCCCGTGTTGATCGCGCCGCTGCAAGATATCACCAACATCGCCTGTGGTTCTAATCACGTTTTGGCTGTAGACGTAAACGGCAAGGTCTGGACATGGGGCAGCGGTGGCCAGTTCCAATTGGGCCGAAAGCCTCTCACGCGTCATGGTGGTAACGCGGCCACGCTTCAACCCCAACCCTGCGGCATGTTCGGCAAGAGACATTATGCCGTAGACATCGCTGCTGGATCCTACCACAGTTTCTATATCGACAACCAGCAGCGTGTTTGGTCGTGGGGCCTGAACAACTACTCGCAGACAGGTCACCATGATGATACTGGCAAGGACGACGCAATGGTCCTCCAGCCTAAACTTGTGGACTCGCTCACGGATGCAGACGTCCAAATGCTTGCAGGAGGCGAGCATCATACGGTGGCCCGTACGAAAGATGGGAAACTTCTAACATGGGGTCGTGTCGACGGCCATCAAGTTGGTCAGCCAGCCGAACTATTTACCAAGGATAACGCCGTGTTCGATGAGAACAATCGGCCTCGCATTCTCCTGAAGCCTACTGCTGTTCCTGGTACGTCTCATTATAGGTTTATTGCCCCAACGTAGCACTCATAACTAATATTATGAACTAGAAATCAACACCAAGTATGTTGCTGCTGGTGTTGACACCAGTCTCGCGGTTGATACGACTGGCCATGTATACTCGTGGGGCTTCTCCGCGAACTATCAAACGGGCCAGGGCACTACAGAAGATATCGAGGTTCCAACCTTGATCAATAACTCGGCCATCCGTGACCGAAAAGTTACCTGGGTCGGGGCTGGCGGCCAGTTCTCTATGGTTGCCGCCCACCACAATCAGGAAGCACCCCCATCGGTGAATGGAAATTAGATGGCGACGATGACGGTATACATGAGGGGGTAGAGTTACTTTGCATATCGGAATGGCTTGTAGGACTATATAATCTTTGCATTTCGACTATTGTTGGAGAAATGTATCGGCAGGGGGAACAATACGGTTGCTTTTGGCATGCATAGCGATTCACACGGACCGGTACAAGTGTAGGGCACACCTCAGATTGCGATGACGACTTGAGAGGTTGCTCTTTGATTACTCTAATAACCACTGTGGTATTAGAATGTTGAAGAGAAAACGCAGTTACCACGAATGGCATGCAATATATCTCGATTTTAGCACGCAATCTCCGTTAATACGCACTCTGTTATCACTGCTACCTTATCGACAGACACTGTGCGAGGTAGTAGATAGGAACTTCTTAGAAATAGGACATGTAAAGCATTCATACCTGCAAGGAACTTGGCTACATCGTAGTGCTACGTCGCGTATGGGATTTGAACCTGCTTATTTATCACTCTTCACCCAAATCTAGGAAACGCAGGGCAGACATACATACTACAACGGTAGAACCCTGGTTGACCACGTCCCCTCCTATTTCGATCGCTTGGCAACAGGACCTGACATCCGGGTACCTACCTGATTGCAACGTGACCGTTGGAGCAGAGGTTACGTAGATACGTAGATAGGCTGAAATAGCCATCTTGGCCGACGCGTGCGACCCCGCTTCCAAAACCCATTTACCAGGGATCTATCCCATGCCGCCCCCTGAAAAGCGCAGAGACGTAGAATGGGTATTGGAAAAGGGGACGGGCACCGGGCGATGGATTCTCTACATTAAGCGTCGTCGACAAGTGGGTGGCCAAGGGTGCCGGAGGCTCAGCTTCCGAGCGGGATCGTGCAGATAGATTCCAGGCCCTCGAATAGAACTCGCGCTCGCTCTGGACGCAGATGGGTTGCAACCGCGTCGTGGGACGGGATCGCTGTACCTAGCGAAGCCGACCACACTCATCGTGAGATAGCTACCTGCATTGGAGCTGTCACCTACTGTACCTACCTACTTATCTAATAAGTAGACCGATTGGGACTCATCAACCCCATGCACTGATAGGAAAAACGAGGGAATAATACCACTCTACATTCATTCTACTTCTATTAATATACAAGATAACCTTGCCCCTTCACCTCGGCCAAGGGTCTGGGGCTGGGTAGAGTCGCAATTGACTGATTGCTTCGTCACCGTGTAAACCGTCGGGGCGTGACCTCAGCAGTCGCCCTGACAGTTGACGGTTAATTACGATAATCTTAACCGGTTTACCACCTAACGAATGAGACGTTGCTCGGAATACAATTCCTGAACGAGACGGTCAAGCCTCCTCGATGCTGCGCGGTGATTACAAGGGAGGACGGACCGGATAGGGGGCGTTGAGTTCTAGGCTCTGGGTGACATATGGTCTGTCAATATTTATATGTGCTTGGCACCAGAGATGATGCCGCGAGCATCCAGTTGTCTCACTGACATCCTGTCGTGGCCAACGCTCTCTTCACAATGTTAGAGTATAGGCGAATTCTTACCTGGCTGGTGGTCTCCCAGGCCATCACTTCGCACGCAAAGCAGAATTGTCCACTGTACGGCCTAGGTTATCCGAAACCCACGAACCTATTCCAGTACGAAGAAATTCGAAGTGCCGCCACTGCCCTGGACACGCTGGTCGGACAATACATCGACAATGCGACCAACACGGGCTCCGACCGGTTCTCATACTCGGCCGAGGTCTTCTCAGCGAATGAGCAGGAACCGCTATGGTCTCACTACTGGACGGCAAAGAACCTGGGGAACACGCCGGGGGTCAAGAAGATCGACGGGAACACCGTCTACCGCATCGGGAGCCTAACCAAGATCTTCACGATGCTGACCTTCCTGGCCGAGGCGGGAGATTCCTCGTGGAACGAGCCCATCTCGAAGTACGTACCCGAAGTCGCGGATCTGATTGACGACGGGCCAGACGACACGTCGCATTCGCTCAGCTCGCCGGACTGGGCCTCGATCACCATAGGCTCTTTGGCGAGTCAGATCTCCGGCTTGATGAGAGATTGTGAGCGAACACTCTCGAGTATGGATTGGGGCTCACTACTAAATGAATAATGATTAGACTCGCTTCTCGGAGAACTCACCCAGAGCAGCAATATAAGTCAATTGACGGGAATCGGGCTGCCAGCCCTGGGCCGCGACGAAATCCCACCCTGTGGGGACGCTCCTGTGTGCACTAGAGCACGTAAGTTCTATTGTTACATACCTTCTCGTTTCCTCGTATACATCGCATTCTATCTCCTCCTCTATAATATCGTTTAATTATGGGGGTTACCTGTTAACCAACTCGCCCGCCGTAGAATTCTTCGCAGGGCTCAAGAAGCTCCCTCCCTCTTTCTCGCCCTTCACTACACCGGCCTATTCGGACATCGGGTACGTCCTGCTGGGCTACGCGTTAGAGAGGATGACGCGAAGGACGTTCCAGCAGTCTTTCAACGACAAGCTGGTGAAGCCCCTGAATCTAAGCCACACGTTCTGGACGGCGCCCAGGGATGCCCTGGGCGTCATACCAGGCGACAGGTACCAGACGACCTGGGCCTTCAATATGGGTAATGAATCACCGTGAGCTCATCCTCGGACAACTCGGTGTTGACTTGCGACTGAATGACTGATCCCGGAACAGCACTGGAGCGGTGTATTCCTCGTCTTCGGACCTGTCGGCGGTGGGTAGGGCCATCCTGAAATCAACCCTGCTCCCCGCTCCCGTAACGCGGCGATGGCTTAGACCTGTGACTTGGAGCTCCGATCCGGCATCCTCAGTCGGTAGTCCTTGGGGTGTCCGCCGCATCACCGTATCGCAGGGTACGTGGCCCCAACTACAACCTACAACTTACCTACCTCCCCAATTACCTACTTACCTCAGACATTCCCCCTCCGGTCTCCCCTTTCCCCCTTTTGTCCGGCTTCTTACTTGTCAACCATACTGACTAAACCAAAAAAAATAAAGACAAACCCTACCAATTCGCGACGACATTCAACAAGCTGGGCAACATAGGAAAGTACAGCGCCCTGCTTGCCGTGATCCCCGACTTCGACATCGGCTTCTCGATCCTCGCAGCAGGCGACATCCCCACGACGCTGGCGGTCGACATAGCCGACACGTTCGCCAACACGTACCTCCCGACGCTGCAGGGCATAGCGCGCAAGGCGGCGGCGGCGAGCTACGCGGGGCGGTACGCGTCGTCGTCGAGCTCGGGCGTCAACTCGTCGCTGACCATCTCGGTGGACGCGAGCCGGCCGGGGCTCGGCGTGGGGCCGTGGGTGAGCAACGGCAAGAACATGATGGGGCTCGTGGTGGCGCTCAGCCAGAACGTGTCGAGCGAGTACTGGGACAACATCCAGTCCAACGTGACGCTGTACCCGAGTGGGCTGTGGGACCCGGTCTCGGGCGGCGGGCGCAAGGTCGGGTTCCGCGCCGTCTTCGAGGACATGTCGCTGCCCGTCGTCCAGAAGCCCTACACCACCGACTGCTCCACGTGGGTCAGCGTCTCGGCCGTCGCGTACGGGTCGCAGCCGCTGGACCTGTTCATCTTCGAGCTCGATGGCGACGGGCGCGTCGTCGCGGTCGAGAACGCGGCGCTGCGGAATCGCATGGTGAAGGTCTCGTGATGGGTCTTGGTTGCTGCTTGTGTGGTCTTTTGAGGGATTTTCGCTTGCTTACTTCTTTCTTGCCTGTCTTGGGATTGAGGTATGCGGGTATCATACACGTGTACTAGGTAGATTTTCAACTATGTGACGATTTCCGACACTCGCCCTCGTGGAGTGCTTTGATGAAATCATGACTGGGCTGTCTCACTAGTCAGGTGCGCTGCGAGGCATCTTTCGGTATGTACCTAAACGGTATTAGAAGCAACTAGAACCACCTCCATCTTCAGCTGCAGCGTGCTTGTCCTCCTGGGCATTCTCCCCCCCAGGGCGAGGAGAGGGGTCGCAAGTGGATTGGCGAATGACGCTGCGTAAAAATCAAGTGGCTCGTACCATCATCTACCTTAGGTACATGTAGGCGTTGCGTGAAGTGGCTGAGTGTGACGGATGCGACCAATCGCGCGTTAGGCGTTCTCGAAGATCACGCCCTTTATGCATGCAAGTCATTACTGCCTGTCTAGTGTGGCCAATGAAGCGAAGTTGCGGCTCACCATGACTCCATGGTTTCTGCGCAATCGCGCGCAGAATGCTGAAGCGAAGCAGGTGCACTCCTCTGCGCAACCAGGCGCGAGCAGGCGCAATCCGTCGCAAGGCAACCGCTCTATATAGTTGATAAGCATGTGCCTGGTAGACGAAAACGCCCGATCGAGGTGGTGGTCTCTCACCGAAGACCGCCACCAAATTGCCTCTGTCCTGCTGGTCTATACTGCCATTACCTCACTGCGAGCCGGCATAGAAACCACGCTCACCACGCCAAAGTCCAACACGTTGCCCCCGACCCGGCCCAGATAGCGTGGGCATCACCACCATATCTACTGACTTTACGTTTATCCATGGAGATGGAACCCCTTCTCAACCGGACCACCGACCATGGAATCGACGACGGTCGGGAATTCACAGGACCGGAACTAAGAAAGAGAGGCTTCACGAGCGATGATATCTTACGGCTACTAGTCTATAGTCCGCTGGAGAACAAGTCGTTCGTGCCCAACGGAGCCCTGGACGACTTGATCACCTTCGACATCGTCGCCTCGACCCTGGAAGCCGTGGGAATCTCGATCGGAGAGCAGTCCCGTCTGGCCAAGGAAATCCTCGAGAAGGGGAGACGAATATTCGCCATCCTCTTGTTCATCAATCAAGTGAACGACATTGAGACCTTGTTCAGAGAAGGCTTTACCGACGAGATGCTTCCCGTCGCCTATTCGGCCGAGGGGGACAGCTGGAAAGTCAGATCATATCAGCCGAATTCGGACAACCTCGAGAAAGAAAAGGTCTGGGCATTCTTCCAACGCTGGAAAAAGAGCTCCATCTTCAGCTTCTGCGAGCGACAGTGGATGTTCCTCTCCCCCGTCTTCCGCAAAGAGCAGTTCAAGTACTTCTTGCACCGGGATGCCATCTTGCCCTTTGTATCAGCTAAAGGACAGATGAAGCAGTCGTATTTTAGCGTTGTTTTCCACGTAGATGTTCATGCTGCCCACCATCGCTTTCAACAGGTGAGTGAGGCGAGAAATTCCATGCAACGCGTCATTGCTAACAGGATCCAATCTCGAGGCCGTTGACCGTCCACTCGGTTGTGCCATCAAGGAGCTAGCAGCTCCAGATTGCGAAAACACGTTCGAGAAAGAATCGAATGCCCTGGCTTGCATGCGAGAGATCGACCACAAGCATCTCATCAAGTGCATTGCAGCAGTGCAGAAGGAGCAACGCTACTTCTTCATCTTTCCCTGGGCCGACGGGGGAAACCTGCGTGAATTCTGGGCGTCTCATGACTCCACGTCGCCCAACACGCAGACTATGTACTGGGCGATTTCACAGATGCGAGGCCTCGCTGACGCCCTGGCGGAGCTTCATAACTGTAATACACGCCACGGCGACCTGAAGCCGGAGAATATCCTCCGATTTTCCGAGGATCCCAGCCCCGGTCACGGGCGACTCGTAATCGCGGATGTGGGCTTAGCTAAAGTTCATACCAATACGACACGATCACGCGATTTCCCGACAAGAACGGTGACTGGCACGGCACGCTACGAGGCACCCGAGGCCTTCTTGCCACACCAATCACGCTCAAGGGTATACGATGTCTGGGGGCTGGGGTGCATTTTTCTCGAGTTCGTGACGTGGATCTTACAGGGATGGGAATTTCTACAAAAGTTGAACTCTTCATTCGAATCGTACGCCCATGTCGCAGCAAACGGGGCATCACCGCTTCACCAGGTCGTCCAGGCCTGGATGGAGCGCATGCTTCGGGATCCACGGTGTGCTCGAAACACTGCTCTTGGTGAGATCCTCGACTTTACTAAGCACCGATTATTGGTGCCCATTCAGCATGAGGGGGACGCGCCCTGGCGTGCGAGTGCTAAAGAGCTATATGTTCACCTTGACGCAATCAACAACCAGTACTCGGATCAGTCGACGTATCCTCTTGATCCAGAAACGTGGGAAACACTCAGACGAAGCAATATGTCACCCGTCAACCCGGGTGTGTCGTTTTTGCTACCGCCAATGAACTCAGGGGGTCTTGAATTACCTCACCGATTCAAACGGAGCAGAAGAGTTCTGGCAATGCCCCAATTGGCGCCAACGTCCAGTGACGCGAACTTCATATTAGGAGAAAGTCTTACGAGAGAGCCGACTGCCATGGACATTGACCTCAACGCCACAGCGAAGCCAAGCCAAGACTCTTGCACACCATCACTCAACCTTCTCGCGCCTGTCCCGAAAGTAAGAGTATCCCAAGCAGGGTTTTCCCAGGATACCCAAGAACATACGCATGGTTTCATTAAAGAGAAGGAAGTGAATAAGAAGAGCTCGAGATCAACAACAGACGATGTCAGCTCATGCGACAGTGTGTGGAGTGTCAGTTCTGGCTGCAGCTACGATAGCGCCAGCTCTATAAGTGAGAACATGACTGAGGGTGGCCCACAAGAAAACAGAGTGTTCGAAAATCTAGTCAAGTATGAGAAAGAACACATTGCCGACAGGGCGATTTCCTGGTTCTCGCGGGTGCTTGATTCTGGACTCACTCTGGCAGCATACCAACAAGGAGAAACTTCCGCAGCAGGGGGCTCTCCATCAGGTAGCGGCCAACTAGTGGACAACAACATTGCAGGAGTTTCGGCACAGAAAAAAAGAAAAGGAGCGAGCGATGACGACAAAGATGACGAAATCGAAGGCGACGATGACAGTGAGGAAGAAGGCCGGAAGGGCAAGGGGAAGAAAAAACCGAGAACGAGCGCGCATCAAAATCGAAAGCTTGCGTGCCCTTTTTTCAAGTGCGACCCGGAGCTTTACGGCAATAAAACGACCTGCCGCGGTCACAGTTGGGATACCGTTCATCGTGTCAAGTATACATTACCTAAGCCCGAACAACTTGCATCTGTCGCTAATAGTTCGCAGAGAACATCTCTTTCGCAAGCACACGCAGCCGGAGGGGAGATGCCATCGTTGTCTAGAAGAATTTGAGAACGTATCAAGCCTCCAACAGCATCAACGGAAGTCTGTTCCATGCGAAATTATCGAAAACACCAAAGGTGAAATTTACATTGACGCGCAAACTGCACTTAAACTCCGACGCAAGTCACCGAAGGGGTTGCTACCCAAGACATCCGAGTCGGTTAAGTGGAAGGAGATGTTCATGCTTCTTTTTCCAAAAGTCGAGCCCGTCCCTAGTCCATGTACGCGTGCAATCAGCATGATCTAGACGAGACAATGAAAGGCTGATTGTATGCAGATTTCGACGACACCCAGGAGAAGCGGTCGGAGCTTGAAGTGATCCAAGACTTTTCATCATTTGTCGCTAATGAATTGTTAGCTGAGATGGATGCAGTATTGATCGAGTCTGGCATCGAAGATGCTCTCAGGGCCCGACTAGTCAAGAAATTTCAGAGTTCTCAGCCAATGATTCAAGAAAAATATCTTCGGAAACAGCGAAAATGCTCCTCCACTGTTACGCAACAGGAGGTCGAGAGCTTGCCCGGAAATACGATGGCAACCGACCCCGAAGAGCATTCCCATCACGGCGGACACCCTGCTGAGTCTGGGAAAGAAGACGATACCAGAAACAAAGGAGGCGGTAGTACTGAAGATACCCCGTTTAATCACACCTCCAACAACAATAACGCAAACTCTGGCCGGCGGTTTACTGAGCAAGGACTGATGCCAGACTGGCTTGTCAATTTTGATCTGTCAAGCCTTTCTCAATTGACCCCAGTTCCGTCTGATAACACGAATTACCACACAGCTCCTGCAACACTGCAAAGCACAGCATCGTATCCACTCCATAGTCCCAGACAAGATAACAGTAACTCTCAACATACGCGCGAGAACCCAGCGTACACTTGGAATATGCACTCATCTCTTCCAAATAGATATAGAAATCTCGGCGCTATCTCAGATACCACCGACTTACACCGCATATGGCCAAGTTTAGGACAGGGAAACCTAACTTACGACTCAGCAGACTCCGAACTTACCCCAGTACCCCCATTGCCGGCGGGCAGAATCAGTGGCGAGACTGCGGGACCATCGTATCCATTTTGGCAGCAACTGGGAACTATTGGAATTGCTGATGTTGCAGATCAGTCCCTAAACACGCATTTCAATCATCTTGATATGACCAGGAACGGGTCACTTACGAGACACCCAAATGACCTCCAAGAGGCTACCACTGGCTACCATCAGCCCTCTTACGACCAAAGTACCAACCCTACCTTCTACGACTCTGGTTATCTTACTATGAGGCAGCCGAGAGGGAACAATGCGGAGGGCGCACCCAATTGGGGCCACCTTCCCGAAGATGGTGAAAGACAGTACAGGCCGAGGTGATATCCATGCGCTTGATTGACGCTAGAGCAATGTCAAGAATACCGATTCGACTCATAGTGGACAGCGAGGGAAAGCGACCCACTGTTGTCTTCATCTTTTAGCTTGTCGTCATTGGGGTTATTGTTTATCGGCGCTGGAATTTGTCGAATGAATTATGCTCATGTAAAGGAGGTGTTGTATCTGTGCCTTTTGAGATTTATATAATTCGGCTATTAGACCACATGTTGGGTATGCATCTATAGCCTCAAATTTGACACCCCAAATACAGATTGAGAATCAGGAACCATATTGGAAAGGCTGGATACCGGCGGAAGCCCAGGGGCGTTTCGGGCGTACTAAGCACTAGGTAGTTGCATAAATGTACCTGCCATTGCTGGCTGTACTCGAGCTCCAATATAATGAAGTTTCAAATGTCTAAAGCAAGGACATCATCCTGTTTGCAAACGTTCGCATTTCGCCTTTAATAGCACGACTACATCTCCAATAGTACGCATATGACGGAAAAACAACGCCGTTAACTCCAACGCTGGATTGGAGGTATATATGAACTACGCGACAATACGCGCTTGCACTAACGTGGCATCCAGAGGTCTTAGCACCTTACCATGAGAAGCATACTGGTGAACGTGTTTGATATTATCCGGGGAAAGCTGCATCCCGGCCAGCGACCCGACAACTCGGGGACGACTCTATTGCCTGACTAGTACAAGGCCCGACTCTATAAATACCCGTTCCTAATATTAATTTTCTCTGATGCATACAATTCGCACCATTGCCGTCGCCCCCCATTCCAACCGAATCAGTTATGACGAGGGCTGGGCGCCTTACTGGATAAGAAAGGTTAGGCGGCTTAGCAAGATTTAGTTGGGGGAATGAGGGCAGCATTGGCGGGAGGGGGTGGCGATGCTGACTGGCGAAAATGGAGGTACACAATAGGTAGAGAGATGATTGTTTCACTGTACGAAGTAGCGGTGATGGCTTTTAATAGTGTAGGTAGTACTGGGAAGGTCGGCATAGACATTGTTGTATTGGTGGCACATGTATCCTATCTATGGCACTTGAAGATCTAGATATAGAACAAGTACCTAGGTACATGCCGTGTTTCTGACCATGGCATGATCTGCGGCATGTTACGCGATAGGTACTAGATACTTGACCTAGGTAGCAGGTATCACAGCGTACTTCGTAGCACGGACAGTACTAAAAATAGATAGGAGGCTGCCTAGTGGCTTGGCGTGATACCGTCTTGGTGGTTCGGCCCGCAGCTCTAACGTATGACCTTCCGTCGTGATGGATGTATTTATATATAAACACAACCGAGTCTCGTGCCCGCTGCCGGCAATGATGCAGTTTGACATGAAGGTTGCCGACGGACGCATGGTTCACGGGTCATTTATCTACGTAAATGGAGTCGACAACACCAGACAGACAGCATTCGCATCGCCATACGCGACAATGGACACCGTCTCCTGTCTCGGAAAACGACCAGTTCGAGCAGTACGAGTTCCACCCGAGTCCTGAGTATCACACTCAACCCGATCCGCCTCAAGGATATGACCACATTCCAGCCGCTGCCTCCGCCCGGAGCATAAGTTCCACCCTTCAACCTCTCCAGAAACCGCCGACGAAGCGCAGAACGAGCTTGGGCGCCTTTTGGGGCCCCTGGACGTGGGAGCTAGCAAACTGTGGCCTCCTTCTGGTCTCCCTGTTCGCCATCCTAGCGACGCTCTATCCTCACGATGGACAGCCTCTGCCGAAGTGGCCTTTCTCCATTACCATCAACGCACTTCTGTCCATCTACGCCGTTGTCATGAAGGCGAGCATGCTGCTGATTCTAGCCTCCGGGATCGGTCAGCTGCAGTGGAGCTGGTTTCTCCATCCACACTCGTTGAAGGATGTCGTCCGTTATCGTGAAGCCGCGCAAGGGCCACTAGGCTCCCTTTATTGGCTCTATAAACATCACATCCGCCAGCCTCTCACTGCGCTGGCAGCTTTGATCATCATCACAGCCGTGGCCGTGGATCCGTTCATCCAGCAGCTGGTCCAACCCGTCGACTGCAAGCGGCTCGAGGACGAAAACCAGCGACCGTCGATACCTCGTACGAATTATCTCAGTTACGATAGCGGCTCTTTCCCGCCCGATTTCCTAAGTTCCATTGCCTCCGGATACTACACACCCCAGAACCTCTCCGATTTCACCTGCGGCACAGGTAATTGCACCTTTAATGCTGAATACAGCAGTCTAGCATACTGCAGCGTCTGCGAGGATGTATCCGACAGTGTGCAGATCGACCAGCACTGCACGATATACCAAAATGGAAAATTAAAACCGGGAAGCTGTTACAGCGCAGACACTCCTGGTGAAGGGTTCATAGTCGGCAAGAACTTGACGACTACGTTGACTTCGGCTTCTCCACCCCTGTCGCTGAACTTCCATTACAACTACGATCCGGAGAACGCTACAGTGACCACACCAAAGCCGACGGTCTTCGGAATCGGAAGAATTCCCCGGACCCTGAACACGTCTAGTCCTAACAATACTATTAACCGCATTAGCCTAGGCAACGATATGGGCATTATCCTGGCGCAGACGGATTTCTCACTTACGAATCATGACCCGAACGGCCCAGGGGTTAGAGCGGGCTGCGACGACGCTGCATCGAACAACACTTGGTGGTGTCGCCAGTACGGCGCAGCCACTTGCTCTCTCCAGCCTTGCGTTCGCAGTTACACCGCGAATGTGAACGGTGGGCGACTGGCAGAGACATTGGTTGGCCAGTCCGACGCAAACATGACATGGGGATACGGCGAGTCCACCTCGACGAGTGAGCTTGTCTTCCTACAGAATTTTCTGGGACTCGTGGACACACAGTGCATCAACGATGCTGAGCGACAGGGACTCACAGCCGCAGGCTATTCAATCGATGGCAGCACGCGATGGCTCCCGTACAACCTGACATTCAACCCTCGCATCGAGACGGCCGCGGATTCCGCATTTCCAGAATCGCTGCTTACGCACAAGTGTCTCTACTCACTCGATTCCGACTTCAATCAGGACATGTGGACATTTATTCTGAACCAGTTCATCATTGGCATCGTCGAGCGCGAGTACCAAGACGGCGCGCATCGGCCCACTTACCTAGGCTCAACGCAGCTCGTCTCTCTCTTCGACTCATCCCATGTCAACGAAACGACGATCAGTACCGCCATGAGCAAGCTCGCCGACGCCATGACGATGTGGATTCGCACGCACGGGCACGCCTCCCATAGTGCGCGGGCCGTCGGCGAAGAATACCGCTATGCCATCTGCGTCAAGGTGAACTGGGACTGGGTCGCGCTTCCGGCCACGCTGACGGGGCTGACGCTGATCTTCTTCCTCCTCACGGCCATCTCGATGTATCGTCAGCGGCTTTACGTCTGGAAAGGGTCGCCTCTGACGCTCTTGTTCCACGGGCCCGGTGGCATGAGTTGGGTTGATCCGGCCCTCGTGGCTGCGAATCCCAAGTCGACGACGGAGGTGGACCTCACGACTGATCGGGGCATGCAGGATTTCGCGGATCGAATAACTGTTCAGGTCTCCAGAGAAGAAGACCGCTCCATTTTTCTGAGCCAGGTTCAGGTGCCGTCCATCAGAGTGCGGAAACCTTGGGGCTTGTGGCCTTCGAAATCAGGGAAGGGCCATGTGGACAATGATGACTTGGAGTATTCCGAGATGCGAGGTGTGGAATGAAAGAAACAGTTCTTTTTGAGAAATAGTGCATACGTTTTTTTATTTCTACGCTTGCTTGAAACTTGCGATAAGTAAAGTATCAAGGAGGACGGGCTGGAGCTGACACCCCGGCGCCCATCTCTTCCTACTGGAGTAAGGTAACCTGCACGCTTTCCTAAGTCGTGTCCTACTACGTTAAGCTACAGGAAAACACGATGAATACGAAACCCGCGGGAGTAACTGAGCCAGCCTACTCGAAAGACTTTTTTAACAAGAAGCAACGCTGGGGACGTTCTGGCAGGATCCGTATTTCTTGCCGCCGGTAACGCTAACGCCCGACCAATTCCACCCGGTGCAGGCACCGCTGCCGCAGACGATGGCGACGTTGTAGGCGCTGCTCTCCACCCCGCTGGGGCCGGTAACGCCCTGGATCGTGAGGTCGGTGATGGGGACGCCGCTGGTCGGGCTTCCGTGTAGGTCGCCGCCGTTGTAGTTCTGCTCGATGAGGATGCCGTATCTGCATAGGAGGAGAGGTGAGCTTAGACGATGTTATAACAACATTGTTCTCGGAACCATTGCTTACCCCGTGATATCTGACAGAGTGATGCCGCTGTATGTGACACCCTTGATGGTACCCGTGGCGCCCGCGACGGCTTTGATACGAATACCTGCGAGTTCGATATTACTTAGTAACTGCGTCTACACCCTCGAATACACATGCGCGAAAAAAAGGGGCTTAATACCATTTGCCGACTTTGTCACGGTGGAGTCTTTGAAAGTGACGTTCTCGACCGTGTTATCATCGCGGCCTCCAACCGAGCCAATGGACAACCCGTGGCCGCCAGAGCAGAGACCTCCGGAGAACGTGATATCCTAGGACAGCAACACCAATGTCAGCCTAGTTCGTCAATTCCAAGCGGTTTCCTCGCCGAAACCCGCAATAACGTACCGTTCCGGAGTTGACGGCGACGCAGTCGTCCTGGTTATACACCTTCGCCCCCGCGATGGTTATGCCGGAGCTCGACCCGATGTCGAAGGCGTCCGTGTTGTGGCCGCCGGCCGAGTCGCCGGCCGAGTTGTCGATGACCATGTTGGTCACGGTCAGGCCCTCGCAGCCGTTGATGCTGACGGCCTGGACGGGCGTGTTCCTGATGTTGACGTTGGTGATGGAGGACGAGCCGGTCAGGGAGTGCGCGGCGAAGAACTTGGGCTTCGTCTTGCCGCCGTTGCCGCCCTGGCCGTCCCACCAGCGCGCGCCGTCGGGGTTGAGCAGGGACCCGCTCGCCCCCTCGACGGTGATGTCCTTTCCCTTGATCTGCAAGAGCGGGCCGGCCCATTCCTTGTACCCCCATGTCGTGGTCCCCTCAAAGACGATCTGTGGAACGAGATTCGACGGTTAGCTGATTGGTTGGAGACTGGATGTAATACGGCGTCATGGCATCTTACGTGAGTACCGTCGGTGAGCTTGGAGAGATCCAGCGTCGTACCAGATGGCACGGCAACGTTGGATAGGACGATGGTGGCACATGATGCCTGGGACTTGCTGGCCGATGAAGCACCCTGGGACCCGGAGAACGTGCAGCTCGCTCGCTTCTGCAGGACGTTGTCCAGGGAGGGCGCAGGGGTGACGGCGGGTGCGGCGACAGGGGTAGAGAGGGCACCGGTTGCCCCAAGGGCGATGACCAGGAGCGCGGGAGATGTGACGAACATGTTGCCAAATAGGGGAGCGAGGAAGCGGGATGGTGTCTTGGCCTGGGAAGACAAGCTTTTCGACGTGCAGTAGCCATGTCTCGGCCATCTTGGCCAAGACGGCCCTTATATAACGAAATGATGCTACGACGTCTCGTAATAGATCGCAACATGGGAAGGGGTCTGGATGGGTAGTACCCAGGGTAGGCAAGATAGATTCTGTCCGCGGCCGGTTTCGTATCCTGGTCGAGGAGAAACATACTCCTCCAATAACATGAGTATTTGGCAATGAGCAGAGACATCATTGCATTATGCATGAGTTTGTTCTTGCGGAACTCATACGCCTTTCGGAACCTCACTTACGATATTGTCTGGCGAGGATGTTTTCGTCCATCGTCAACCATTTATACACATCACGCCCATCATACTTCATATATAAAAGATACATCTAGAGTCAGCAAATCTATCAAAAATACATTTTTCCCAAGCTACCCCTATAGTTTATCAAACATCAATTATATCTAAATAGAAATAAGTCATCGGTCTAGCAAGCTACTGTACTTTCCCACCGCATCCCCTACGCCAACCAAGCGTGTAACTCGAACTTAAAAATCATCCACCAATCATACCTGTACGGGGGAGGCTAGCGTATGAACTTATCTCGATCTGGCCCCTTTCGGGGAGGAGATGTCGCGCTAATCGGCTTCTGGAACTTGAGGATTTTAGCACGGTTAGGAGTTTTTGGAATGGTAATAGCTAGCATTTCATGACAAGCAGCATGGAAATCGAAAACGCCACCAATAGATCTTTTAATACTCCTCAGTAGGGCGCCACATTGATATCGCGCTGCCGCGCTCGTGCCTTAGGCCCGAACCGGCTGGCGGGTCCAGGTGAGGAAAAAAGGCTCTACGCCATAAACAACTCCGGGACGTGCTGCGATCTCGACCTTTTTGGCAATGATTCGTTGCGAAAACATGGAGAGCTACAGCCGACACCTAGTTGAACGTAGTCAGCATACAGCTCCTGTTCGATTGACCCGTTCATTCCCCAGTGGCCTAACAGTTGGTAAGTTAATTGTAGTTCAAGATGCTACCCCAATACCGCGCCTTAAATCATTAGTTGAATCCGCTAGAGTATTTTACGACTGTGGCACCAAGCTCCTCGAAAATCGGTCGCATCTTATCCCCTTCGAGCGAGATCAAGTCGATAGATATAGACTTGTCAATTGAGCTTGTCTATACAGGAATAAAGTTTCAAAGTAAATTCCGTTATACTGATCTGTCATAAGTGAAAGCCTGGGGGCCACTTGAATCATGTCACGGTATAGTAGGTAGGTCAAGGCCACAGATCTAGCTAAGCCAATTGGCAGCACCGGTATAGGAAAGATATGCTTCTGAATGTCTATAAAAGGAGCTCCTTGGCTCTTGCTATCGTATGTAGATTCCTAGAAGGCAGGCTCATCTGAAAAGGCTAGGTACACTTGATCTCGTATCGTCAAAGGCACTGATTTCCTCATTCCACCATATCTCCCCACACCTCCGTCAGGGATGAGGATGGGCCTGCAAGGTCTACTTTGCAAGAGGTAATCCGAGATTTCGATGCCAAAATTAGTTTTCTCACACTTTGTTTCTTATTCCATTTAGTTATTTCCGGTTTTCTGAATGTTACCGTGGCAACCGTCTTTTGTTTGGATATCTCACTCTTCCTAAAGCTCATTGGACGAATGTTTCATAAGCCCCTTTTCCTTGTCTAGGCAATTTTGAACTCCTTCCCGTCGTGAAGAAATTCCCGGTGAAGTTGCACTCCAGGCGCTGCCCAAGTCAAATAACTACAATAAACCTCAAACAACCCAGCTCGATACCATATCCCGCTTGACTTTGTCTTGAGGAGCATGAACCAACACTGCTTGGGATCTCCCCCAATATAAATACACTGCCATTTCTGTTCGTTGTTTAATTATTCCGAGAGCTGCAAATCGGGTATACAATTATCGGATAGGTAGAGATGAGCATCATATTTGAATAACTTCCATGACCCTGATGTCCCCGCATTTCCTTCAAATGGGCCACTTCTCAACCCGCTTTTCGGATTACTGTTGTAGAAAAACGAACCTACCGGAACTGGAACTGCCTTCAGGCAAAGAAATACATCGGCCAAATTGGATGGCCGATCCTTGTGGGCCCTTGCGGACAGTTTAGATCTCGTCCCCGACTCATCTTCAAAAGCAAAGTTTAGAGCTCGATTCTGATTGGGGGGCCACAGAGCCGACTGTCTTAGGGTAGCGAAGTGCACTCCCCCTGACCATCCAGCCCATGTCCAAGATGGAAATTTGGGTCGGCGTTTAACGGAAGTTGATCCATGATGGCGCCAACTAAGAGAAATTGTGAAGAGAAGGTTACAAAGTCGTTCGTGGATCCCGACAGGGTATGCTAGTCCGTTGACCCTGGCGAAAGAGCTGACCCCTACGAAAGAGTTGACCATGATTGATTCAAATCTCTGCATAATGCCCATGAATGCGTTCAGGGCATCTTTCTCGTACGTTAGCTCTCGCCTTGAATAGTCCTCTACGCACCCGCAGTACTGTACGAACAGCTGATATACTGAAGTGGATTTAAGATCCGCGTTCCTAAAGATTGTGTTGAGGCCGAACATGCCGGCCCTGAAGACGTCCTTGGATTTAGTTCTGGTTTTGATGTGTAGGTCATCAAGCGGAGTTCCCAAGTTTTCGCAGCAATTCATCATATTGCACTCGAGATAGGCCTGCTCCTTCGTGAACACTAGACGCCGGCGCGCGAAGATGGCTTCTTTAAAAGTCCAGCCTCGGGTGGACCATCGCGAATTGCGGATTGACTGTTGAGGGTCTGTCACCCATGATAAGTTGGTTTTCCCAAGGTCTATCATTATTTTGTGTGCCCATGCGGGAAGTGCTGACGCCGGCGAGACTATCGTTCTCATCCCCACACGCTGAAATAATAGTCAACTCGGCTCTCTCGTAGATAAGGTCCATCTGGCGAATCTGGTCGTGTTTGGAGTTCGCGTCATCCTGGTCAATACAATACTTGTCAACCCAGAGAAAGGAGTAGCCTAAATTTCTTGTGACAGAGATAGCATCGTCGATGACCTTGGGCAGGGCAACAGGCAGTTTTCTAGAACTAAAGACGTGCTGAGTATTGCAGTTCGAGGGCGCATTGAACTCGCCCCAAACGTAACTAAGTGCGACGTATCGGTCGCCGTCTGCTGCTGGCCTGACCAGTCGTGTTGTGCAGTCGATGAGCTGCAGATCTTTGATCATGGGAGAATCTAGGCGGCAGATGTTGTGATACTGTTGGCAATAGCCAATCCAATCACCAATCGTTTTGGGATCGTAGTATTCGGGAATCAGTCGGGGGGTGAAGAAATTGGTATCAGCATGAGATCTAGAAAGGACTGCTATACCGTTTCGGGCTGCTGTGATCAGTTTGTGGATAACTTTGGACTTCTTTCTTCTGGAATTTGTTCTTCCAGAAACGTCTCTCTTGCGAAATCGTTCTTGAAAGTAATCTCGATGTTCGATAAATAAGGCCAGCGAATTGCCTTGGATGGCACTGCTTTGACGTACAAGTCCAGAGGCCAGAGTGAAAGGTAATGCCCTCAGTTCGTCAGCATCCCCTTGAAGGTAGTTTTCCTCCAGGATGGCCCCAGCCAGTTCTTTATCAAGGTAAGATCTGCTGAGCATCAGACACAGCTGGCATTCAGTTTTGCGAGGTGTCCGGAAGCGTTGGCCAACAATTGCCAGAGGAAATCCATAGCTATCCTCCGACTTTGGAAATTTGATATCGAGACTTGCTGGATCGTTGCTCAGCTCGCCAACAGTGCGAAGAATTGCTTGAACATCGCGACACTCATCGCATGTGTCTGCTAACGCTGCCAGCTTCCGACCGTCGTATTTGCGGGAGTGGGGTGTTTCATTAGATCGTTTCCGCTTGCGACCCAGCCCATCGGTGAGGATCGCCATAGTATCCATCGTTCGGTCGCCTTGAGGCAGGTCGTGGAACTGTCGCGATTATCTTGGTATGGATAGCTTAGGATGCATCAACTAGTAATTACTTCATCATTTTCCTGACCATGGAAAAGGTGAAGGGCTGTTTGCTGGTCTCACCTACGTGGCGGTAGGCCGGAATGACAAGATAAAGTACATTATAAGTGCGAGGCGCACAGCAACGCGGGGGATACTTCATCGCATCATCGATTCTGCCTCGCAGAGAAGCGAACTACAAATCAAGTCAATTAAGCTTTAGATCGCTGAGATGCATATTGTCTACATGACTGATAACAGTCTGCGTATTTGCCTCACTACTTGATGGTTGGGAAATGAAAGAGAGCATTATAAGTGATGGTACGGGTTTCGTCGTGTCAAAGTCGGTATTTTTGTTGTTTCAATGTTGGTAAATCAGGACGTTACACCGCAGAACTTCGCCAATCTGACATGCAGCCATACAAATACTAAAATGCACGAAGCGCGCCGTGACGCGGTATGTATTAGAATTGATCCTCAATTGGGAATAGTTGGGGTCAAAACCAGACTGTACCGGGATTTTTTACGACACCATTGGCATCACCACGGGCGCCGCTGCGTCGAGAAGGGGGAGGCGAAGACCAACCTATCCCGAACGCACACAGCCTCCTCGGGGCCGTGGGAAATCGCTGCATCTACAACCACCCGCGAATCTCTAACGACCTCGGGAGTGCGGAGAGAACTCGGGTCCCCGCATTCTCGGCGCAGTTAAAGCGAGAGATACAACCACAGCTATTCCAGACAGCCTAGCCAAGAAAGAGGAGACGACAGCAAGAGTAATGAAGGCCAGGAACCCAAGATCGCCATCCACATCACGTACCTCGGTCCCCCCCCGGTAACTCAATCCAGACAGCCACTCTTCAGCACGAGGACCTCCATAGCCGTCGCCGACCGTACCCGTAAAGGTGATTCATTCGTGGCTGTGGTACCATGAGGGTATTTGAAGTGTTCCTCATTCTCGGGATAGTTAAGGCTTTTGGGGCACCCTGGGCGCGTTCTCACGAAGCTAAATAGCTGTCCTCTACCTGTGGAGCATACCAAGGCGCTACTTTTAGTGGTGTTAGTTGCCTAAGTTTTACACTGGTACAAAGTACTCCTGCTGAATCACTTACGCCACGGCTCTAGTAGATTGTTCAAGATTGTTCTCAAGTCTGCACAAGGTAGATAGTGGGAATGCAATATAAAGTTGGTAAAGGTCAGAGGAGAGTTGTGTCTAGTTCAGGGTATGCAGGTACTTGAACGGCGGTACCTATTCGAGATACTAGGTATGACACTATGACCTGCTACACCCAAGGAGTTCCTAATCCTGCTGACTGGCATCAGTGGGAGCAGAGCAACCCGCCTCTTACCCCCTTTCTGCTGATATAGCTGCGGCTATACCCGCAAGCAAACACACTATAAGCATGTGGTGCAGGCTTACTGCCTGAGGTAGGTACAAGTAGGTAGTGCTACACGCTGGAGTGACGAGCTAAAATCATGATAGTCTTGCAAGACTGTTCCAACGAGCCTACTTGCATATGTAGTATTTAGACAAGGGCGTTGTTCACAAATTTGGCCACACACATTATTCTGTTTACCATTCAGTCCATGCCAATACGCTGTCGTACCTATAATTAAGTAGGTACGAAGTAATGAATCAGGGTTTAAAAGTGATGGATAGGTGGTGCACTCTAGTGGAGACTGCCTGGAATTCTTAGCTCTTGGCATTGAGAGAATTTGATATCCTAGGTAGGTATATCACTGCTTGGCGATCCTCAATTGGGGACTCAATCGGGGGGGTATTTATGTACAAGAGTTAGTAGATAGCAAGTTCGGATACACTCACAAGGGTTTAGACAATGTGGGTTAGGACTCCATGATATAGGTAGTAGCGCCGAGGTCAACTAGTGCATGAATGAAATTCTCCTCATGTATCCGTTATACCCGAGCTTACTAGTTTCCCCTGTCTCATCCTTCATTCTTTAACTCACACACATATCTGTGTGGACGGAGGACTGCTCATATATCTTCGTCATGGCGGTAGCAACGGAACCATCGTCGGATGCGGCGCAAATCAAGGAGGAAGGCATCAGCACAGATCTTGACTCTCAGACGCAAGACGACAATGGAGCCAAGAGCGATGGGTCCAATTACAGAAAACCGGCCGAGCATATGACGACGCGTCTGAAAGTGAAGATATTCGTCATCGATTCTCTGACCTCTGCCCTCCTAGGTTCTGGCATCAACTTCGGAATAGCTTACGGTACGTGCCACCCTAGCGCGCGCTTTGCGCATGCTCTCATTATTTAACTCGGCTTCAGCCACGTATAACAACCAAGCTGCCGGCGTACATCTGTTCAGTTTCCCAAACGCGCTCGCGGCGGACTGCAGTTTCACGCTGCTTGCTCAGTTCATCGTCACTTGGCTCGTCGAGGTTTTCGTCGTCAACAATGACTTGCGAAAGGGGTGGGTGGAACCGATTGGCTTCTTCCGCGAGCCGAAGGGGAAGTTCTGGCGCTGGTATTTTCTTCTCGATAGGGAGAACCAGATGCCGCATCAGGTCAAGGGCTGGTGGAACTGGGTCAGGTTCATCTGGTCGCAGGTCCTCAGATCCGTCATGCTCTTCCTTGTGTTCTTCCCACCTGCATTTGGCGTGAGCATCGGTGCGCTCACGGCAGTAGGCACGAAGACACCCTACGGCGATTGGAATTTCCCCGACACGTATACGCCTCAGATCTATAAGCTTATCCTAGGGGTAGTGATCGGGTCCATAGGAACGCCGCTTATGTCTTTGTACACCATCGTGCGAGTTGGCTGGGTTTTGAAGGCTAGTAAGAGGGCCGAGGAGTAACCCCAAACGAAAGGGCTGACTTCGCGACTCATTCACGATTTACTAATCCAACGGATACCTCGTAATAGTATAGATCAGAAGCTTGCTTCGAAAGACAATGATAATGCGCTTCGTCATTCACCAGACCGTACCGCGAAGCCTTGAGGCTGCTATCAAGAGACAGTCCATGGCGACCAGGATGGCGAACCCTCCGATTGCCCGTTGTCCTTCAGCTACAACGACATGAATGCGCCTAGAAAGATGATCGTCAATGGTAATGGTACTCAACAGCTAAAAGAAGACACGAAATTTGGCGCCGGTGATATGAATCGGTTGATCAGTGGCTACGTATTGCTAACAGCAGCGGAGACGCATCAGCGTCAGTAGGATCTATCAACAATATAGTGCGATTGTTGCGACAGGGGACACTGCAGGAGAATACATAACTTCCAGAAAGCACGCTTCTGCGTCTTGCCCCAGACAATCTCGAGTTCGCCCACTTTACAGGAACAGGAACACGAACGAGACACAAAACAGACATTGCAGAGGAGCCTGTGCGGAGAGACCCCTCAGAACTTGCAATTACTTTAGAATCGCAATAGACGCGGCTCTCCGACGGACACACCGGATCGAGGCGACTCAACGCAAGGCTATAGAACCCGTCGCAGCCTTAAGCGATACCCGAGCTATACACGCGGGGTCGATATTTTCCATGCGGTTTCACCGAGATCCGATAGACCAACAGCTACCTAGCATGGCAAAACTTGTTCTCTCGATTTTCTGACAAGATCTAGGCTTCTGGGCAGGCCAGTAGCCGTGACTTGGATAACATCTACGGCCAACAAATATCGCAATTCGACCTCTTGAATGACACCGTTACGTTGTTCTAGACCGCCTTCGGCCCGAAACCACATAATCCGCCATAGCTTCTTGAAAATACTGTACGACACGTAACCACAAAACACTGGGGGCTGCTCTACAACGAATTCTCATACCTCGCCACTATAGATGTTGATCCGCAGCTCACGGACCCGTTATTTGCGATGCTTGTAACCTCCGCTTGGGCAGTTCCGATTTCAGCTCCGGGCGATCCATCCGCGAACGACGATGTTACCGACACCTTCTAACTTGATACTCACATTATACTGGCGTAGAAACCCTCGGCGATACGAGCCCCGCTAACAAGACCAATGCTACCCCTGTCGACCAGTTCCGCCCCAGTGACAACGCCACCGCGACCAACATCACCGGTAGACGTCGCATTGGTCAGTACGCATCATTGACACACATCTAGTAGCTCTACTAGCAGCTGCACTGATCCTCTTTGTTCTAGGCTGGGCCACTCGTCCGAGGACTGACGTGCTACCACGTAGCCCCACGATTTTCGCATCCGCTATAGCACTATTAGCGGGCGGGAATATCTTTGATCGACTGCCACCTGACACGCCGTTTCTGTCTCCCGAGGAGACTGCCTCAGCTCAGGGAGGCCCCGAGACACGATTCTAGATGGGCTGGGGGAGCTTGGCGGATGAAGAGGGTGCAGCTAGAAGTGTTGCACGACGCCAATAGAGACATCGATTGGTTCTCGAGCCTCCCTCGGACTCTACGAGATATTGGTATGAAGGCGGCCTGGTGTAACTGCAGACCTCAAATCCTGGGGTAGACTAACCCCTTGTACTTCCTGAACTACTACTCATGATTCGGAACTAGATGTCACGGAATCTTTTTATTCATAGTGACTAGTGAAAGTAGGACATTTTGTCCTTTACTAGTCTAGTGTACTCAGTGTGCCTGGCATCAGCCTTGTCCGGCGATCGATCACAACGCAACAACGCCCCCGTTCCCTCACGAATCATGGTGCAAATGAAGATCGCACATCTATTTCAACCGACACGACTGCACGAGTAATCACATCTCACGCGTGATCAATGTCTGAGACCCTCCACCTATTTTGCCTCATTTTGATCATCATCAATCGTACCAAGAGGGCGATGGTTGTCTTGAACGTAAGGATGATTGGCCTGTTTGTCATCATCGCCCTCCGCCATAACGCCCGACTCAACAGCTGAGTGGCCAGGAGCCGAGACCTTCATCTCGCCCAACTCGATATCGCGGGTCAGCTGATCGAGCCTGCTCGTCTTTTTGTGCGTCTTCCAAGCGGGTCGTCCGGAGTCGAACACCTCGTCCATCTCTTCGAGCGTGTATCCCTTGGTTTCGGGAGCCATGAGCGTCATGTGGATGCACGCGGCGCCGTTGAACGCGGCGAAGATCATGTACATCTTCCAGTTGATGGCCCACAGCAGCGGCGGAACGGCAAAGGCGAGGATCATGTTCCAAAACCAGTTCGCGGCAGTGGACAGGGAGACAGCCTTGGCGCGAACCTTACTGGGGAAGATCTCGGCGGGGTATGTCCATGAGGTTGGACCCCAAGTCGTGGCGAACGTTGCGACAAAGAGGTACGAGGCGGCAACAATGCCCTTTGATACGGATGGCTTGTCCTTCACAATCCAGGTTATGTCCTTGCTACCCGTGCCATCGTTTGGCTGGCCATATACAGCTTGAAGACTGCCTTTTGAAATTGTTAATACCGCACGCATTTAGCTGAATAGTGTAGGTGTGAGAAGCCGGGGTTCGTAAACTTACCAGAAGTGAACAAGAAGACCATCATGAGGAACGAACCAATGATCAAAGCTGGGCGACGACCAAACTTGTCAAGATAGAGGATAGCCGGTAGGGTGAGCACAACATTGATGACATATTGAATCGAGGCAGTCGTGAGTGGCGAGGCAATTTGGGCGCCCTCCATGATGTACACGATATAGTACATCATGATGTTCATTCCGGAAAGCTAAATCACAGAGACAGCAAGTCAGCATACGCGGCCCCGTACATATAATCATGACATCAGTCACACGGGATATGCCTTGAAGAACAACATACCTGCGACCACATCTGAATACTCATGCCCAAGATAACGCGTCGGAAGATGCGCGGTTGCATCAGAGCCTTAAAGCTTGAAGTAGTCTCCTCTCTCTCGAAGCGAAGAGCGTCCTCGATCTCTCTGTATTCGGCTAGGACCTTGGGATGTTGGGTATCGCCCTTGCCATGCAGCAAGGCCAGGACGCGAAGTGCCTCGTCCCAACGATCCTTGGATGCCAGCCAGCGTGGAGAGTACGGGAAGAAAAACAAACCAACAAGGAGGATGGCAGCAGGAACAATCTGGACACCCCAGGGGATGCGGAATGCGGCAGGAGGCTGGTTAGGGTCGTTGGGTCCGCCACCAATCTGTGCGGCACCGTATTGGATGAAGAACTGAATGAGGATACCCCAAGTGATGGCCCATTGCTGCAAAGAAACAACACGGCCGCGGATCTCCTTGGGTGCAATCTCGGACTGGTAGACGGGGACAATTGATGAGGCGATACCAACGCAGAGACCTGCAATGACACGTCCAGCACAGAGCATTCCAACGTTGGTAGCAGCACATTGGATGCTATTGTTGTCAGTGGGTATCCTCATGATTGATTACGCGATTGAAGCAAAAAAATATTGTATCAAGAGGATGGAGAGTGACCTACATAGAACCAATGATCCAAAGAACGCACGAGACCTGGATGGCAACCTTGCGCGAGAATCGATCGGCGATGAAGGAGCTGGCAAGTGATCCTAGTGTCCCAGCTGTTAGCTAATTGAATTTGAAATTTGTGATAACATGTTCAGAGCTGATAACGCACCAACGAGAGATCCAGCGGGCATTGAGGCCGTGATGCCGCCCTGTCGATACGAGACGGGGTTGTCAAAGTAGGTCTTGTAGGCTTCGGTGCCTAGAACGCCGCTCATCGAGCTGATGTCAAAGCCAAAGAGGCCACCGCCTAGACAAGGATAATAGTCAGCATCTCACTTAACGTTGCTTTATTGTTATCTCACAGGACAAGCAGAAGCAGGTAGTAAGGGACTATCATGTCTGGAAGATGACTTACCAATGGCGGCAAAGCCGCAGATGAGGTAGATGTTGCTAGCTTGATACATGGCTGCAAGCAAGCATGTATCACTTCTCTGTATGAAAGGCCAATCGAGGAGTTACCAATTTACGCAGAGAAGGTGAGATAGTTGGTCGTTGTCACCATACAAAGTGGACTGAAGTTGTAATGAAGTTCACAACAAGAGTAAGTAGATGGGTTGGTGGAGGTGAAGAACAGAACTGCTTGGACAACTGTCAAGTGGCAGGTACGAGTAGAGAAGAAGAAGAAGAGGAGACGGGCTGCATTACGTGTATATATGAGCACACTGCCTCACAACATTGAATGTAGGTACCTAGTTAGGTATTACCTGGACTGTGAGCAAGCAAGCACAATACCACCACGTGATTACCTACATGCATATACATACACACACACGCTCATATATATTCACTGCAATGTACTTCTTTTCAAGTCACGGGAAGCAGGCCCATTTAGGGTGCAAACATATGCATCACACGGGCTGTTAATCCCAAGCTGTTGGGACAGAAAACCAAGATCTATGGACACAGTACTTATATGAGTACCTTGCCATGACTTCAACAGAAACAAACTCTGAAAAGCTTTCCTGGCTGGTATTAACACCAACAATTCAGTACTTATGTATCTACTGGGCTAATCAAGGTATATAGTGCCATGCACTCACTGTACTATAGTTAACTCAGGCATTACAATAGACAGCAGTACCAACATCTAGTCATAAACAAGCCAGGAAGAAAATAAGAACATGTTAAAGAGGTAGTAATATGTTTATCTATTGTGGTATCTTAGGACAATAACTTCATATTATTATTACATACATAATATATATTGTGAATAAATAAAGCAGTAAAACAAGTTAATGCATGAATATATCTAGATACTAATAAACACTGAGGATATTATGTCACACTTGTAATAGAGTCTTTCTCTGTTTCATAGAGGCTACATAGATAGGCAATGAATAAACAATTGCCAATATAATTTGGTTAATATTTTAACACAGTATCTTTTTACTACCTACTTTAAAGCACAAGTTAATGAGGTCAAGTTAAACAATCTATGGCGCACTTATATATTGGACCAGAGGGTTTAGGGATTCTGGGCTGTCAGTTAAGAGCAGCTGTGTGCAGCTGCAAAAACCTGCAGCATTGTGCCCAGAAGTTTTAGCAGGTACAAGGCATGCACCGTACAAAGTACCTAGGTACATAGCAGTTCTCATAATTACCCCTCACAGTAAATTCTATGTGCGAGGCTTCTTCAAGGTTCTTAGTTCCAAAATTAATAGTATCTTAACTTATTAAATTATCCCCTGAATAAGTAGCCATGGAATTGAGTTGTCTAGTAGGTGACATCTTAAATATGCAACTGTTTGCTGATCTAATACTACAGAATGAGTCGGCCCAAGAAAAATAGAAACCTGCAAACCTGGAGAAAGAAAACCCCCGTTCACATGACCATTACGGCTTAGATCTGTGATCAGGCGCTAGACTGTAAATGGGCACCACTGTCCGGGGGCCTTGGCCGTTTAGGTTTCTACTACCTAGACTAGTGTAGGCCCCAACCTCTAAGCCACCCAAGTCTAGCCTATTCTGGATTCCCATTGCTTTCCCATCTGCAAGACAACAACTAACAAGAAGAGCCAAGACAACAGCATAGAATCAACGGACCAAAACTCCAGCTGAGTCTCCAAATGAGAGCAGGAGGCGGGGGTTTTACAAATAAGATTCTTCTCACTTGTAAATATATACAGTGAGGCAACAGAAACCCTGCTCACCTGTCACAAAAACGACGCGCCGTTACTGTGCTGTACAGTAACGGCTCCTATATCCGCGACATCACCCCATATCACAGCCCCCCGCCCTTCCAGCTTTTGCTCAATGATCAATCATTTATACACATACTACAAATTCATCATCTGCCCCGCGTACCACTTCTTTTACCTCCGCGAACATAAGATTGGACTACGTTCCAGTAGCCAAAATGAACAGGCTCCCTCAGGAAATCTACGATCAGATTGCGACCTTGCTACAGGGCCCAGACTTTGACAGGCCAGCGCTGGCCACCATCTCACGCCATTGGCAGGCGGCCATCGAACGGCTCACGTTCAGCTGCATATATTTACGAAGCAATGATCTAGTCCGCTTCGATGAAATCGTTCGAAATGGCCGTCGTCGATACGTGAAAGCAATCAAGTATTTGATTGTCCTGCCTGCGTATAGCGACGAAGTGCGCTGTCGGTTCGAGCGCGAAGATGATCGGCGGGTCAATGACGAGGCATTTACCGTTGCAATACATCGTCTTTTCCATCTTCTGCAATACTGGGATGCTATCAGAGACGGCTATGTTGAGTTTTCAATTGAAGACGTATATTCACCATCCGACTACCTTTTTCTACGTTGTTCATCACCACTCTTTGATATCAAATGTCGGGGAGGCTGCGAATACGGAAGCGACGATGACTCCACTGTTACTGATCTTTGGAGCTGGCGATACCGATACTCATTTATCCGTCTCTTGCGCCCCTCGGTGCTGCCTCTAGTCCCAGTGGTTTGTGAATTTCGGATCCACTGGATAACAAGAAATCTCTGTGACAGGGTCCCCATTGAGATCGCTGCTAGGCTACCCAATATTCGCATGGGCTGCTGGTTGATGAATGACTGGAGCATTCGATATCTCACCGTCTGTCGATCACATCGACGCGATTTGGCTGAAGCGGTTGCAGAACTTCTTCCTCGATCGTCCTCTTTGGAAGATATCTCTTTCATTATACCCTTGCCTTTCTATTGCGACTATCAGAACTTCTCTGTCGGAAGTCTTCACCCAGAGGATTCGACCCGTGATTCACTCAGCAACGCAATTCGTACCGCCACAGCGAAAATAAGCACACTTAGAAGACTTAAAATAAACGGTGCAATTGACAAGTCGGTATTCTGGCCCGGACCAACCCATGCTGTTTCGGAGCCCTACTGGCAAAATCTGGAACACCTTACGGTGAGATTTTCTCCGAGACGACCATCTGGGGGCCACTATTTCGTGGATCCTCACTATCCTACCCAGGGGATGTTCATGCCCTCGGAGGCAGAGGTGCCTCCAGGGTACAAACAAACCGAGGAAGAAGAGGCTGCAGCCGCAACCTCCTTCTCCGTAGTTTCAGAGTGCGACCCCATCGCGGAACTAGGCAATTGGCGATGGGTCGTCGAAGTGGTGCCAGACGACTCACTTATGCCACTAATAGAGGCATTTGGGCAAGCATGCTTACAAATGCCAATGCTAAAAGCGGCTGATCTATCTACGATCGTACCTGCACCTACAGGGCTCAACAGAAATTCTTCTCCTGTTAGCGGGCGGTCTCTTTGGGGGATATGGTACTTCAGTCCTGGGACTATGGAACATAAGCCCGAATGGATGGATCCGGCGTTTTCCGAAGACATACATCGCAGACGGTTGATATGGGACGTAAAAGATTGGCGGCCAGATGCGGATTTGCAAAGCCTTCTTGGGAACATAGGACGCGAGAAACATGGAGAAGAGCTGGTTGAGAAATTTATTGACAGCTGGAAATCGGTGGATAAAGACCGGTTTGTCCAGGAATACACCATCGAGAAGTCTTCCTTTCGTTCCAGACTTCGGTCAACTTAACCCAGCCACTTGTTCTTAGTTCTTTTTCGTCTCTCATACGATTATTTGTATGATCGTTTCTTCTCCTGACAATATCGCATTAAAGCTACCAAACACTAAACCGAGCAATAAGAGTTAGAAAATATACCATAAGGCGCAAGACTCAAAAGAGGCACGATGAACTTCAGTTGAATAAGAAAAAAACCGTCTATCTATAGTGCTTTAGATAAAACCAATGATACTTATGGTATCGAAAGAGTGTATGTCTTACGTCAAAGTAAAACAGCATCGGATCCCAAAAGCATAAACCATCTCCTTTCATCGATCCTGGCAAGAACAACAAAAACCATAGCAGTATCAATCATCATCTAGTGTAAAAGATTGGAAGTTTTACTTGAAAGTAAAACCAGCGAAAACATGAATCCTTGAACTCCAACTGTCTCGTTGTCGGTGGCGACGGCGGCAAAAGGAGGAAAAATAGCGGACGTCTTGCTCGAAATCAAAGCTGACAAAACATTGCGCCCCAAAGATCAAACTCTATCTTCAGAGTAACAACCATCCAGCCTGTGCGAAAGATACAGAGAAACTTTAAAGCATGAGGCGTAACGAAGACGTATCAGGATCAAACACGCCCGGCTCCCCCGCAGGTTGGGCAATCCTTTTCCACGTATCTGTTTCCGTGGCAATGAGTGCAAGTAGAAGACACGATACCGTTGCCGCGGCATTGTCTGCAGTTACGGTCTCTTCCGTAGCAACGACCGCAAGTGGTATCAACTGTGCCACGGCGGCGGCAAAAATGGCAAGGAGCGTTCGCCCTTCCCCGGCCATTGCACGTCTGGCACTCTTCATAAATATACGGCATTCTGGCTGGAAGCTGTTAGTATTCTACAGAAATAAAGACACCTATTGTCCTAAAAGCTCACTTGGTTCTATACTTAAGTAGATGTCTATATCTTGGTGTTTCGGTACCTGAAGATGCTGTGGAGTGTAGTGGTTGTAAATGAATCTGTGAAATACACAGAGAATAGGGGAGAGGTTTAGTGTGATAGTTAGGGTGAGGCTCGATAATGGATCTACAGACGTGTAAGAACTTGCTCGACTTCAGAAGCTGTGAGCATCCGCTGTGTAGACAACATGTGTATAACATTGCCGTTGGTCGTGGCTTTTACCAACTTCAACGGCCCATTAGGGCGGCCAAAGACATATGGCTATTCTTGTGGATCTATTGTTGATTCATCTGCCTTCCCCACGGGCGAGACCTGTCATGACGCCTAGTATATCTAATCCATAGCTTGCGTCGTACTTTTTACATGTCTTATTCGATCACCTTGGTTGCGACAAGTACATGATAGTGGTAACGTTTGACGAAATAAATCTAAGAACAGCAAGCATTGGAACCCACCAGCAGAACCAATGCGTAGCTAAGATCATGACTATTATTCGACAATAATTTTGTCGTTATGAAAAGTGCATTTATTGTTAGGATTAACGGTTGCCAATTCGTAAACCATTTGCTCTCACATGTGGACGTCTGCCCGGTCAAGCTAATATTCACATGACATACAATTTAGGTCATTGTAATCTAATAGGAAGATTTAGGAGCAGTAGTAAGAATCACGCCTAGAGGCGCAGACCGAGCGTGCAACAAACAAGAACTAATAGACAGGGCTAGAGATGGATCATATCATCAGGCAGCACGAACGCCAAACCTAAACTTGCCCAAAGAGTGGCCGCGGCCTGTTAGCCTCGTATACGCCATGATCTCGGTCATCTATGTCGTGACGAACAGAAGTCCCCTTTCTTTGCTTCGTAATCAGAGCCACAACACACATGTATAATTTCGGCGACGACTCGGTCACGGCTAGGCTAGGCTTTCTACGCAGTCACACAACGGGGATAAAAGTAACGAGGCGGAAGACGACGCGGCAGAAGAACTACGGTAAAGACAACGCGAATTCCTAGGGCCGAGAAAAGGTGGCAGCGCGATCATCTAGATCGGAGACTAGGCCAAAATGATAACATTGTTGGTTTCAAGTTGTTGAATAGGGGTTAGACTCTGTGGGCGGTCAGAGACGGCAGAATCACCGTCGCACTGCCACGATGAGCTACATAGGTAGCCAAGTTACCAAGTACTAAGTACCCCAGGCCCTCTTGATTCTTATTGTTTTACATTTAGAGCATGAGTATGTATTCAAAGGGACTCGCTTTCCCGTAGTCGTCGTGTGGCTGATGCGGCTGGTGAAGCTACAAGTGGCTTGAGGAGTGGCTGTTAGGAAGCTGGAAATCATGCAAACACTATTGAACAACTACCTACCTATGCCGAGTACAACTACAAAAACGACACCTATTATTCAGTTTCACTGCTCTTATTTGCTTGCCTCCAAGGCAGGTTGTGTGATGTTGCAACACACTGTTTCACTGGATGAAGCGAGGTTCGATGCGCCCGATATGCGATAAGATACTTTCATAATGTTCACTCGACCCCGGCCTCGAAGGTGATCGTTCCAACTGCTCGCACAAATAGGGTTGTCGATGTGCCAGACGGCGACGTGTGCCGGCTCGCTTGAACAGTTCTCTTACCGGCGCTAGTGACTGAGCTGACATTTTTACTTAGTAGTCTAGCCCGCTTCCGATCTTAGCCGGCTTGAACCCTGTCGCGGTGTTGGGCGACCTTCTCTTATCTCGGATACAAGGGCCGTTGCTTTGGCCATAGCAATAGCCCGTCGTTTTACTAGGACACCTATATCGTGGCTATCCACTATGAACAAGTAAGAAGCGAGCTGGACGGGGAAACCATACAAGTTTAACCCCGGGTATGGAGGAGTATGTGTGGCTTCTCGTGTAGTCCAGCTGGCTTCCGAACTGGATTATTTGCAGAGGAAACCAACCGCGCAGTGGTGTTTTATCTTTTGACAGATGCTATACCTACTAAGTACTTATACTACGTATTTATTCCCGGTTTAGTCAAGCGGTAGTTATCGGGCCATGCCGATGATTAATCTGCTCTGTATCTGTGTCATCACATGCAAGGATTCCTCAACCCACGCGCACACCAGGTATATGACGTGCGTCACTCCCCAGACTTGGCGCACGAGGAACCATCTTCCACTCCACCACACATGCCACCCATTTCACCAAGGCCATAACGTTAGAAGGTACGCTGGCAGGACCTTGCCAGCGTAGCCATCGTTTAGGTAGTATTCGGATCCAGCTTCATCTGAGAATCGCGACAATCCGGTTTCTGTGGATTACGTGGTGGCTGATATACCTCACAGCCGCCGTAAAGACATCGCCAAACCCGGTGATAAAACGCACCAGCTAAGCCCGCCGGTATGGGTGCGTCAATTCGGGGCCTTGGGTACACGCTGTATCGCCTAGACGGAGGTGGAGCGATTAGGAAACAAGCTTTTTGAGGCATCCCGCAACGTCCTTGGCACCACGACCTTCCCGATTCGTCTGATTGTTGAGAGCTGTGCTGCAAGACTTGGCAGGGGTCGCGCGACACTATCGCGAACTAGAGTGGTAGTCGTAACTAAGGGAGCTGTCGCGACAAGCACCTGCGGCGATTGTGATGATCAGGGTACCTTCCAGATCGACTCGCTTCCACATTATGTGGTTCCCATGAGCATCTGCCCACACCCACCGTGACCAACCATCTCATCGCAGCGCCGGAAAGAGATACCTCAGCATCATCTGGACGTCTATACCCACGCACCTGCTCACTCATCGATCTACATGCGTCACAAGCATGGAAGTCGACATGGTCTCCCGCGGTAGTCACATCCCACTGGCCTAGACGTCATCTGGGGACATCGACGACGCGGACATCGACGACGGGGACAGACCCCCTGTCGAGCTTGCGCGTTTCTTGAGCTATCGCCTCCAAAATGAGCCCCAAATCACATCAACGCATTACGCTAGCTCTGCTGAAGCAATACCCCCACGCTGTATAATTCATATTTTGAAAGTGAATAAAGCAACACTATACTAACTATATCTATCAATATAAACACAGTTTAATTGTTTATATATATGTGTATACCTAGTTATATTTGTTGCTTATAGGCCTGTCTAATGGCTATTTATTTTGAGGTACCTACTTATTTAATCTCTACTTAGGTTTTAAGGTGCCTACTTATTTTGGCGCCCTTTCTGCATGCGAACAAGGTCCACGACAGGTGGGTCCTCTAGTAGTTTACATCGATGACTAAAACAGGTTTAACATAAGACCTCAAAGCCCATGGACAAGTATGACCTCTAGCTTTTCCCGTGGCGACTATATCTTCATTACAGCCCCCAGGGACATTGATCGGGCTGTCTCTTGTTCTTTCCCAATAAACTGGTATCTTTCTTTTTCAGACAAACGTCATAATCAAGTGCCCCTATGCCCATTAGACCTGCCGCTATTATGGATGGCTTTGCTAAGCTTAGGGTTGTTCGCAACCCCAACTACAAGCGTTCGGGTCTCAAGTCCTATGTCTCCTTGATGAACAAATACGGCTTTGACTCGACCAAGGAAGGCCCATATTACCATATAAACCGTGCTCCTTGGCGCGGTCTTACTGCTCATGAGCATCGTAAGAAAGGAGGCGACCGCACGGATCACGTCCTCGTCAAGAGGACCAGCACTACCGGGCAGGCAGGGGAGGTGGGGGCTGATGACCAGCAAGGCGACACAGAGTGAGTCTTTTGGAGCTTGATACTAGAAGCGTTCTATTTCAACACCCAGTTACGGTATCCGTTTAAGTGCCGTTTCGGCATCAGTACTTTCTGACTCTCTCTGTCACCCATACTACTTCCGACTTGGTTGATTCTTCTGGACTTTTATTGGCCATTTACCCCTGGCTAGTGCCTCCTGAAAGTACCGATGCCGAAACGGCACTTAAAGGGATGGGGGGCCAGATCAATACCTAACCCAAACTCCCACCTTGGTTATTCTACGTTCCTTTTGGAGCTTTGCCTCAAGTGGAGCAGTGGCCAATTGACCAGAGTGTCACACAACCGATGAATCATATACTGACTTTCTACACCTTAAAGATACCTTGTTCAGGTTTCTATTGGTACCCCGGCCCAAAGCCTGATGCTGGATTTCGACACTGGGTCTGCCGATCTTTGGGTGAGCCTTCGTCCTTGCCACAGCAAAAGGACGCGCCGTTACTGTGCCGTACAGTAACGGCCCCTATATGCGCGACAGTCCTATATTATCCCTGTTCGTCATTGCTAACCGGACAACCTGTAGGTTTTCTCCACCAGTCTCAGCAGCGCCCTGCGAAATAACCACAATGTATTCGACCATGGAAAGTCAAGCACCTACAAGGCCCTATCCGGCGAGAACTGGAACATCTCGTACGGCGATGGCTCGACCGCCTCGGGCAGCTGCGGCAGCGACGTGTTGAACGTTGGCGGCCTCAGTGTCACGGGCCAGACAGTCGAGCTTGCCACCAAGCTTTCTACGCAGTTCGCGCAGGGCACGGGTGACGGTCTCCTTGGACTTGCCTTCAGCAGTATTAACACGGTAACCAAGCACGGACAGCCGAACCCGGTTCCGACGCCGGTTGAGAACATGATCTCGCAGGGCGTCATTCCGGCGGACGCGTCGCTGTTTACATCAGCTTTCTACAGCGAACGCGACGAAGAAGACAGCTTCTACACGTTCGGGTACGTAAACCAGGACCTTGTCAGCGCATCCGGTGCCGAAATCGTATACACGGACATCGACAACTCTGAAGGTTTCTGGATGTTCGACTCGGAGTCGTACGCCCTGAACGATATTACGTCGCGGCAGAGTGGCAACAAGGCCATCGCCGATACAGGCACCACGTTGGCTCTTGTATCCGACGAGGTCTGCGAGGCACTGTATAAGCAGATTCCCGGCGCCACGTACGACTCGACCCAGCAGGGCTACATCTTCCCGACGAGCGTCACTGCCGACGACCTACCCGACTTCTCCGTCGCCGTCGGCGACACTCAGTTCACGATCCAGAAGGAGGCACTCGCATTTGCCCTTGCCGACGATAGCCACTGGTACGGCGGCGTCCAGAGCCGCGGAACGAACCCGTTCGATATCCTTGGCGACGTCTTCCTGCGCAACATCTACGCCGTAAGAAAAGAATACCCTACAACCTTGCCCCCCCCCTCCCCATTCTTCACCCTCCGTCGCTTCCGCCTAATTTCCCTTCGCTTATTACATTCCTTGTTTTTGCTGACTAATTGGCGTTGCGTGAGATAAATAGATCTGGGATATCGGAAACAATCGCTTCGGTGCCGTCCCCAAGATCCAGGCAACGCAGATCTTGACACCGCCTAGCGACGAGTCGGTTGCCAGTAATGGCGACAGGAAGACCAGCATTGCTCTAGCCCATCTGTAGCTTTGAGTTTTGCCTGTATATGCTACATGTTTGCCCGGTGTTTCAAACTACGCTTATTCTATTACTATTTACTGTTTATTATCTATGTTATTACTCTCACATTATTCAAGGTCTAGCTTTATTAAGCAATTAATAAATAGGTTAATAGCGAACAATATCTTAGTTTTATTACGTCTAGAATTATAACTATACTAAATAGGTTTAATAGCTCTAGTAAAACAATCTCCGAAGCAAAAAAAGTGAAAAGAAAAGAAAGCGTGTGTCCCTAATAGCTAAAGGAGTAAACAAGCGTCCTAGAAAATCTTCATGCGTAGCAAGCTATCCACTCTACTATATAAGACAGCGGTTCTAGATGCTACTTCTATACTTCTAAACCGTAGTATTGAAATACGCCGTGTCTCCTCCTTTTATACTGCTGTGCCTTGTGCGCTCGTAACGCCCTGCTGTGCTCCTCCTCTATAGCCGTGTTCGTTCGCTCTAGTTGTGTATACCTCCCGCTGTGCCGGGACCCCTTGCGCCCAACGACGTAGTGAAACCCCCGTGGAGAAACCCCCGCGTAGCTTAAACAAATGCTACCGTTGCCTCCCGCTTCTAACCACAAGAGAGTTACCATGTCCTTGACGGCCCTCCATTTTCCCTTGATAGAACTTGTCTCAGTGTGCCTCACCTATGGCTCCTCATAGTTAGATGGTTAGGTTTCGACTCACTTTTCTTCCTTTTTTCATCAGTATACTTTTTAAGTTCAAAGAGAATTGCTAACACAGGCAATACCTTAATCATGTTATTGCGGGAAGAAAGCTTCCGTATCAGGCTGCCACAAACTTCATAACACTTACCTCGAACTTACTCATCAAAGGCTGTCGCTTATCATATGATACATAATGCGACCTTCAACGGCGGGCGTGCCCACACTATCCATCCTTGCGCATTCTTTACATGATCTCTAACTTCACTATGTCCTCTAACTATATCGACCGGCTTCCTGATGAACTCCTTCTGGAGATCCTCAAGATTTCCATGCACCATGAAGGCCAGTTCTATCCGGAATTTTGCGTCCACAACTCCAAAGAGAGCCGCAGGGCTCAACACCCCTCTCGGCCCGGACACCAGCAACGACCCCATCTCAACGACTGGTGTATCGTCAGCGCTACCAGCCGCAACATTCGCCGTGTGGGGAGAGAGGCGTTTTTCAGCTCCAAGACTATCGCCATGAGTTTCTCGCTTCCCCAGCAGCTTCGCGAAGGTACATTCTCAGCCTTTGGGACCCCCGCCGATCAAACACTAGCCCTTCGCTACATCCGAGCAGTCAATTTTGTTGACATGATGACGGCCTGCCCGTCGACATTGATCGAGCTCCCCGAAATATTGCAGGGGTTCCCGAAGCTCAAAAACGTTTTGCTGTCGTTTGGGTACTCTGTATACGACCAGGATTTGTCGGTCTTACGTTGTGTCCGAGAGCTAGATGATCCCTGGCTTATCCTACTACTTCTTTATGAGATCGGGGTGCCTCGTAGGGTGACACTCTATATGGGGATTCACAAACAAGTATGGGCAGAGGATTTCTTCGAGATCATAGAACTGCAGGTCCGCCCGCGACTGCGGGACGAAGCGGACCGCATACAAGAAAGCAGATGCGAAAAGACGGTTGCTTGACGTGTGAGCAAAATGGGAAAGAGTCTGTCGTACATTACACGGCCAGTTTGCGAAAGAGCTTACCGTGAGTTTTTACAACAACAGCTAGGGGAGACGGCCCATCTACACCCGCATCGTTGACGAGGCATGAGCGAGGATAGAAGACCATCGCCGTCAGCGTCTCCAGATAATCTCTAGAGAGCTCTTCTCGCACTCAGCTCAACAGTCTGCAAAGATGGGCGGGCTATAAATAGATAGACGAGGTGTATATACAAGTATACATGTCAAACTATGTTATCACAGTAGGTACCTACTTATGCTTCGGCACACCATTTAGTGTATATGCTTGGTGCTTGGCAGATCTGAGATCTCCTGCATGTGTCCCGGCCCTAGAGCCGATCCGCTGTAGTGCACGGCTATATCCGCTAGCTCCCGCTGTTAGTGTGCATAGAGGTACTTTACTAAACGGGAGGACTCTCAATCAAGGTAGGTAGTAAAAGCTTAGTTTTCATCTACCTATTCTATGTCCGGGGGACTGTGTCTCTAGACGGTATCTTATCATGCCATTTGTAGCTGCTGTCCTCTCGACAGCATCTACAGGGATATCATCTACAGGGATGACATCTATAGGGATGACGTCTACAGGGACAGCATCTACACGAAGGTGTCCGCCACCTGCCCTTTTTGCAGAAATAAAACGTCACCGCCCTCAAACAAGATCGCTAAAGGTGAAAGTCTTCTCTACACAAACTCGGAGCACTGACACCCTCCTTCGTCGCGTGCTTCCTTTTAGTCCACTGAACTGTAAGCAGGCTTGAGTTTAGGGACCCACGATGGAGGACCTGACGATTCCACGTCATGGTGATTTTTTTCTAATTTCTGTCCGCGCGTTATCAACCCTTACAAACTTTACGAAAGAATGCCCGTCTTCTTTCCCTAGTTCTCTAAGAATGCTCTCGTCGCTCGTGCTGTCGGCAGCGCCGAGAGTTTCCTTCACCTTGCCGCTCATAAACCGAAACAGTGTGCAAAATGTTGCTGTAGCGTGAATATTGAATCTGCATAGTGTAATCAATCGTTATAGTAGCAACATAAGTGAATAATGATAGCCACGAACTACAGGGATCCGCTCTTTTTGCATTGCGATGACACTCCAACAGTCGTTGTTGAGAATATTCGAACATCCTGCGGGACGCTTGGCGACCTCGGAAAAAAGATCATTAACTGCCTAAGTATGCGACTATATTACACAAGCTAGGCAGCGCGCTAGCAAGTCCACCCGTCTGTGCTGTAATATCGTTGAAAATATATAGGCGCCAGCGACTACGGCGACTCGGCGAGAGGGTGGTCAGAGGAGGCAGAACTAGCAGGTCCGCCGCACCGCCGCGACGAGCCGGCAGACACCTCCGTACTGAGTGTTTAACAATGCATTGACGTTATAGACCATTACAGCGCTGTCTTGTCTGAATCAGGGTTACATTGATGGTGTAGAAGAGATGGACAGGGACCTAGGTCTATCGTGAAGGGCCCCTAATATACACGGCGGTTCGTACAGTCCCTTGAAGCGTCAGCCAAGGCCAGGTCCAACCGTATGTGATATCATATTCGACCCTGCGATATTGACATAGTCCACGATGGCGCTCATAAATCGGCTACGCCTTCTATCGTTGCCAACTCCGCTGTACAGTTATGTGGCCCGAACGGGATGGTGTTGCAATTGACATTGACCTCGGCAACACCCACAAAGGTAGTACTATCATTCTTCGATCAGCCTTCTCTGCTTTCACTCAAGGTTATGTCCAAGGAACTATCACGTACGGGCTAGTATCACCACAGTTGAGCACTTGTATGACGGTCGTATAGAGCGTGCCTAAGCCAAGCTGGAGGTCGATTATAGTCGAGTTGTCATTCTGCGTGCCGGTGATCGTGCATCGATAGTTCGAGTGCAGAGGACATGTGATAGATTCGGTTTGGTTCGTCAAGTTGTAGGTGAAGGTGGAAGTTGCTGTACCGGTCGAGCCGACCTCGTCGCGCGTTGCGATGTTCAGGTTTCGAAGGGTCCAGCTTGGAAGACTGCCGCAAGGGTCTAGGGCCGCTGATATGCCAAGACCGACGAATACCATCGCCAAAAACGGTCGCATCATTGGCAACATGTTATCGAGATGGAATGAAGAGGTTCACGCGAAGTTATTAAGCCAAGAAGATCTTCAGTATGACAATGAAAAAGACATCATCGTTGTTTTATCTCGAATTGTATGATGCACCCGGAACATACGCTAGGTCGACGAATTACGAGGTAGCAATACTGGAATATCGGCTGGGTATTGAAAGTCAATTAGCCGTCATGATATATTATGACCCAGCTTATCACGAGTGGATAATATCTTGAGCGTGACCTTGTGTCGGCAGTTATATCACAGAATGGTGCATTTAAGCCATTGCTTGACGCTGCCCCAGATGCAAAGCTGGACGGAGCGTTTTACCCCGTTTTTGCTTGCCCACTTGGGCCTTTCGTAGAGGGACCTAAACCCAACATGGCAGTTCGCCCCCATAATTCCATAAAACCCAAGTGGATCAGGCAGCGGAAGCTCCCGTCACTTGCCCACATAAGTTAGCACATTTGGATTTTGGCCGAGGGAGAGCCAATTGTCAGATTTGGTACTCGGCGAGGCTATAGCCTAAGGAGCCTGTGAGCCACTTGGCAAAGGATCACCAAGGTGGCTGGAGGGTACCAAGGAAAGGTGGCTTTATAGGTGACTAAGCAGAGGGGTGGCTAGGAAATCAACCTATACTAGAGCCCTAGAATAACCTATAATAAGCTCTTAAAGACACATATATATAATACATATAACACTCTAATACAGCTCTTTAACCACCTAAATTAGTAGCTATAATTGCAATATCCGACAATTAAAAGTCTTATATATCTTTATTTCTCCGATAAAGCTTATTATAACTTTTTATAAAGCTTTATTTCTCCGATTAAGCTAATTATAGCTTTATATAAAGCTTGTAATAGCTACTTTTAATTTACTAAATAACTTTCTGCTATAAAATAAAGATTTTACTATTATAGCCTACTTTAAAAACTTCTAAGAATATTTAATTTTAAGTTTTTAATAGGCTTTTTAGCTTATAAAGCTAAAAGTTTCTAAATTACCTAATTTAATAATAGTAGCTAATAAATATACCTTTTTAATTACTTAATAAATATATAACGCATTAATAAAAAATTATAATAAGTATTAAAAATAGGTTACTAAGCTTTTTAAATAAATATATATAATAGTTAAACTTAACTATAAGTTAACCTATATAAAAGCTGACTAAATAATTAATTAGTAGTATAATAATATATATAAACTTGGCAAAATAGCGTAACAAAGGCTTAAATTTCAGTATAAACGTGATTATAACGCTTTAATTGCAGCAATAGCTAGAAACTATATATAAAATCTAGCTTTAAATAAGTAAACTAATAAATAATTTAACAAAGTTATAAAAATAACTATAGAAAAGTTAAAAATAGCTTTATTTAAGCTTATTATTAACCTAGAAAAAGCTTTTTAAAAGATTTACCTAGCTTAAACAACTTTTTTATAAACTAAATATAGCTTTAATATCGTTAATAACACCTTTTTGTTTTAAACTATTATAGTAAGCCTTTATTAAAAAGCTGCTATATTAGCAGTAATAAGCTCGTTAATATTTATAAGGTATAATATATTTGCTGCCAAGCTAAATAATAATAGTAAAGCTAGCAAGGCTAGCAAAACTAGCGAGGCTAGCAAGGCTAGCAAGAATAGCTAAGCTAGTAATAAGCCTATTAATAAAACAAGCAAAAAATTAGCCAGCTAAGCTAATAATAACCAGGCTAGTAAAACTAGTAATAAACCTACTACTAATAAATTTGCTAACCTATTTAAAAGCTTTATAGCTAAGCTTATTAATAAAAGCAGCAAAAAGTTATTTAGTAAAGCTAGTAATACTAGCAATAACTTAGTTAGCTAAGATAAAAACAATAAGCTTACTATTAGTAAATTTAACTACTTATTTATAAATTTTACTGTAGCTAAGCTTACTAGTAATAAAAACGAAGCAGTTAGTAAAAAATTAGCTAGCAAAAAATTAGTTAGCAAAAAGAGTAATAAAAAAGCTAAAGATAAAAAAGTTAGTAATAAGCTATTTATAGATAAAAAAGCAGCTTTTTAAAAATTAATTAAGCGCTTTAAAGTAGATATAAAAGCTAAAAAATTATTATGCTTTAAGTATAATATATAGCATATAATATATTTTTACCCTTGAAAAGCTTGCTATACTAGTAACTAAATATTAAGCTACTACATTTAAAAAAAGCTACTAAACTTTTTAAAGACCTTATAAGTAAGCCAGCTAATAAATTAGCTAAAAGCTTAAACATTAAGCTGCTATATTTAAAAAAAACTACTAAATTTTTCAAAGGCTTTATAAGTAAGCTAATTATAAGCTAGCTAATAGTATTAAGCTATTATACTTAAAAAAAGCTACTAAATTCTTTAAAAACCCTGTAAGTAAGCTAGCTAGTAGTAAGCCTAAAAAGTAGCAAGCTTATAAAGTAACTAGCTAAACATTAAGCCGCCGTACCTTTTTAAAAGCTTTATAAGCAAACTAGCTAGTAGTAAGCCTATTAATTAAGCTAAAAATAAGTTAACTAACAATATTATATAACTATATATTTTATAACTTATAAATAAAGACAACTTTGCAAAAAGTGTAATACTAAAAAGCTTATACTACTACTATAAAAAGCGCTTCTATTACTAAACCTTTTAATATATAAAAAGTATTACTAAAAGCACTATTCTTAAAAAGGTGTGTCAGATTTAGTACTCGGCGAGGCTATAGCCTAAGAAGCCTATAAGCCATTTAGCAAAAGATTACCAAGGTGGCTGAAGAGTACCAAGGAAAGGTAGCTTTATAGGTGACTAAACAAGGGGGTGGCTAGGAAATCAACCTATACTAAAGCCCTAGAATAACCTGTAATAGGCTCCTAGAAACACATACATATAACATATACAACACTCTAATACAGCCCTTCAACCACCTAAATTAGTAGCCATAATCGCAATATCCAACACCAATGCTGTACAGGAAACTTCGAGAACAGCCAAATATTTCTGCATTTAAGCAAATTGTTATAGATATCAGGTGTAATTATAGGGTGCCATTCAATCGCGTTTGTCTTCAGCGTCTTTGCTCGCGCTCGTACCAGAAATACAATTAAATTTATGCAGAGGAGGGTTACCCAGTTTATACAATACCTATTCTGCAATAATCACAGTCTAACTATTTATTTATAGATTTATTGCCCGTCTAGACCAACTAGTGTACACCCTATTTTCCGACAGGTGCAGTGCGCAGAGTACAGCGGCGGCCAATATACCGTATCTTATGTAGACGACCCCCAGATGATTCTCAGTTAGGGAATACGAATCGATTGCTACGGAGAATCAACATGTTCCATTATCGTTTCCTCCACTGGGGTACCTAACTCAGCACATCCCATCCGTTCAGGGAGTCTGCCGGTCAGTTCATAGGTCAGGTGCAGAATATGATGCGGCCCACATTGTCTCTCTGGACAGGATCCACATCATGAGATATATCTCATGGTCCATGCTCGTTCGTTCTGTTTGCCTCTCTCTTCTGCGCATACAACAACTGGTCCTTGATGATGTTGTATGCTACTTCTACCACAACCAAAAGAAAGGCACCCGCAGGCGCCACGATAGCGAAGACGGAAAATCCAAATGCAAACCGTGAAAACGATACGTTTTCTTTCAGTTCCTGGGTCGCGAGTCCGACTTGCAGAGCAGTGAGCACGAGAGCGATGAATACGGTCGACGTCACCAGCCAGGTGATGTTGTCGCGAACCAGGCTGCTGTAGCCGCGCCAGCCCCGCACATACGACGTGAACAGCGGGAATTGGCAGCGGCTGAAGAAGTTCAGCCGGGATAGACGTAGCTCTCCTCGTCGAAAGCGCCAATGCACATCAGCCGCGGTGTGCTGCGAGAGCACCTCCCGCGAGAACTGCTTCCAATCATTCCATTCTATTTCTGAGTCTCGGCTCGACGTTGAAAGAGGCAGGAGACCCTTCTCTTTGGCAATGGTGAAATCGCTCTCGCGGGTGATAAGACAGACGTATGTGTATAGAAAGCCGAGGGCGCAGCTTCGTAGCTCTACCGCCGCAGTCGTTGAGCTGCTGGAGCTTTGCTGGCTTCCTTGAGCCGTCGACCCGGTGTTACCCGTTACAGGAGACCCCTGTTCTCTCAGCCGATCCTGCCAAACGTTGCTATCCAATAGGAAGCGCGGCAGTGGTTTGATGAATATTTTGCCGCTGCTATTCCAAACGAGATGGAGGTTAATATCCTCCCAAACGACGATCTCGCGGCCGAAGGCGACTTGTTTGCTAAGTGAAGCCGCTGCACGTCCAGCGCCAATCGCCCACATGTGTGTTCTGAACGACTCCAATCTCGAAGGTATCAACTCTGTCTCTAGGAATTTGTTAAGGTCGTCTGTCGGATTTTCCAGCATGCCTTCCTGGGTTGTATACAAGGCTGGGAGGTTATCGGTATTGCCTTGAGATACATTACTGGCGGCGCTCTGGGCCATGAGCAAGTTGGTGTTGAACTATCATTACCAAGAATGTTAGAATGTATCGTGCTACGGATGGGAGGACTCCATAATCATGCATACCGGGACACTAGATGAACTCATATCTCCTAGCAGCAAGTGGTCTCCGAATTTACGGTAGATTGTTTGCGCTAATCAAACTGACGTACTCTATCTTCGTAGGCTTTTCTTCATGAACCGTGAGTCCTCAATTGATGTTAAAGGAAAGCCATTAAAAATGAGACCAACCTGGCCTCAATAGGGGCTTATGCTCCCCTGCTATATACGTTCAACTTACCTTTATGCAGCCGTATCCAGTGAATCTAACTACAGGTAACCTTTGTTCTACTTCGGAGACAAGTCTCCTACGTTAAAAAATGAGGGCATAACGTTGGGCCTTCGCAGGCCTTACCTTGTTTGTATGTTCGCCCATCTAAGCATCCTGCATGCAGGCGTTGAATGAGCTGCAGTGTCATCGCTGCAGACGGTATCGATTAGATGGACGTGCGCTGTAGCATGACTATATAGTGTAATTATCTATGAACATATAGTCTGGATTTATGTTTCTCTAATTTCGAAAGCGGACATCGAACATCAAACACCGCATGAATACCCCCCAAACGGCAATTGGAATCAAGTGACGACTCTCCTGAAGCCTGGACGCGGTCTCACGCATCCGCAGATCATAACATTTTACACTAGAATTGGTGCTAGCGGAAGCGATGAATTCAATCAACGTCCGCAATAAAGTCCTCGTGGTCAGCGCAACAATCCCACCTGCAGTTCTGCTTTGGCTCTTTATCAGATCCAAACTTTCCAAAGGGGCAGACCAAAGGTCGCTCAAGCAACCTGAAGGTCTCTACCAGATCTACCCGGACAAGAGTGACACAAAAAGTGAATTCGATATCGTTGCCATTCATGGCCTAGATACCACGTCGGTTGATACATGGACATGGCGAGATGGCAACAGTAAAGATCTGGGAATTGATTGGCTAAAACACCCCAGCATGCTGCCTGCAGAATTCCCGAAAGCTCGGATCTTCACCTACGACTGGCCGGCTCAAATGTTCAAATCAACTATGGCGCGAGAGCAAACCACCAAGGAGCTCGCGAGACACTTATTGAATGACGTTTGTGACCGAGACTCTCCAAGCCAATCGAGTAATGAGCGACGGATTCTGTTTATCGCCTCATGCTTGGGCGGCCTTATTCTGATCGAGGCCCTCACCATTGCCGCGCAATCCAAAGAAAACCATCATAAAAAGTTGTGGAACGCTACCGGAGGTGTCATATTTCTTGCAACTCCCTTCCGAGGGACTTCGTTCAAGGACATCTCCGCGGAAGCGACCCCTTTTCTAAACGCTAGTGCAACGCTAACAGGTACGATTGTCACTGAGCTGCTCAGCAATGTGCGAGAATCGACCTCACATCTGGAGGAACTCGTATCCAACTTCACAAATATTCACAATCATCATGGCCGACACTGCCAGCTCCAGATATTTTACGAAACGAAATACAGCAATCCCTTACGGAAAGCTCTTCCCTCATGGCTCTCATGGCTGGCAGATATTTTAAACAAGCCAAAGGCGGTACGCATAAAGCTGGCGCTTCTGACTGTACATATACTAATATCCTTGTTTCCAGTTAGTGAGTAGTGGCTCTGCCCGTCTTGATATTGTCGCAAATCCTATCACTCTCGAGCGAACCCACGTCCAAATGAACAAGTTTTCTGGTCCCAAATGTCAAGATTACAAAAGCATCGTCGGGGAAATACACAGAATTCGTCGGAATTTCCAACTGGACGTTGATACTGAGATACTCGAAAACTCGTATACCGTTGAAAAGCTTCAAATTCAACGACTCTCGGGAGACTTCTTGCCGATCGACAGATGTTACATTAATCTAGCTATCGTGGAAGAGTTGGACGAGGGTGATAATCTTTCACTTTTCGGACGATTGGGAGTTGAGGAACCTGATAGCGAGCTTCAAGTCTCATTACCGGAACTTTTTATGAAGCGTCAAGGAACCGATAATAGGGAGATACAACCAAGACGAATTCTCATCCGCGGCCGGGCAGGCGTCGGAAAGACCACCCTCGGCAAGAAGATTGTCCATGACTTCAAGAATGGTAAGCTATGGCCGGAGCTGTTTGGTCGCTTGCTCTGGGTTCCGTTGCGCAACCTAAAACAGAAGGACAGACAAATCGCCGGTTATGGCCTCGGAGATCTATTTCATCACGAATACTTTTCAGATCGCAGTGATGGGAAGGCACTTGCAGATGAGCTATGGGAGAGAGTAAAATCTCGCGATACTAAGACACTATTTCTTCTCGATGGCTTGGATGAAGTACTGCAGGGCTGGGAATCCTCGAGTGATGTATTCCGGTTCATTGGAGAGCTCCTCAATAGGGACGACGTCATAATAACTTCGCGACCTTATGCGACGCTTTACCCCGGCATGAAACCGGTAGATCTCGAGGTAGAAACAATCGGATTCTACCCTGATCAAGTTCAGGAATATCTGAGAATGTCTTTCCAGGACGAGGACAATGGCAAGAAACTTGTCGAAATCCAGAATTTCCTTGAAGAGCATCCCCTTCTCAAAGACCTCTTCAGAATCCCTATTCAACTGGATGCTTTTTGTTACACATGGAAAGATGTGGCCGAGGAAAAATCCTTACAGACTATGACGGCTGTATACCAAGCTGTCGAGGTGGGATTGTGGAGGAAAGATTACTACAGACTCAACAACCTTCCTTCGGAGAGCACCCCGACGCCGAGTCCAAAAGAGATGGAAACCATTTTTATTAAAGAAGAACTCGCCATTTTAGAGGTAATTGCCTTCGCAGGGCTATATATTGGCGTCGTGAACTACGAGCCGATACACCAAGACGCTATGGCAGAACTGGAGGAGTACAAAGCAGCCGTCAGTAAGACACACTGCTCACTGTATCAGACATTCGCATGCCTCTCCTTTTTAAGGACGCCAAACTCAACATCATCACCCGATAGCCGAACCTACCACTTCATGCACCTAACTTTCCAAGAATATTTTGCGGCGCGGTATTTCGTACGACAATGGGAAGCTCAGAAAGCTCTCAGTTGCCGAACGTTTGATGATCAGCATATCGAGAACTACGAGCCCATTGCCTTTCTCCAGAGATACAAGTACAACCCACGTTACAATATCATGTGGCGTTTTGTTACAGGTTTACTCGCTTCGAAACCAAGGACACATACAAAATTAAACCACTTCTTTGACACGATCGACAAAGAGCCGCGTGACATCTTGGGTCTCGCGCACTACCGACTCATCATGCATTGCCTACACCAGGTACCCATAGAAGAAGAGCTAGAAGCCTTCACTCCATTGCGAGTGGAGATGGAGGACCAACTCCATCGCTGGCTGTTCCGGAAAGATGCACCAGGTTACGACTCCCGGCTTGCAACGGAAGATGAGTTCCCACCACGCGTTCTGAACAAAATGCTTGATGAAGCATCCGAGCATGACAGATTAAAGTTCCTTCGTGATATTCAATACAGGACTGTGTTCCATCTCGATACTATGACGTTAATATGCCGCTGGCTAAGAAATGATAATTCTGAATCTATCAAGATGAAAGTGCTGGCGCTCATACCAAAGGGGTATACCGCTTTATCAGAACACTCTATGCAATTGATCACGGACCTCATTGAGGATGGTAATGAAGTTTGTGTGGTGCAGGAGGCAATAGACTGCCTCGGGAGCTGGCCGAACCTACCGGGTTCAGTGGTCCAAGTGATTGCAGGTCGACTTGATGATGACCACACGGCAGTGGCGCACAAGGCCGCCAGGACCCTCGGGAGACAATCAGCCCTACCATACCAGGTGATTCAATCACTCGCACGACAGATAGAAAATGATGATTTGGATCATGACTCTATGAAGATAGTTCGAATTCTCCTAAAACAGGCAAACTTACCCGAGCAGGTTGTTCAATTAATCGAGAATCGGCTTGCGGGGGAATTCTTCATGCATCATGCCGCCTCTTTCGTGTATCATGCCGCCTCATTTTCTGATTATGATCTCCCGCGTCCGTCGAAATTGCGCGATCGCGCTATTGAAGTCCTCACAGACCGGCTCGAAGATGGTGACGAAAGACTAAGAGTAGAAGCAATTGAGTCCCTTAAAAGCCAGCTAGAATTGTCACTGCTAAAATAGTGGTATATGAGGTGACTTGATTGACTCTACTACACTATGAAGGGTGGTGGGATAACCCAGCTTATATATACGAAATGCCCTATAATATAGGTACTGTACATATAGTAGGCCCTTAATTTAGTAATTTAATACTCCTGCTTAAAAACTACTATATAACTTCCTTTGGTAGCTAGATCTTTTGCTGTAAAACTTCCGCAGTTTTTACGTAAGGCTCCCGCAGTAGTATTCTGCGTAAAGCTTCTGCAGCTTCTGCAGCTTCCGCAGTATCCGTACTTACCATTATTATTACTTTTGTTAGTCGTATACCTGAATACGCTTTATTGTTTCTTCTATTTAGCATTACTGTTACTACAGAAGCATATGCAATCTCTTTTTCTGCTGTTGCAGCAGAGACACCGTTAGTACGTTATAAACGCTCCTATACCGTTCAAGTTCTCGCAAAATTATTTAGGCATTCCCCTTTCTTTTAGTCTTTTAAGATATATTATAAATTACTTATTTGCTAGTTTGGTATAGCTATAATATAAGTTCTACGGACCGGTAGTACCGATAACGAAATTAAGGTTATACCTAGTCTTCTAGTATTTTATGCAGCCTTAGTACTTCCTTAAACTTTTTAAACATATCTTTAAGCAATAGTTTTATTAAACCGTTTACTATTATATTTTCTATGCAAATCTATTCTAGCTATATAATGCCTTGCTTAACCTGCTTGTAGATAAAGTATGCTTAAATATCTATATGCTTATTCTTGCTATACTATATAGAGTTTTTTATAAGTACAATTAACTTTTAGTTGTTATTATAAATAATTATAGCGTTAAGCTTTTTTAGTATTTCTATAGCTTTATTGTTTTTATAACTAGTACTTAATTTATTATATAAGCGCAACAGCTATATAGCTTCTTTAGCCGCGTTAATTATGCTTTAGTATTCTGTTTTATATATTAATAGTATAATAGTTTACTAAAGTTTTAAAAACTAGTTAATTGCTCTATTACTAAAGTTAAATATATAGCCTAAGGTTAACTTTTATATGTTTAAGTTACTTCTTTAATTTATATTAGTTTAATTTATAAGTAGCTTTAATATCTTTATAAGCACTAAATAAAAGTTCTTTATATCTGCAAAGTATTTAAATATTTGCTTAACTGCTGCTTTATAGGTAAAAATAAAATTTAAGCAGTATTTACTAATATATAAGACTATATAAGCAATATTTAGTTATATGCTTATTATTAGGTATATTAGTAATCTTATTTTTAATTAGTAGTTGTACTTATTTTCTACTAGGTATATAAAACTTAATTTAGCTTTTTATAGCTTTGCTATTATTATTAAAGTATTAATTAATTTATACTTTGTAAGTCTATATTGCGTAAATAGCTTGTTAATATACCTTTGTTAATTAAAATAAATAGTTTGGTTTAGTTTATTGCAGCATATACGTATACCTAAGTAGTACTAGTAAAAGCCTAGGTCTATTATTTAAAAACGCTTACTTAGGGCTGCTTTAACGTCTTTAATTTTAGTTAGGTTTTTATTTACAATAAATAGGTTGTTAATATATACTATAATAAATATTTTAAACTCTGTATTTGCGAATACTTCGCAGTTTGTACTAATTAAAACAAAGCTTAGTAATATAAGAAATTTAAATAGTATTTTAAATTAAACCTTTAAAGCCTATTTTAGACTATATAATGCCTTTTTTAGTTTGTAAATACGTTTTATACCGTTTTTAAACTTATATAGTTATTTAATATAAATATCTTTTTTAATTTCTCTATATAGGAACGCTATCTTTATATTTATTTATTTAATTTTGAAATCTTAAGCTGTAGCTATAGCAAATAAAATCTTATAGCTTATTAGCTTAACTACTAAAGCAAACATTTTAAAGTAGTCGACTTTTTTAATCTATTTAAACTTACAAACTATTTATTTTGCTTTATAGCAGGTAATTTCGTTATTTAAACCTTTTTTTAGCTTATATACCTACTTTCTACGCAGTATATAGGTAAACTCTATAGGCTTTACCAGCGTCTAGGTATTATTATTAATTAGCGAGTTAAATTCTACTTGTATACTACTTAGCTATTCCTTGCTATATAGGCTTTATAGTACTTTTTAAACTATTAGTAGCTTAGTTTTCCCTTGCTATACCTTAGGTATAGCTGCTAGTACTAGTATAATATATAGTGCTTATACTAGATCGTTTAGTAGAGCTAACCAATTGCGCAGGTTGTACCTAAATTCGGAATAATCGGTAGAAATGTCTTTAATCTCCAAATCTAAGAGCTCTCAGAATAAAAAGGTAGTATAATCTAACATAATATGTGCTACTAGGTCGCTAGTAGAAGGATTTGTTATAGTGCTTTAGCTAGCAACTATAGTACCTTAGCAGCGTTGTTTTATTAGTAGAAATATAGGTTCTTTAACTTCTAAAACTTTGCTGCTTGCGCTATCTATCTAAACGCCTATTAAAACTATTTGTAAGCTAAGCTTAGCTAACTATAGCATTTTGCTTAATTCTGCTATAAAGCGTTCCTAATTAAAGTAAGTATTCTGTTTTATAGACTTAATTATTTTGCCGTCCGCTATAATTACCTTGTAGATTAAGTTGCTATTATAGCTAACTAAAGTTCCTTTTGCTAACTTAAGGTTAAACTTTTTATACTTTATACTAAGAAGTAAGTACTAAAGCTTAGTGCTAAAAGTATAAATATAAAAAATATTAAAACATTATCTGTAAGCTTTTTCAAATAGAGTTACTTTTAATATATTATAAGGGCTTTTATTCTAAAAATAATTAATTATTAAAGCTACTTTAGGCTAATATTTTGCTAAAATATTGCCTTTTATTATTATAAAAAATAACTTATCTTAAATTATAATATTAAAGCTTTTGGCTATTTTATTACTTTTATACTATTTAGTTATAAAAAACTAAAGTTTAATTCTCTTGCTTAATATTTAGCGCTTAGTATCTTTAAAAGTATACTTTTTTATTTTGTTGCTATATATAATATAGCACTTCTTTTTTTGCTTTTCTAAGTTTTTAAGCAAGTTAACAAATTACTTAATATATAATTAAACCTTTATCTTATCTTTTATAAGCTTTAGTAAGCTTAATCTACTATAAGTATTAATTTAAGTAAGCTAATATTTTTTCTCTTTATAGCCTATAATATAATAGGGTCTATAAACGTTAGTATAAATAACTTCTTTTAAATATTTTTTTTTTAAAAGTTTGCCCTTGTATAATCTTTTTCACATTTTACTTAGAACGCAAAATTTGCAAATATAATATATTTATACGTTATCTATGCCTTATATAATTTTTTCTAGCTTAAAAAGTAACTTTTTGCTTAAGTATCCTATTTTCTTATACTAAAGCCTTATATAGAAGCTTACCATATATGCTGCTAGCGCTAGCAGTAATACATAAATAATATAGAAAACAAAAAGATTGCTAAAACAAGGTATATAAACTATTATAGCTAAAAATACAAGGAACTATATCTTGCATCATTCTTTTATTAGTAATATCTTAGCTCTTTTATTTAGTAGTTATATAACTAAAATTAGGTTAATACTTAGTTTAAGTATATATAAAATATCTATAAACTTAATCTTAGTATAACTATTTTTTGTTATATACTATTTTACTAAGTTTTCTTTTCTTATAACTAAGATTTAAATACCGCTAATTCTTACTATAGTAATCTCTTTTAAAATAAATAATTTATAGTTAATAAGTTTATCCTTGTTCTATATAATATATTAGGCATAGCTTAAGTTTAAAACTTAAGCCCAACATAAAAAGCAGTTCATTATAAAGCAGTAGTATACAAAATAAAAAAATAGTAAATAAAACTTGTTATAAAATCTTTTCTAGCGATCTACTTATGCTTTTATATTATTAAAAGCGTTGCTGGCATTTTAGATAGTATTTTCTAAATCGCTTTTACTATTTCTTAGTTTTGGCTATATTACTAACAAAGCTTTCCTCTTTTTCTTCCGACTATTTTTTCTTTTCTTTTGAAGTTTTAAATATAAATTCTAACAGCTTAATTTTATATGCCTAATCTTGCTACAATAAGCGCACTTTAGCCGCTTTATTAAAACTGCTTCCTTATTAACAAATAAAGTAATAGTAAGCACTTACTTTTTACTCCTTTTAGTAGTATTAAGTCTAGCTATTATAGCTGCTATATTAGTTAACACCTAATCTAATTGCTTTAAGCAGGTTTTTTTAGCTTCTGCAATTAAAACTACGTTAGCTAAAAAAAGGACCTAAATATCTATAAATATTTAAAACACTTATACTTAAGCTTTAAATTTGTCTTTAAGACCGCACATAAAGTATACTATAAGGTAGCTCTTAGGAAACATATACTCTATGCCTACTTTAGCATACCTTTCCTAAATCTTCTTAATTTTAGTAGCTAGCTTATAAATTGTTATAAAGTTATTAATATTAGCTGCTTTTTAATAAGTCGCTAACTAAAGTAAAAAAAAAACCCTTTTTTAGTTATATTTCTTGTTAGCTTAAGCAAATATATCGCTTATTATAAGTATATTTTTTAACAACAAATTCTATGCTACCAAAAAACTATTCCTTATTAGTAGCACTCCTTATTTTTAAAAGTAACGCTACTTAGCCTACAACTATATAAGCATTTAATCTTCCTTTTCTAGTAGCATGCTGGAAATAAAATCGTAAGTATTACATATTTTTAAAATCGTTATTATATTAAGCTCCTACTTATAGTAGTTTTTTTTACCTTTTAGTTTCTTAAATAAGTTAAGCCTAGTAGTACTTATATTAACGTTAGAAACCTTAGTAGCCGCAGCATTAATTAAATCTATAATACCGGCTTTTCGTTGTAAAAACATATTGGCTATATAAGAGCTAAAGAAAAACTGCTGTAAAAGTAGTAGCAGTATCTAACTAGGTAGTAAATTCAAGCTAGATAACAAAAACAAAAATTGCAAATTTTGTTATTAAAGAAAAAAAAGATTAAGTTTAGAGTTTAATGTCCTCTGTTTCTCCTTTAAGCTATTTAAGCTTTCTATATCTTTAGAAAAACTAGGCTCTTCTTTTTACGAATTTATACTGCCTTACTACCCATTCAATATTTTAATTTTATACCTAAAGTAGTTTTAGCTACTAAAGGTAAACAAAATATCTACCTTATTTAAGTTAATTTTATAATTGTTAACTTTATCTAATAAGTTTATATAAAATAGGTCGTTAATTTTATCTTCCTAAAGGCTATTATATTTCTACTAAAACTATATTTTCTATACAAGGTATAAAAAATTCTTTTTATTAAGAATTCTTTATATTATAACTAGTCTAATAACCCGTTTTCCTTTTGCTTTCTAAGTATTAATATTTTCGTTTTCTATTGCTATATAGTAAAAGAATTAGCAATAAATAAAGAAATACTACCTTAGCTTACTATTTAAGTAAAATAATTTCAGTTAAACATAATTCTAACACTAGTTTTCCTATTTTCGGTTTAATTTCGTAATAATTAAATATATAATACTTAGCTAGCTTTTGTTTCAGTAGAAAAGCTCCCGGGCTTATAACCTGCTAAAATAGTGGTATATAAGATGACTTAATTAACTCTACTACACTATAAAAGGTGGTAGGATGACCCAGCTTATATACACGAGATGCCCTGTGACACAGGTACTGTACATACAGTAGGCCCTTGACCTAGTAGTTCAACAGTCACCTCAGATAGCTCAACAAATCGCGCGCCGGATCGAAGATGGTGACAAAAGAGTAAGAGTAGCAGCAATTGAGGCCCTTGGAAGCGGGCCAGAATTGTCAACTCAGATAGTTCAACAAATCGCGCGCCAGCTTAAAGATAGCGATAGAGACGTAAGGCTGGCAGCAACTTACACCCTCGGAACGCAGTTAAAATTCTCAACCAAAATGGCTCAATTAGTTGCGCGCCAGCTTGAAGATAGCGAGAGCCTTGTGAGGGAACGGGCAATTTGGGCCCTCGGAAACCAGTCAAAATTGCCAACCGAAATAGTTCAATTAATCGCGTGTCGGCTTGAAGATAGCGAGAGCCCTGTAAGGCAACAGGCAATTTGCGCCCTCGAAAACCAGTCAAAATTGTCAAGCGAAATATTTCAATTAATTGCGTACCGGCTTAAAGATAGCGAGGGCCTTGTGAGGGAACAGGCAATTCACGCCTTCAGAGACCGGTAAAACAGAGTATGCTACATACCCTGCTCAGGGAGCCAAAGCATCCCTGATAAAAAGGAATGAATAAGAACAAAAGAAACCCAATATAGGTGGCAAAACAGTAGTTGAATTTGGGATGTTCTAGTCTAAAGTATTTGTGCGAGTTCTAGCCTCTTATAGCCTAGCTAAGCTACTAAGCAAGCTATAAAGTGGCTTACCTATCGCCCTGCTTTAAACCTCCTTTATTTAAAGCTATACAGCTTTATACGCTTTAAATTAACTAAAAATAAAGCTAAAAAACTAGCTAAAATAACTAATAATAACTTAATAATGTTTTAAACACTAACTTTTTAAACCTTATAGTTTAAAAAAAAAAGCTTTTAAGCTTTTAAATTATTAAGCTAAAAGTATAACTAAAGCTAAAGCTATAGCTAAAGCTAAAACTATAGCTAAAGCTATAACTAAAGCTAAAAGCTAAAGCTTTTTATATTTATTATAAATAAACCTTTTTTAAGTTTTTTTTAATAAATTAACTACTTATAACTTAAGCTTATAATACTTTTAAACGTAGTTTTATACTAAAGTATATATAATATATCTTAGTTTATTTATATTTTTTAAATTTTATAGTTTTTTACTAATATTTTATTTAAGTATAACTTTATAACCTTATATTAAAAATAAAGCCTAATAGTTTTACTAACTTTTATTTATACTTTTAATAAGCTTAAAATTTCTTTTTTATTTATCTTTTTATAATAAGCCTAAAAGTTATACTATAGCTTTTGTTATTTTTATATATATATAAAATAAATAATAATTATAGTATTTTTAAAAATAATAATATATTATATAAATTAGTAAATTAAAGGTTTATAAATTAAAGGTTTATAAATTAAAGATTTATAAATTAAAGATTTATAAATTAAAATAAAAGTTTTAAGTAATAAGTTAGATAAATTAGTTAATTAAATAAATTAGCTTATATAGCTTTAAATAATAGCTTATATTAATTAGCTAGCAAAATATTTAGTAGGTTTAACTAATTAATTAATAATTTAATAGCTTAAAGTAATAGTTTTTTTTAGTTATAAGTTTATAAATATTTATATATATAAAACGTTAAAAAAACTATTTTTATATATATTATTAATTAAATAAATTGTTAATTTAAGCTTTTTAAAATAAATAAATAAATAAATAAATAAAATAAAAGCAAAGTTTTTAACTATATAATAGTTATTATCTTTATATATATTATAAATTAAGAATAAAGATTTTAAAAAAGCAGATTTATATATAAATTTATATATAATAGTATTAATAATTAATTTTAAAATCTAAAAGTTAAAATAGCTTAAACTTAATAAAAATACTAATAAAATAAAATATGCTATATATTTTGCTTAAAAAGCTAAAGCATTTTTAATAAAAAAGAATAAATAAAAACAAAGAAAACCTAATATAAGTAGTAAAATAGTAGTTAAATTCAGGATGTTTTAGTCTAGAGTATTTGTGCAAGTTCTAGCCTTTTATAGCCTAGCTAAGCCACTAAGCAAGCCATAAAGTGGCTTGCCTATCGCCCTGCTTTACCGGCTAGAATTACCAACCAAAATAGTTCAACTAATCGCGCGCCGGCTTGAAGATATCAAGGCCTCCGTGAGGCATTAGGCAATTTGCGTCCTCGGAAACCAGTCAAAATTGTCAACCCAAATGGTTCAATTAATCGCATACCGGCTCGGCGACTATGAAACATCTGTGGGAAGAATCGCATCATCAGTGCTCAGCAAACGGCCAGACTTACCAGACCAGGTTATGCAATGGATTATAGACCGGCTAGAAGACGAAATCCCTTGTATGAGAGAACCAATACTCTTCTTGCTTCAGGACCGGCCACACTTACCACAACGGGCTATCCAATCACTTGCAAACCGACTGGGAGATGCTGATACAACAGTTGTATCGGGAGCAATTCAGACCCTGGGTGAACATCCAAATTTGCCAGAGAACGTTGTTAAATTGCTTATGGAGCGACTTGAAGATAGCGATACAGATGTCAGGTCAGATGCACTCCACGCCCTGGGTACACAGGCAATCGTTTCAGAGAACATTCTTCAATCAATCGTGAGTCGACTCGACGATGAGACCACAACTGCTCAAGTACTAGCGATCGACGTGTTGGGAAACCAGCCAAGTCTACCAGGCCGGATTATTGAATTAATCGCAGGCCGGCTTATGATATCGATTCCGGTGTTAGATACAACGCAATCCGTGCTTTGGGGCGCCAGTCAAATCTGACAAGGCAGGTCATCGAGTTGATCGCAGGTCGGCTCGATGATCGGGACGAATACACAAGAAGGGCAGCAGTCGCGGTATTGATACCTCTATGTGATACGATCCCCAAGAAGCACATCAAAAGCTTTTATCGCGAACTTGTTCAAAGAAGCTTCTGGAAAGATACATGCTGGATTATCGACGGCACGACATCGTATATCATGGACAAGGGTCGAGAAATCCCTTTCCATGGCGACCTGGACCATTTGAGGAGTATATCGGGTTTTCTTGAGGAACGGCAGCAGGAGTCCCCAAAATAACATTTCTATGCCTCAGATCCAGGAGATACATAGAGTGGTAAGCCAGACGAGATATTTGCTGTTTTATACTTCTTTTGCTAAAAACAAAGGCAGTTTAGGGACTGAACCACAATTATTCCCAATCAAGTAACCCTCTATTCAGACACTATCTGTCCCGGTTCCCTCTCCGGTGCCAGACGCGCAGTCCAGCAACCAGTGAGAAAACGGTGGTGCCAAGGCACCGAGCGAGTCCTTCCTTCCTTCCTGGCTTCCTTCGAAACTCAGGACCGACTCATCATCATCATCATCATCATCATCATCATCATCATCATCATCATCATCATCATTATCATCATCTCAATGGATTTTAAGACAAAGTCCATTTCGATTCAGTCGCAAAGGTCGCTTTTCTAGAGAAAAGCGACAACTGCCCTGGGACGCAGTTAGCAACACATATACTGCAGATTCCACCTTGCCTTGCGCAGTGCAAGGCAAGAAGAGCATGGGGTGGCGTGGTGGTTCCTCGACCTTTGACGGACTAGGCTAAGTAGGCAGTTAGTTGGATAAGCAGATAGACTAATACCATCCAGTCAGTATGTCACGGAGAACAGTAACGCGTGCGATGAATTAAAAAAAAAGAGTAGAGCTGTGAAGAAGAGCCCTTCGATCGTATATTTTCCCCCTTGCCACCTGGCTGTGGATCTGGATTTGCATCAGCTTGATCCTCTTGTGAAAGATGGCGAGGGGGGGTAATGAGAAAAATGGAAATGGGGGGCGGGTGGTGGCACGACCCTTGCCAGGCCACGCTCCTTCCCCCGATCAGGCTATACTACATATTGCCAATGGTCAGGCCTCAAAAGTCGAGGAAAATATGAAATGCAGCAAATAAGGGGGTATCTCGATGCGCGCGACCGCCGGAAAACGCCTGGATCCATGATTGGTTCGACTTTGCCGTGTCCGTCTTCAACTCTATAAATACCCCTCCATTCCCCGTCTTACACTCATCCGTAACGCCTGTCATCGCCGCGCCGCTGTGTGCGGCGTTAGCTGACCTGTCATTTACACTTGGTAAAAGTCGTATTTCGCGTCCGCTTGGTTCCTGTCACCTGAGAGAACGGTTCTCGAGAAGCCATGACGAACGCCGGCTGCGCTAAAATATGAGTTTGTAGTCGAGAACTACCACTGGCTGTCGTCCGTGCCGTTTGCGGTTTCCAGGATCTCATAATCGGAAAGACCTTCGCGATCCAGTTTCTGCAGCCAATTTCGCTGATCGCGAAAGTGTGCGTAGTTGCCGGCCAATATTGGGTACAATAGAGAGTTCTTCTTCGAGTCTGATGAGGCTGAGGGCTGCTCTTTAGCAAGTTGCATCATAGACTTCTGAAGAATGTCATATGTCTGCGCAAAGCGGTCTCTGATGGCGTAAAAGTTATGGGAGCCGCCCGAGATATCGTTCTCCGGATTGTTTGGGTCGATGATAGAAAGCCGGTCCAGATTACGATAGACGAGCGTACTTGCTTGGGCCTACATAGTGAGATTAGCAGACTAGCGCGGTATCGTAGTTAGGATACAACACGTACCTTGTTTACCGTTCCCGGCGGATCCATTCGAATGGCAACCTTCTCGTAGTTGAATCGCCTACCATAGTAGTCCAGGAACTGCATGAATAATTCACCAAGGTGTTCGTCTTTCATGGAACCACTCTGAACTTGAGGCATCATTTGGAGCAAATGGACTACCATGCAGATGACGGTGAACCCACCGATCCCACCATTGACTGGCTCGTTGAGGCCACGCATGAGCAGGAACTGCTTGAGGATGGCGACGAGAGGAGGCATGGCGGGGTATTGCTCCTTCCACTTACGAAAGGTGTCGACTGCCTTGTAGCCGTCAATCTTCTCAAACGAGATATCCAGCTTCAGACCAGTGTAATTGTCGGTATACTTGAGAAGAGGTACCTTGGCGCGGGTAATAGCCTCGACCATGCCTCTGAACGCAACCTTGTTGAACTCTAGGTGAGATTTCATCTGGAATAAACACTTTTTCCTGTCAAATAAAGGGTACTTGCCGTCGATGAAGTCCTGAGAACAGATGGCAAGATCCATATCAGCAGTAGGGAGGTAAAGACCAGACATGAAGGAGCCAAAAGGGAAGATCCTAGCCTGGCGCCATTTCTTCCGAACGAGGGTTTCGAGCTTTGACACGACCTCGTGACGCAACCTCTCCTCGAAGTCGCGAGGGCGAACGTAGTCGTAAAAGTCTCTTATCTCAAAGTGTAGGCTGCGCTCGTCAGTATTCCAAAAACAGAAGTAGTTGCGCGATCGGGATTTATCAGGACTCACCGAGTGCCCATGTTGGGTACGCCAGAATGATCCTCGACCACCCAAGGGCAAGGGTCTTCACCTGGAATGGGTTTCCATATTTCATCAATTGCACCTGCGGACGCCATTCTGTTCGCCTTCTTCAATGGCACATGAGGCAGATTGAGGGGCAGCTTGATTTCATCATCAATCGTTCTCTTGCGATTGCCCAGAGAAGCAGAGGGGGTGAGGTCCACGGGGGTAGACGTCCTGTTGTCGTTATTGTTGCTGCTGCTGCTGCGTTGGGCGGGGTTAGGAGGAGGCGGGGGTTGTGTGGCATGTGCCTTCTCTAAACTCTCCAAATGCTGCGAGGCCTGATTGGCGGTAGAAGCAGGTGGCTTGGGCGGCAGTGTTGAAGATGCGGCATGTGGTTTCGCCGGTCCGTCAAGTATGCGAGCACCCGCGTCGGACTGCCGTGACTCGGCTACTACTCGTGCCTGTGTAGGTACCTGGCTGGCGGTGTCGTCCTCGGAGAAATCGCAAGATATGAAGTCAGCGGCCTCGGTGGATACAGCCGGTTTCTTGGCCTCGGCTTCGACACGGGCCTTCCTTATCAGCTGCACGACGTCCTTTTTGCGCGTAGTCTCGGGAGGAGGCAGGGCTGTGTAGGGATCCGGATTGGACCATTTGGGAACGTCAGAAAGATCGGTACGGGCACGCTTCGCAGGACGGTCCACGACATTCGAATCCTCATCGCCATTGTCCGAGATATCCATGTCGACCTCGTCGCTATCGGAAAGGTCGTCGACGTCTCTGTAGGTGGCGCGAACAGCGGTATCGCCTAGCATCAGTTCAGGCTGGTCGTCAAATCTCTTGGACAAAAAAAGTCGGTCAACTGCTTTCTCCTTCTCGCGGCGCTGATATGGGCCGGGGTAGCGCGAGGGTTGTCGGCCTCCCCGTGCCCGACGTGAATCATCATAGTGATATGCGCGGCCGTTGCTGCTACGATCATCGTGGCTACGGTTGGGTCGTCGAGTTAGATGGTGTTGTTGATAGTCGGGGCGATGCGCATCATTATCATCATACCGTGAGTTGGAAGAAGGCCTGTATGAGCTGATTCCGGCTGGGGCCTCTTGTCGAAAGGTAAAATCGCCGCGAGGCGGTCGATAGTCATCACGAGAGGCTTGGTAGGATTCGCGGCGTTGGCGCGAATCCGAGTGCGGCCCACGATCTCGATAGTCATCGTCTCGATCGCGCGGATAGTAGCGGTCGCGTTCATCGCGTCCTTCACGCGTATCACGTCCATTACGCCCATTGCGTCCATCGCGTCCATCGTGTCCATCCCTCCCATTGCGCCTATCACGGTCATCGCGTCTATCGCGGCCATCCCACTTCTGAGGAGGGAGAGGGGGAAGAGGCGGAAGAGGAGGTGCCGAGGGAAGGCTCGTCGGCGGAGGCGGAGGAGGCAACGGCGGCGGGTACGGATCGTATCGATCGTGGCCGGGCGGAGGGTGATAATTATATCTATGCATTGTGTAGCGGGATACTCTGTTCACGGGGTTGGTGGAACTTGGAAACGGAGATGGGAGGAAGATGGACAAGAGAGAATATCGGTATGTCTCGGACAAGAACTGGCGGCTGATTGATTGGCCGTGACATTCTGCAGCATTATGCGAAGGGGTCGAGTTAGAGTGGGGCTTACGCGAAAGACAGATGAATGGTGTTAATTGGTCGTGCTGGGTAGAGACCCGCTTGTAGATAAACCCTCCAGCTGCCTTTGACTTGGAGGTACCTAAGGATATACAAGTATCGTGCACACAACTTTAGGTAACTACCGGTACTTCGAACAAGTAACCTCAGTCTTTTTTATATAGCAGTTAAACTCGACAATTAGTTATTAGTTGAGATGTGAACCTCAATTAAAGCAGGAGTGTATTGAGAGCTGGTGAAATCTTACCAAGATGTAATCATCATCTAGAACTTCTCGCCAAGTTGTGGATTGTAGCAGATTCGGATTACATCATGTAGCTCAACGTAGTCATGATGTTATCCAATTACAATCTTCCATTCAGTCCCCTTTATAGCCGATCAAGCCTCGTTACGAACACATACTATATCGGTCTACAGGTGAGAAGGAGCGCTGAGTTACGCCACGAAGGAATAAAAAAGCAGTTGCTTCATTACAATACCATTAAAATAAGTGAAAGTTCCACGTCCCGACAACTTCCTGACCCGGACACTCAACCACCCCCTCCGCGATTTGACTCGCCATTGAGTTAGCCTAACCATCACAACTCATCATGCTTAGCCCCAGAAGCACCTCCGGAATTCTTGACCTCAGTCTCACTACGAGCAGTCAGCATATTTATCACTCAAAACCATGTGAGAGAGTCGTGTGGAGGGTAAAACCCAGGATGCAAGCAAGCAAGGCAAGTAAGCAAGACAAAACTCACCAAAAAACCGGCCCATACCCCGTGCCCTCGCCCCTCACAACATCAACCTCGGTCGGAATCCCATAAGACGCGTAATTCGCCCCGAAGAAGCTCCCCGAGAGCACGGGCGGCGGCCTCGCGAGCGCCCTCTTCCTCACCCTCTCGGCGCTCGCCAGGAACCGCTCTACGAGCTCCGCGTACCGCGCGTACGTGAGCTTGCCGTCGCGCTTCAGGAACCGCCCGTCGACGAGCACGTCCGTGATGTCCCCCACGTTGGCGTGCAGGATCACGGCTGCCACGGGGTCCGCCCAGCCCAGCATGCCTGGCGTCCGCCCGTCGAAGACGACGAGGTCCGCTTTCGCGCCGACTTGGATTACGCCGAGGTCTGGACGGCGGAGCGCGAGGGCGCCTTGGCGCGTTGCGAGGAGGAGGGCTTGGTTTACGGACACTGGTAGGATGAGGTGTTAGTAAGTACCGGTACTCTTCTTGCGTAGGCTTGTGATATATATATATATGTGTGTTTGTGACAGGATCTAGATCATGAAGCCGCCACGGCAGGACAAGCACAAGATGATATACGTACTAGGGTTTCGCGCAGGAATGTTCCACTGATCTAGGACCTCATCGAACAGCCTCGAGCGCGTACGCTGCAGCCACATGCGAGCCTGGGTTAAAATGTCAGTGGAGAAAGTGAGATGTGTGTCGACGCCGAGGGCGGCCTGCTTGTGCGCGCGATGAGATAACTTATGGCCGTGGCCGTAATGCATCTCTGACTCGGGCGTAATGGAGAGAAACTGATTCGTCGAGCTGAGCAGTTCCGCCTCTGCGGCCGTCATGCCGGGGCCGTGTGAGAACACCACAGCCGTGCTCGTATTTAGCACTCCGAATGAGTGTAGAAGTGATGGGGGGCTGTTGACTATCGCGACGGTTAGCTCTTCCATCATTGGCACCTCTGAGCTGCGCCTGTCTGGGGAGACGCGAAGACTTACTTGGCCACACGCCGCCGAGCCAATGGATTGTCAGGACGTGAGGTTTCACATCCCTATGAAGCCCAATCAGTAAACAACTAAGCGTGAACAGCACATAGCCTGTTGACTTACTTGATCAACTGAGCCACGACCTTTGTGTTCTCTGGCGCTCCGACATCCCAACCGTCATAAGCAATGCCTAATGTCACGAGGTCGTTGGGAAAAGACCTCTTATTCCACTTATTCCAGTCCTTGAGTTGATCGGAGATTGGGTACCCATCTATACCGTCAATCGCAGGCGCCCAGAAAACGCGAGCGCCGCTCTCCACGGATGCGTCTAAGCCTGCCTCAGCTCGCTCCGTCGACCACGTATTGTGAGCATGGTCCAAGGTAGTCGTCACGCCGGCGTTGATAGCCTCAAGTAGGCCCGCGAGCTGGCTCTCGTATACATCCTCCGCGGTATATAGGGGTCTAGCGCCGTGGCTGGAGAAAGTCGAGAAGTATTCCGCTAGTGTCGTGTTCGACCCCAGTGTCTTGAGCGCCGTCTGCCATCCGTGGCGATGCGTGTCGATGAACCCCGGTGTGATGATTTTATGCTTGCAGTCGACAATCTCCGCATCTGCCGGTATTCCCTTTGGACTGGCCTCATCGTACAGACCCGCGATGCGGTCGTCGGCGACGAGCACCGCGCCGTTTCGGATTACATTCAGGGATTTGCTGTCTTCGTCAAACGCGATAATCGTGCCGCCCGATAGAAGCACAGAAGACGAGATGGCCGCGCCCACGTGCCAGCCGAGGACAGTAAGTAGCGTAGAACGCATAGCGTCGAGTTAGAAGTGGAGGATCCTAAAAGATCTCGGTGGTCGGGGTCGGGGTTGGATGGGTCGCCCATATCGAGCCACCATGAAATCGTCGTTCTCCTAGTTGCTTATATACATACCTCCCCGCCACTCACTTCATTCGCTATTCGATTATGTGTGATGCTACACTGTGCTACGAGCAGGGACGTAGTTAGGTGGATTACAAAAAAGGCATGACGCTGATTGTTGATCATCACTAATGGCGTTCGCTCGGAGTTTAGCCAGCTAGACGAGAGCCGTCGAGTGGAGAGCCGGAGCCGCGACGCAAGTGCGGACAGACCAGTCCGCCCCTTCTCCAGCCCTTGTCGTCTCCAAATCGCACGATGCATTGCGACAACGATGGGCTCATGGGTACGGCACGTCGTTGCCGGTCAGAACCCCCTCCGCATGCATTGGCTACTCGATCTGACTTTTGCCGGCAATTATTCAGCAGGCCATTCATGCAGCCGTCTACATTCATATTCACATTCATATTGTGCCTAGGCCCGCTTTGTAAGCTCCATCGCCATGATTTATACCATTGGACTTATAGACTACGCCTGGGTTTCGGCCCTTGCGTTCAAGTCGGTTTAGAAATCCGAAACCATCTTCACCAAGGTAGGATAGAATACAAACCTGTGTTAGTGAGTCTCTTATTTCTACGTTAACAAGTAGCCAAACTACCGCGGTCTAGTCTGCTAAGCATCTATCAAAAGTTCCTTGCATTGATTCCACGCGTCGTATAAGCCCTATCCGAGCTCCAGCGCGAGAGTGTAGGTATACTATCTGGGTATAAAGTAAGTGACGCTCATTTGGCTCCCTACTTAGCGAAGACTGCTTACTCACCCGGCACGTTTTAATATTATACTTCTATACGGCACTTTATGGATATCCCCAGGACCTATCCGCAATCTCCAAGGTAGCCTAGAGGCCCGGCCCTAGCGTGGCCCGGCCCTAGTGTGCATGTAGTACTGCACAGGCTACCTAGCTAAACTCCGTTCCGAACGAAGGAAGATAGGAAGCTGGAGACGAAGTCGGCTAAGATAGAAACTTCGGCACCGTGGAACTTGGCCGATGTTTCTTAAATCCGGAGGAGTCACTTTACGCTTGGCGCACCACTACCAATAACTGCGCGGAAAGGGAGTATCTCGCGTCACCTCTTCTACCAGGGTTCGATTATTTACGAAGCAGTACTCGCCTCTGAACTGGATTTACACCCTTCTATGCCAATTCTTTATGCATCCTCCTTGTCGCCACGTAGTGACTACCTCCTACGAATCCGATACGCGACCTGATACCCCGCCAATGTCATCAACCGCACATGGTCTTCCCTTACGCTGGTATCTACTGATAGTGTAATCGGCAAAAGACACACTCGGTTGAAACTACGAAGAGAGAAAATCAAAGGTGAGAATAGGTAGCCAGGAGAAGCGTAGGTCATAGACCTTGTCACTGTGTACAATCAAAGGTGCGGGTCATGCCAAGCTACCACGTACATAAGGTTGGATCACTATATTGTTACTAGGGAGCAGCGGTATAGGTCCTAACGACATAGTGCAACTAGTTTTTGGGTGCAGGCTTATATTCTGTACTTTCACCAGATCTCACTCTACCGTATCACCTCGAATGCTGACTTGGCTGCAATACACTACATTAAAGTGGAATAACGGGGCGTTTACCTAAATGCATACACCTAATGAAACAATTATCCGAACAACATTGAAGATGTGCAACCATTCGGATCGCATCTATTAGTTACATAAGCAGCCCCGATGTTCCACTTTTAATGTATTGCAGCCGAGTCAGCATTCAAGGTAATAGATCCAGTGCCCATAGGCCCACTTGATCCCCACATATCCGTGACATCATACCAGAAAACCCATATGTTCTTAAAAATCCGAGCTCATTAACACCACGTTTTCATCCCCTAAGCAAAATACAATGTCATTGGCAGGTGGTGATAGATCTGGTAATCGAATTCTTGGCTCCACTCGAGCACAAACACCTTTGTCAAAGCGACAATGGCCTGGAGATTGAGCTTCTCGCCCGGCAGTCGATCCTTTCGCCGCCAGAAGTTGACCTCGTCGAATCGCGATACATCCCAGCCGTTCGTCATCACTGATACGATATCCGTGACGACCCGAACAGAATCACCCGAGTTTCCCTCCCCGGCCAGGACGGCTGAGGCTGCCATGTGTGCCATGTTGTTCTGGATAAATTGTGCATCCCAGCCCCTCGCGTGCAAAACCATTGCTTTCTCCCGAACTGTCTGCTTTATCACTTCGGCTAATTCTTTTCGATAAAGGTCCATCACGGGCGCAGCATACGCCTTCAGAATATCGCGAAGCCCTCGATGTAGACTCCACGAAAGTGACGTCCAAGGCAGACAATCCAACGCATGCTTGATGATATCCTCCTCGTCCTGGGGCACATACATTCGCGTTCTGCCATCCTTCTCGGTACTCGGTAAATCAAGAACTAAGCCATGTTCGGGAATAGGTGAATTGACCCGCCGAGCAAACATATAGTCGACCTCAAAAGCTTTCCCGCCAAACATGTTAAACAAGTGCCGGCCCCCATGCGCGCCTTGAAATCCTTTGAGTCTATACTCAAGCTGATAAGTCCCCGGGGGTTTCCGGCCGCAGAAAGCGACAGCTAGATTTGAATCCGGCGATGAAACGACGCCCGACACAATCTGTCCACAGCGGTCGACGCGGTGGACAAAGCTCCGTGGTAGGACCTCGGTTTTGACGATGTACTCGTGAGCTGCGAACTTGACGATTGCCTCTTGGCCTATTGGCCAGGTGATATCTACGGAAATCGATCAGTATTACAGTTTTCGCTTTCGTAGATTAGAGGGTTGAGGGGCGTAATTCGGGATCTTACACCATTGTCCGCAGTACGAAGCGTAGCCAGCGCGATATCCCGATGCATCGCTGAACTGAAATACCGGTCGTGCGTTCGTCATGACCAGAATTGTAAGTAGAGTCACGCGGGAGATACGTATGCATGCGTCGGACCCCTGGCGCGTAAGCGGCGCGTTGGACAGGAAATTCCAATCGACAACCATTGTGCCATCACCCGTCTTTGCCGTCTTACTCCTCCCACTCACCCTAGCCCCTCGCTTTCCGTCGTCCATCCTATTATCAGGTTCAAAACCAGCCAGCTCACCCAAACCCTCCTCACTCTCGCGCAACAAGTCTTCCACGGCCCGGCCCGGCGCCGACGATGGTTCGCGAGTATGTAACATGGAGAGGATAATGGACCAGCCGGCTTTACCAGGTTTGACAAACGGGATGCGCGCGATGTGCACGGCATTCGTGCCGCAGAAACCCTCGGACATCTTAGCGGCCACCACGGGGCCCTGCGGCGGCGGCTTCTTGATACGCCACCAGGGGAACACTTGCTGCCGTTGGAACCACACCCCTAAGTACTCGATCGTTCTCGTCGCATGGAACGGGTCTAGCTGGTCGTTTATCGCGTTGGCCTGCGTGATCAGTCCGCCCAGGCCTACCGTCGTCACCACGAACGAGAGCCAGCCGACGGCTGTGTTGGCGGCGTCCATTATCGCAGCTCGCCAGTCGCCACACGAACGGTAGATTCGAGACTTGCGCTTCAGTCGCTGCCAAGGATTTGTGTATCTTTTTGGGGCTGCAATTGGAAATCGTACTAGGTCACTTAAAGTGCTAAACGCAGAGTTCTATCTCTATTCATGAAGCTAGCTACCTAGGCTGAAGTCATGTAATAAATACCTCTTTCGAGGCTGAAATGCCATATGCAAAGCCCCTGCTGTGCAATGATAGGCGCTTGATTACTGTCAGATATAAGGATATGGAGATAACGTTGTATACGAGCTACTTAATCCAGATGTTAGCAAGGAGAACATTGAACAGGGGCCCCCATACACTACTACCTAGAAAGGCGGTTACTGCGACAGGAAATCTGAAAGAACAGACAATAAACACAGTTAATTCAACAGCCATCGATATTTCTAACACTATAATTGTACACTATAATTGTAGAGTGCAGCACGGGTCGTGTTCAGACCAACGTGGGGCAGGTTTAGTCTCCCATTCACTAAACCTTTTCCTTGCTAGCTAGCCGGTCAGCGCAAGTGCTGCAATGCTAGCGGCTAGCCGCCTTTTTCGCTTCGGTTCGCATACCGTTCAAGATTTCTTGGATGGATTAGATGTCGGGCATGGTTTGTATTTTTGTGACTCAAAACAGCATTCCTAGAATGGTCGATTTGACTATATTGATAGGGATATGTTGGTCCTGAGCTTGTTCTATGCAATCGTGCCTTTTGGGCGCACTTCCCCCGCGATAGTAGTAGGCGGTAACAAACTCAGAAGGCGTTATTATAGAGTAGTAGTCAATTGAGCAGGGGGTGGGAGGTCCCGCAGCTACCGGACGAAATCGGTAGGCGGTACGAAGGTTGTGGCCACTTTTACCAGTCGGGGCTAAGCAAGGGGATATAGTGTGAATTAAATCCCCGCACATAGCTTACAGCCTCTGCCTAAAGACAATATACCTATAAACCCACTATAAACTTAGTCTTCTATAGGTACTAGTAGGTATACGCCTTCTACCCCATGTTACTATTGTCCGCTATATAGGTATAGGTTATAGGGAAGGGTTGTTAAACGATAAATTTATATACTGTTCCTCTAGCAGTTGTTACACTGTGAACCCCCTGCTTAACCCGACTGGTAAAAGTGGCCGCAACCTTGGTAGGCAGGAATGCTGTATGCTAGCGTGTTAGATGGTGTTAGATTATAGCATTGCCTAGTTGGGACTAGGTTGCTGAAACGGACTGACCCACACATATAAGTTTGCACTGCAACTACGGGCGCAGCAAGCAAGAATTCTTAAGAAGACAGAAGCAATGTACGGATACATTATGATAATATCAAAACCACCTGCATTAGCTCGCTTATCTCTGAAACAAACTTCCATAGAATTCTTAGCTTCCTCCTACAAGTCAAACTCCTCATTAGGGATCGATATCAAGGATAAAGTAGCCATTGATTTGGTGCCCCTGGGGGAACCTCATGAAGTCGGAGAACCACTTAACATCTTTCCAGTGCAGTGAAATAGAACTAGGGGGGCGATCATTTACCAGGACCGACAAATTGTTCGGGAAGCCTAGCCCAACAGCGGGATCGTCCCTCTCCATTGTGGCCGCATTCTCGTGTCGGCCGCCTAGGATATGGGCAACCTCGTGAAGGAAGGTCCTCGTCATGGCCGGGCGGACGAGAGTGTCAAACGAAGCACGGAAAACGTAGACTTCGAGTTGAAGGCGGCCGCGGTTCACTGCGTCATGCGGAAAGAAGGACATTGCTAGCACCCCGGCACGATCACGGGATTGCACACCCCATGGCTCCGGCGCATATTTTAATTGGAACAGGGCTGAGCTTGAGTTCGGTTCTTCGAACTTGAAATTGACCCCGATGTCGTGACAGTTCCATACTTCAGTTGCGGTTTGGAATGACCTAAGAGCGTAGTCGGCATCGTTCATGCTGCGGCCATTGGAAATGAAAGAATTATAGTCCATGCTAAACTTGATTGTAGAACCGAATCTCCAACGACGAATGTACCTGGTCTGGCCCCTGTGAATACGGAGATGTCTGCTATCTCGTCCGACACATCCCTGTGTGAGACAGTTATACTTGATCTTCTCTGTTGATGCGTCGATTTCGCTGCCAACACGTGCGGGATTCCTCAGGATTTCGTCCCAGACAGCATAATTTTGACTGATAGTTATGCCATGTCCAAAGTCGGGCCCGCAGGAATCACTGGTGTGATTGACATCACTGGTGCACTGTCCCGGCATATTTTGCGGCGTGGAGTGTGAGACTCCTCCGACGCCGTACAAAGTCTCGTCTGATTCTGACTTCACTGTGCTTCAGAGATCTGGGTCATAGTTGGTGACAGCGCTGTCTTCATCGCCGTGCTTATCATCGTTGCTCCGAGTTGAGTCGGATACAGACCCGGAGGTGCTAGAGGCCGCTGTTGTGGCGCTGCCTCTTTCGATGGAGTCCAGCTCAGCAGCAGACTGCTCAGGAGAATACGGCACGAACTAGGCAGCAATAACTGGTAAACTTTCGAACTATGTCTGACCGGGTTAGGCCGTGGTATTGCTCTCACCTCCGGCAGGCTCTGTTGGGTCTGGACAACGGGGCTGTTGTCGACGCGGTCCGCGTCATTAATCAGAAGGCGGTTGCTTCTAGGGTGAGACTGCTCTGGCTCCTGCGCAGGCGATTCTGGGAATATGGGAGGGATCAGGGACGCCGCCTCGGTGGGATTCTCCTGGCTGTCAATGCGGAGGAGAGAGCGGGCATTTGCGCCCATGATCTGGGCTGCATCGATGCGGGTGGGCTTAGGATGGACGATCACATCGTGAGTGGGCTTGAGGGTATCTCCAGCATTTTCTTGCCCGAGAAGGTGGCAGTGCTGCACGGGACGAGCTATAACATAAAGGTAGTAATTGATTAGTTTCCGTCATGTCGTCGACAGCGATTATAGTGTACAAGCAAGGAGAAAAGATAAATTGAGGTACGAAGTATGATGAGCGGGACGGCGGAGCTAAGTGGAGTATCAACTGAGAGCTAACGGGGATAGGGTACGAAGTACCTAATGTATATTACGTGCCCTAGAGTGGTAGATGTAGGTACGATTTGTACTCACCCTTCATATTTTCAATTATCCTAATGGACATGCGCTGCTTGCGAGATAGTCTGTTGGTCTGTCCATTGAGGGATATGCTGAGGGCGAAAGCTCGCTTTATAGCCACAAGTTTATCATTGTGGCCACTAAACTACAGCTGCCTCCAGTCGATTTTCATTTGGATACCTGGGAAAACAATACTGAACGAAGCTTGAGTCCGACATGCGATGCGAAATGCATAAATTTGGCAGCAAACGGCGTTGATTGGAAAATCTCAAACTCCCTCTTCTTACCATATGGTCCGTCATCCATGCCTGTAGTGTAACATCTCGACGGCAGGGTGGAGCTGGTTGAGTGGTTCTGGTCACCTAAATAAGGCTAGCGCCCTGGCGCGAAGGGTATTTAGGGGCCCCTTCGCCCCAGACGCGTCTGCAGGGCTTTTCCCTCGTCACCTTGCTTTTCCACCTCCCACGAAGGGGGTGGTTTTGGCAGTGGTCGGAGGTTTTTTATCCCACCCACCGTCCCGTACGCTTAGTTATGGCCGGCTACGACTGCGTACCGACACCGACGAAAGCGCATAGCTAGGTCTATAGGAAGGGGGGGCCTATAGGGCAGGCCGGAAGGAAGGGAGGGTCGTATAGGGTTTTGCTTTTATTTGATTTTAGTATGGGCAGCTATTCGAGACCTGGGCCGGGTGGCCGGCTACGTACTATAGCGCACCGACCAGGCCTCGAATTAGAGGCTCATGCTCCCCCCAATATATGCGTTCAACCTACCTTTTGTGCAGCCATATTTGAAGTGACTAGATGAGGCGACGTGGGGACTCGACTGGCCGTTTTGGGCAGCCGATGGATCCTAAGGCCACAGGTGAGTGGCTGAGGTAGGCTTTGAATCATGCAAGATAAGCGGACTTGGCACCCGGATAGTACACTTGAACCTCCAGCTGCATCCAAGTCAGCATGCGGAGAGGCGATTCTAAGGTTGGGGCTGGTTGGGGGCGTGGCCCGACCTACATGTGCTTTAGGTACCCCTTCTATTGGCTATTATCGTGTCACGGCTTTCTATTGATTAGATAGGTACTCATGCCTGTCCGAAATCGACCGCAACAGTGTGCCTGTGTCCGGCGGAGGCTGATTTAAGTCTCCAAATAGTCTCTAGGTAGGAAGACTCAAATGGAAGCGTTTTGCTCTTTGATTTATAACGTACTTAAACTGCATAGTCTTCGCCGACAAAGCTTTCCATTATCGAGACAACTTGCTCAGGCTTTCTACATAATGAAAACGCTCGCGAGCGCATCCCTAGCCCCTAGGAGTCGCCGATCAGTCAGAGCTTTTCAGCTTACCGTCGAGATCATCAGAATTGTCTTTACCTCTAATACCTAGCTATCCGAGCTAGGTATGGTAGAATAAGAACGACGGTCACCGGAATCGAGCAGCCGTCCACTTCCCCACCTAAATACTATGCTCTGTCCTGTCCCCTTCTATTGTGTTACTTCTCCTCATCTCATCCCAATGTCTCTCAATCTACGGAGACAACTCAGAACCTGACAAGAGCATTCCCACCCCCTTCCCCATCCCCTTCGCCCCCTTCCTTGTCCGTCCTCCTAAGATGCGATGTCCGAAGACCCCGAGTATGATGGCCGCCTCGATTGCCGTGAGCGCGATCCACAGCCCGTCGACGAAGTCAATATCGTACGTGGCCAGGAGGTCGTCAATGTTGAGGCGCATTGGTTTGGGTGGGAGTGATTCCCCGGCTGCTGGGGATGTGATAGGATACGTATATTACGTATAGATAGATGCTTCAATAGGTCCGGGTCGTGATTGAGGATATCTCGTGGGTATCGATTTTATCCCGGCGGTAGTCCTGTTCCTGGTCCTGTTTCGAATTTCGAGATACGAAGAAGGCGGTCAGGGTCTTAGGGCATAGGTACCTAGGTAGGTAAGCGAGGGAATTGGCAAGAGCAAATAGATTCAATGAAGGTAGGCCGAAATGAGGGTGCGAGTGGGTGAGTGTATAATTGAGTGGCAGTGACAGGAACAGCTCGCGGTGTCAGCAATGAGCAGAATAGGATCGTCTTACAATCCGTCGACTCTTCCCCTGCGTTACCGGAAATACATCGATGGGTAGCAAGGCGTTGGCCAGACTCAAGCTTCACCTGTGCTCTGAATATTTCGTTTGTCGAGACGCACTCGAAACAGGCCCGTCTTGTAGACACTGGTGACAATAGAGAGCCTCTTCTTGGTAGGAGGAGCACTTGGAACTCAGGGTGAGTGTGGTATGATGGACATATATAAAGCCTCAGTCAGGTCCGTTAAGGTCGTGGAGACACACAGCGCTCATATAAGCCCTTCGGCGTTGATCGATTTGTAATAAAGGGATCGGGCCCAGTGTCTATGAATAAACTTATTTGTATACGACGTCAACTGGAAGGGGGAATATGAAGATGTACATATATATGTGATTCAATCTAACATTACCTATATGATTTGAGCACATGACCGTCCCACTTACATGCAAAGATGGAAGAATTAAAGGCGATCGATCTAACTTACACGAGTTTTGAACACGTTGTGATAACGACACTATGGACGATCTAAGAATCTTAGCTAGGGAGCCGCCAACTAATGCGGGTTAAAGTAACCTCAGCTGCCGGATTAAGTAACTCTACCTATACATTATACACTACATCATAGACCTGTTCAGCTTGGCTCATTGTGTCGGGGTAGTTATTCGGCAAAGTTGTTGCTCGTAGGTATACTAAATTCCGTTACCTGTGCAGGTAATTATTAGACGAGTCGGATATCCTATGTAAAGGTGTACGGAAGCAATCAGTAGAAATTTCTAGAAACTAGGATTACCTCCTGTTCTGCTTGTGAAGCGGAGGTACTATTTTACCCGGGAAATACAACGTGTCCATTCCGCTCTCACGCTACCGCGTTGCAGTTCCGGGATCACAATCCAGAAGTCGGGTTCTTGGCCTGGACCAGCGGGGCACTAATCTAGGCGTCTAAAAGCATCAATATTACTATACACATTACCTTACGTAGATAGTATACGATGTAGCAGAAGCCGTTGATGAAAGAGTCGTGATGCGTTCCAAGGTTAACTCTACCTCGGCATATTCCAAAGAGCCCCCCCCCCGCAACCCCCTCCCATATTATTGTACTGAGCCTAGACTCCGAACCCGTTTAATCAGATAATTAAGATAATTAGACATTTCGCAAAGAAAGACAATCACGCTTCACAATCACTGCGTCGTCGCCGCCTGTTGCTTCGCCATCTCGCGAGCGTCGCCTCCCGACGCCCTCCACCAGACGTCGCAGCCCCAGCGCAGCGCTCGCTCGGCAGCGGTCGTAGGCGTGATTGCGGGGCGGACGTCGAGGTAGAATACGGGTTCGCCCGTGGGCTCCGGCTCGCCGGAATAGTAGTCGATTACGTAGCGGATCTCCTTCCTCTTCCCATCGATGTCTCTCGAGACGTACCAATCATGTCGATCGAAGGGAGGTTCCGTCCTGAGAGGGGTAAAACCGTTAGAACTTGTGTTATGGAGGTTGGAAATATAGAAAGAGAAAGAGATTCGACCTACTTAAAAGCAGAGGGATATATGCGCCCCATGAACTGTATCATGGCAGCCTTGGGCGTCATCTCCTGCGGTCTGCCCTGGAAGCGCACCAGGCTAGGCGCCAGTTCGTCGACCTCCTCCTCGTAACCAAACTTCCTGAGACTCGATTCGAAGTTCGCCTCGCCGCGGCTGCACTTGCGCCAGCCCTTGTACAAGCCGCCGGCGAAGCGCCTCTCCCACTCCATGATCTCGGCCCAGGCGCCCTCGTTCAGGAAATTATGCACGCCGACCATGCTCTCGACGGCGGTGACGTCTGTGTCGGTGTAGCCCTTGCGCAGCAACGCGTTGTACATCTGCTGTGGTGAGGGGTATTCCCAGTTTCCGTGGCCGTCTCCCTTCGGTATCGTCGAGGGTTCGCGCTCCAGGGGTAACGCATGTGTCTGGTTGGGCGCTGGGGCCTGTGACAGGTTCTGGAACATGAAGTTCAGGGGATTAAGTCTAGACAAAGCGGACTGCTGCTCTGGCTCAGAGGCTGGTGTGCGGGATGCGTGGGGTACGGGACATGCGGATGGAGGGGTTGAGACTGCGGCGGCGGTATCGTGCTTTACGGGACACGCTGACGGCGGCAGGGCCATCGCGTTGGCGCTCTTCTGATGTTTGTGCATTGGGCATCCTGGCTACGAGGCGTCAGCAAGGCCGGGTGCGCGGTGCTGGCATCGCGATGTTCGGTTTCTTACAGGTGGCGATCTCGCGCCATCGGTAGATCGTGATAATAATTGGCCTGTCGAGCTAGGAGTGTCTGCCCAGAACCAGCCCATGATTGACGGATGATAGGAACTAATGTGACGGAATAGACGGGGAAATATGCGCGATGTGTTTAGGCGTAGAGGTTGGTCTTGTTGCGAGAGGGACGAGTATTTGTATGAGTTGAGGCAAATGTTGCGATCGCAACTTTTCGGCCTTCGATTTGATGATTGATGACGATAACAAGCCGGAATCCCGAGAAGGACCCCAAAGACCCACCTAGATCGATAGGGTTTTTTAGCGTCCTCTTAGCGCGTTACCACCTGGGCGCCTGCATTGGTTATGCACTAAAGCGGACTTTTGCATGCGTTCAACGGTCTCAGAGTTTGCATCTGTAGACTAACTCTATGTAGACTAGATGATTAGATATGTACGGAAGGAACCCCTCTACGTCACTATTTATCCCTGAACCGGCGCGTTCCGAGGCTCCTTTCACGTGCGACTCCAGAGTCATCACTTCAAAACCTGCCTCAATTTGCGACAGCTGTTATCCTAGGCAGAACAACACCTCTGCGGCCATTATCGGTAATGGTGTTCAGGCAATTGTTATGCGACTATGTTCACGTGCATTTCGCACTATATTAAGATATGAGATCTCTTCATTCCTTCGCCCGGTTTTGTACACGACAGATCAGAATCGCCCCGAGAGCGCCGACGAGGTCCACGACCGCGAACTTCAGTAGCCGATTCTACTTCCCTTCTCGATCTGCTCTCCCCCGGTCGCCCCCGGCCCGCAAGTATCGAGCGAAGGGCATAGTCCTCACGGCGGCGGTGAACGGTGTTCTCGGCACCGCAGCTTTCGTCCAGCTATCCGAGAAAGACAATGGCGGCACGGAGCAGACGGCCGAAGGGCGCATGCTGCAGGTATCGAGGGAGGAGATAGCGAAAAAGGTCGACGAGGATAAGACGGGAATATCGCGTTGGACCCAGAAGGCCGTCATCTTCCTCGATGTGTACATCTGGGAGCCGCTGTGCACCGGTCTTCGGTTCTGTCAGCTATTCGTCATCTTCGTACCCGTGATCCTGTCGGTGCCGGTGATATGGATTGGACGTTGCCAGCCTGACCACCGCAACGAAAGATCTGGCACTATGTGGTGGTATAACTTCTTGGTCTGGAGCATGGAGACAGCAGGGCCAGCCTTCATCAAGGTATGGGGGTTTGACAGTCCCTCTTCTCTTCCACGTTGACGAGCTGACCTCTTGATTCTACAGCTTGGTCAATGGGCGGCATCCAGGACCGACATATTCCCCCACGAACTATGCAGTGTATTGTCCAAACTCCACTCCCATGCCCCGGCACACTCCCTTCACGCTACCAAACGAATAGTCCAAGCTGCCTTCGACGGCCGATCTTTCGATGAGATATTTGAAGAATTTCAAGAACAGCCACTCGGTGTTGGTGCTATTGCGCAAGTCTACAAGGCAAAGCTGAAGCGCAACCTTGCTGTCCCGGGTAATATCGATATTCTCGATGCCTCCCCCAATATTCGCGACAACGTTCGTCGGAACGTCAATACCGTGCTCAAGAGCTCCCCACACCACGTACCATCCACATACATCGCCGTCAAGGTCCTTCACCCGGGCGTTGAGCGCACGGTAAGGCGCGATCTCCGCATCATGGGCTTCTTTGCCTCGGCCCTGAACTTCATACCTACTATCGAGTGGCTATCCCTGCCCGACGAGGTCGCGCAGTTTGGAGACATGATGAAGCTACAGTTGGATCTTCGCATAGAGGCAGCCAACCTCGCTAGATTTCGCAAGAACTTCAAGGGCCGCTCCACGGCCTGGTTCCCCTTTCCCTACCTCGAATTCACCACGCGAGAGGTCTTAATAGAAGAGTTTGCCCAGGGCATCCCGCTTGCCGATTTCCTAGAGAATGGTGGCGGCGTATTTCAGCGCGATATCGCCCACGAGGGCCTCGACGCTTTCTTACGTATGCTGCTGATCGATAACTTCGTACATGCCGACCTGCACCCCGGCAACATCATGGTTCGCTTCTATCAAACTCAGCAACCCAACCTTCGTCTTCGGGGTCGCGACGAGGTAAACCTAGAAGGGCAGCCTGATGTTACAGAGGAGGTGCTTTCGCGCCTGCGGCCTTACCGAAAGAAGAAAAACCTCGCGGCTTGGGAAGCGGAATTGAAGAAGATTGACGCGGAAGGGTTCCGGCCGCAGCTGATTTTTATCGACACTGGTCTGGTCACGGAGCTGAATGCTACAAATCGCCGGAATTTCTTGGATCTCTTCAAGGCAGTCGCCGAGTTCGATGGTTACAAAGCAGGCCATCTGATGTGCGAACGCTGCCGACAGCCGGAAGCCGTCATTGGTAAGGAGGTATTTGCCCTGCAGATGCAGCACCTCGTCTTGTCCGTCAAGAGTCGAACGCTAGCTCTAGGCAACGTTAAGATCGGAGACATCCTGCAGCAAGTGCTCGACATGGTGCGCGGGCATCACGTGAGATTAGAAGGCGACTTCGTCAACGTCGTCATCAGCATATTACTTCTAGAAGGGATAGGGCGAGCCCTGGATCCGGATCTCGACCTCCTGAGCACATCTCTACCCATCCTTAGACAACTGGGCGCCCAGAGTGGGTGGTCTGCTAGCGACTATCCGATTATGTTCATCTGGGCTGGCTTGGAGGCGAGGCGGTTCATGCAGGCTAGCATTGAAGATGTAAGACAGACCTACCACCCCCCTCCCCTCATGACCGGGCGGGCGGTATACTGACGTGAATATTGCATAGGTTGAACGATGCGTCAAATACGACTTGTTGTCGCCGAATGTATGATTTGCATGTCAGTTCTTTTGGGTTTTTGGAAGGGAGGAGGGAGGTAGCATTACGCCGGCGTTGGGGGATTTTTGCACTGGGGGAGCATCTTCACCACTCATAGAAGAACGGCAGACGGTAAGGTAATAAGCTTATTATATGCAGAGCAGACTTAGAGGGAAACCTAGACTTCTGAGAGAGTCTTTGCGCTCCTGTTCGGTTGCCATACTATCTTACTTATCGGGCAATCTTATTGTAGCCGTGCCGCCAACGCTGTGGCTTTGAGCAAAGAAAAGGTATCCAAAACCCCTATTGGTAAACCCGCGTTTCAAAATTCTCAGTCTCGTACTGCTAGAACTTGTATCATCGTATCCCAACTTCACATGAGATACTGAATGAAGTACGCAATCATCAACCCCAGCGCGCCGATACAAAATAGATCTAGGTAGCATATTAGCATAAAGACTTGCAACATGTAGAGCAGGGCAGGCTTACAAATATATAGATGGTTTATATCACCCATCGCCGAGGCACCTTGCCATCGGTTCAGCATTGGAGTGGTGGAATCAATCTGGTCGGCGACGTCCGGGTTGGCGACCTCCTGACTAATCGATGCTTTTTCTCCGGGATAGGAATCGCCTTCTCCAGTTTCTTCTCTGAGCTCAGATAAATCCGTTTCAATATTTTCAGGTCCTTGCGCCCCCTGAATGCCGTCTTCGGTATCGTCCTGGAGTATATCTAAGAGACTCGACTCATTGTAGAATTTCTCACTCAAAACCCAATCTCGCAGCGAAAGTTCGCTCCTCCCCTTGTTTTGCAATCCGGGTTGCATACTGTTGCTGTAGCGATGCGAATCATCAGCCGCAACGGCGATAAACTCTGAATTATCAAGTGCACTTGAAACCCTTGTACAGCGACGGCCGTCCTCTGACAGCTGGAGACGCACCCTAGGATTAGCCTTGTGCCTAAGCCACAGCTCGATGACATCAGCCATCAGCCGTTTCGTCCTATGGATGTTTCCCTCCCTGTATATCCTGTGAATCGCTTTCATCGCTTCTCGTAAAATATAATACCATACCGGCCTTCCAACTAATTCTTCGCTCGCCCCGCCGGAGAACACTATGCGTCCGTCTGCCGCGTTAACAAACATAGTCTTCATGACTTCCAGATGGGAATATGACCCGAGCTGATGCATACCCTCCATGCTTCTAGCCAATATTAGGTCCGGCCACATGACGTCTTTAACGAGGACATCTGTCTGTGGAAGAAGCCAACCAATGAACTCGTGCAGACCATTGTAAGCGCAGCTGGCAATAAATTCCATTTGAGGTTTACTCGCTCTACCACAACTCCGTTCAATGAGAACAAGGACGTGGAAAAGGTCCTCCCAATCATCTCCAAGCTTCATTTGTCTTAAAATGCAAATAAATGGGTTGATGAACCTCGGATCTAATCCAGTGGATATCTCACACGAGGCTTGCTTGCGCCAGCGCAAATCTAACTTGCCACGGAGGAAGGAAGCAAGTGATGCACCATGCTTGGATTTAATCGTAATCCATTTCACATCGACAAGGAATGCCCAAGAAAATACCACTGTAGCTCGGTGGTCGCTATGTAAGTTGGAAGCTGCGCGACGGGTAAAATAAGTATGAAGAAAGTCTGGGACAGACCTGTGCATGAACTTGACACTTTGTTTACTGTGTTTTGGCCCACTGGTGTAGGTATCCCCTTGAACGATATCAACGAGTCCCTTGCATCGTGCCTGTACTATCTTGCATACTGCATTCATAACTTCCTTATCGTCCATGCTATCGCGGAACCATTGCTCCTTTTCAACGTTGAATCTGTCCATAGTGATGTCTTCAAGCATCGATATACCCTTGTCGGTGGCTCTTAGTACTAAAAAGGCACTCACTGCCGAGAACCTATACTGTCCCTTATGACCATAATGTGGTGCATATTCTGGATATCGATCTCCAGGAGACAATAACGTTCCTGTTGCTCGGAGTAACGCAGCGAGGAGCACCTCGACTCCAGCGCGAAGATTTTCGTTAATGCCACATAGAATTCGACCGAGCAAAGTCTCCAAGTCCTTTGGCATTTCTGATATAAGTTTCCGGAGTACGTCGATAGGGCTGTCATTATCGAGGTTTTCTTGTAGGTTCTTTATTACAAGAACTACCCAGAGGAAGACCCCTTCTGCAGACTTCTTTATGTCGTTGATTAGCTTTTGACACTCTTCAGGACTTTTCCGCTGGTATCCTTGAAACTTGGGGTAACTTTCGAGCTTTTCTTTTACGATGAGTTCAATATCGCGCTCTGTCAACCTATGGATAGCGAATCGTTTACGCTTGTCAAGCATTTCCATGAAGGGCGCTTCAATCCGACTTGAGACGCAAATTTTGACGTGTCCATTAGAGTTCGTACTCCACTTCTGAAGCATCGTAACAAGATCTCCATACGACTGATCAATCTTGGTATTATCAAACTCGTCCAAGCCGTCAATGAAGAGGCAGATTCGGATTCCTCGACGATGTTGGCTATGGCTTGAGAATGAATAATTTTCCACTAATCGAGAGAATGCTTCTGCGATTTGATTCCACTCTAGCCTAGCGCCTGAATGCTCTTGCAGATTATTGACAAGCTTTTCTCTGGTTTCTCTCGAGAAAAGATCTCGAGAAAGCTCTGGAACCTCGCGGAGGATCTGAAGAAGGAGACCTCGGATAAGGCCCATAATAGTTTTTTGCTCGTCTCCCCCTATCCGCCAGAAAAAGAATTTGGCAAATAGAAGCTTGTGATCCCTGGACCACGTGGCAAGTAGCTTTTTCGTATCGCGGTGGCCGCAGATGTATTTCATAAGCGTTGACTTTCCGGCCCCTGGCTTCCCACAGATGTGGAAGATTCCGTCTCCCGACTCGAGCCACTCAGGGAAGGTTGTCGTTAGTTCAGGCTCTATCTGACGAACCGCCTCTGGGTCGGTAAAAATCCATTCGAATGTTCCTTCCGCTTGAGTCACCACCTCGTCGAAGCGGCTTTCCAGATTTGGGAGATAAAGAAGTTTGAGGATAACTTGGTCTGCCACGCCTTGTTTGATTCCGTCCAAACGTGCAGCTGCGCTATTCCCTGGACGATTCGTGTTTCCTGAGATCTCAAGTCGTGTATCAATATCTTTTAGAGTGTTCTGAATACCGTAGTCTGATCGGGTAGTTGCTTCGAGCCGTTGTAAAATAGTATGGACGTTGGCGCTAATAGGCTTCTCGATCAGGATTCCATCTTTCAAATTGGAACAGATCAACAAAGGGGTAAGTGGTAGCAAACCTAGTGCTCGCAGTAACCCAGTCAAACAACTCTTTCCGGGAGAATTCGATTTCACTCTGGAGTTTTTCAATATCCCCGCTCCTAAAGGTCTCTTTGATACCTGCGCCTAAGGCAGCAAGTTTACCCTGCCCTTTGCGATATCTGGACCTATCGAGAACCCTCTTTAGCTCAGTGCATTGTAACTGGATGGTATCTGATATCTTCCGAATTTTCTGGCTGGCATCATCATGGGGATTGTGTGATTGATACTGTAGAAGATTCGCAACGATGTCTTCGAGGCTTGCCGCCCCAGAGTTGATGACTCTCTGTTTCTCGCTGAGGCCATCGGTCGATTTATACACCTGCACTGCCGCCGCCCCGACCTTGATAGCTTTGTCGGCGAGGTCGATGATATTAACGGCAACCGAGAGGGCAGCGAAAGGATCCATTCTCTTGAATGAACCTCTGATAGTATAGGCCGGTATGTGAAGAGTAGGTAGATGATAATCCTCCGGTTTGGGAGAACGTGAGGTTTGGGCGATTTGAAGTGGTATTGGGTCGCAAAACTCCAGCCCCTGGAGCCCGATGGTCCGTGCATAGTGTTAATTCACGTTGGCGCATGAGCCAATAGAAGCATGCCTCAAGGCAACATGATACGACGGTGATCATCGATGTAGCGCAACAACCTTTTATGAATGAAAAATGATGACTAGTACGATCGCAAAAAGTGACTTCAATATGCAGCCGAGGGTGCTTCGGATCGATATCGTGGTCGATCATGGGCGAGACCCGGGTGGCTTAAAGTTTGAGCAATAGAGCCTTGACTTCTGGGCCTTTGAAATAGTGAGACAGATCGCAAAAATAGCTAACGGACGTTGGAATAAAAAATTAAGTCTTTTTTAAATGAAGACAATCACAAGCTAATTAGGGTCCGGGGGAACCACGTCGTACGAAACCGCAACCTAGCTGAAGCCACCCCCTTGACACCGAGTTTCAATAACAATCAATAAAAACATAGGAACCTTAGCCTCCCCACATTTATCATCATCGATAAAAAATTATAATAATCAGCCTAACAACTGGCCGCAGTAGGCTATATGACTGCACACGCTGAGCAAATTGCAACACTGACTATTACATTCACCTCGCGCAGTAAGTAGCTCGATGTCACAATATCGTGTTCCGAAGTCATCTGGAATTTCGTTTCTGTTTCCATAAAATGAACGGCCAAACACATTCAAGCTTCCTGGCACACTCTCCATCCTGGAAGCATGTCTACGAGGACCCGTTCATGATCGCTAATACTCTTAATAAGTCAAGGCATACTTGCGAACGGCGGTCCTAACTAACTGTTTGGTTCCGACGAGCTGTCTGGTCTAGACAGCAACAAGACTATGCCACAAACCGCACGAGCTAGCCGCGCCGAGCGTCTTGTTCGCGTCATTGAAGACATTCAACATGAAACATGCGTAGAGAGAAACGAGGTGATCTCGAGGCAATTGTTGCCAGAGGACTATAGGGACCTCCTCGTTGAAGTTGATGAGCGCGATCAAGATTTCCAGGACTTTTTTCATCGAGATCTTCGGTATGTTCGCTAGTGAAGTCCCCAGTGAACAGACTCTCACGATATTCTAGATACGAGTACATGGAATCTATCCTTGGGGCCGATCAGTTCACGATTCTCCTGCCTTCGGCGTTCCGCATTAGCATGCGGAAGTCAATAGACCACAAACTACTGTGCTGGAGAGATGACGTGATAGGCAATAAAGGATATAGTACTGAATCTAGAACAGCTGCGGCGAACATAGATTCTATACGCGATCGAAAAATGGAATTCGACTGGAACACAACCCTACGTGGGGATTGCTCGTTTAAATACGCAGAGGACCATCATACACATCCGTCGTTGATATTTAAGATAGCATGGTCTCAGCCTGAAGACAAATTGGAAGAATGGGCAATGGAGCTTCTTGAAGAAGGTGCAGGTCAAATCCGTACCGTGGTTGGTCTGGATTTCTTCGAGACATTCAACATCTGGGACACAATCCGTGACCAGATCGGGAACAGATTGGATCCGAAACGCGGGCCGTTTACAGCGTCTGTCTGGCGCGCTGTTTTCGATCGCGATGGCCAACTGGTTTTTGACGCAGATGACCGACCTCGAGTACAGAAAACCAGCTATACCTTTTGCGACCGCGACGGGAGGGCGAGCCTTACCGAAAAACTTCAGTTGACGTTAAGGGACTTTGTGCCCGCGCGAGTCATCAAAGCGCAACAATGGGATAAAGTGAAGGACTTGGATGATGCGAAGTTGGAACTAGACGCGCCAACAATGTTAAAGTATTTTGACGACGCGTTGAGAAACCAGAAACACGAAGACGAGGATAGCGAACACAAGAAGGCGAGGATGAGGTAAAGCATACCTGGAGAAACAGAAAGAAGAACGAGGCGCAAAGCGGAAGGCGAATGTAGATAAGGAGTACAAATGATGGGCCGTCTCGAATTTGATTGAAATAGCTGGACACCGTAGAGCTTGAATATAGGGCATAGGTGGTGAGCACTGAGGGGCCTTCGTCCAGGACACACTTGACTGGGACAGCTCAACTCGGATTCAAAGTAGTCGTTCATTTAAATCGCGCAAGCACTCGAGCAAAATCATCGCAAATACAACTATTACTGAGTTAACGCGGATTACTCGATATCATTATTTTTCCTTCGTTCTTTTCCATTTTCAATAGGGGGCTTCATCTCCTATACCCGGTCTGGCTAGCGGCCGCCGCTAGCCCCCAGATCTCGAGGGGCGCGTTGTGATGTTGCCCGGGGTAGTCTATGCTAAAGCAGACTGCAAAATACCTACTGAAGCGTGCTCATCTTTACTACGAAAAGTGATACTAGAAGATATCTTTACCAAATACAATATCTATAGGCGACGCAGTTTGCATCCTATAGTAGGGAACGTGAAACCTCAAGAGGGGTTGCCTGAAGCTTTCATTTAAATAAGCTGGGGCGATAATGCCTACAAGCCCAGCCGCTTCAATTCCCAACTGGCCCTGCGAACAAATCATCAATTTAAGAAGTAACATCCACCAGCGGAGCCGCCATATAGATCTCCTCGAACGAATCTCATATAATCAGATCGCCATCGTCCATGCGACACATTTCATTCTTCAACCCGCCAGCCTCATTTCTCCGATGCCCTAACCAAAAGCTTCGCTCCGCAGTACAACCACCGCGCCTGAGCCATCAACCAGTATGTTGAGGGCTAGTTACTATTCGCAGGTGTTCCCCGAATTTTCCATGCTGCCTCGACAGTCTCCCACTACTTCGCCCTGTCCTCCTCGTTCACGACAGGTCGCGCGGATCTCCAAGTTCCGTCTTGGACAACGACGTCACCTCGGAGCTGCGGGTGCTCATAGTCACAAGAACTAGGCTGTTACCGGTCGGCATCGGGGACTTGGGTGAGCAACTCTCTGAATGTCTAAAGGTCAACCGCAGGGTCTCGCCGGTCTTCACCAAAGCCGACGGTGAAGACGAAGACCCAGAAGTCGACATATACTTCGCCGCCGAATGGTAAACACCATAACGTGAGCTCGACACGGATGCTGATACCGATCTCGATAGAGATCAAGAGAAGCTCCAGAGTAAAGTGTACGCCGACTTCAGCCCCCATGTCTGCCATAAACTTGCAGGCGTGATACTTCATTAGGAAAATTGGCGAAGACCGTAAGCTATGCGTGGAGGTGGCTCTGTAATTGGTGAAAATTAGCTACTTCTAGTCCCTTACCCTCACCTCTTCTCTCTCTTCAATTAATCCTATTTGGAGAATAGTTCTCACGAGGCTATAATTCACCGTCGCCAGTAAAAACAAACGGAATGCTACCTAGCCTTATTTCCCCCTCTTTCTTGAGTACGAGCTGAGGTATCATCACCTAGAGAAGGGACTTTGGGAGTTTGGTATCCCCTACATGGATCCTGTGCCCGGCAAAGCCCATCGAGCCCGATACAGGCTTAAGAATTGCGTCAACGTGAATGGCCAGACCTAGGACGATCGAGTAATAAGGGACCGGATCTTAGTGCTTCCACTACCAGGCATTCTCCTGAGCACCAATATCCAACGTCTTTTCGCGGCTACCAATCCTAGTGACCTACCTCCTGACTTACAGTTGGAGAAAGACCAAGTCAACTTTCTGAGTCAAGTACCGGATCTAGCCTACCTTTCGTCCCCTCTAGTCGGGTTTAGAAATACTCTGATCACTATTCTAAACGACACTCATATAAGGCGGCACCTCCCGTCAAGGCGCAAGGCAGCATCAGCGAGTACGTGCAGCCTGATCGGCCAAAGTTACTAGACAATGACTGAGGGCTGAAGGTCGGTGACAAGGATCGCGTGTACGACGGGCCAGTAGGCTATTACTCATCCCGGTCAGGCGCCATGCTTGGCGAGCAGACGCCAGTCGATGAGCTCGACCTGAGCACGTTAAGGTACTTCCCTTCCGGAGGTAGCAGCTCTACTGAGATCACAAAGGATAGCTATCTGCGTGTGTCGCCGTACCATATTTCCGCTTCAAATCTCGAATTCGCGCCCGACGACATAGCACAAAACCAGGCTATCGCTCGAAGACTCGCTAATGCGCATTGTACACGGATGTCTATGGTCGGCGCGCTCTTTGATCCCTCCTCCAAGGTCCACGTGTATGCCGGGGTCATCCCAGTCGGTCCGCTATAACTGCCCCCTAGCGCCCGCAGAAAGCGATGGAACACATGACGGCCTTTTTCCACATGGGTCCACGACTCATCACCGACGCCAGGGGGGTCTGAGGTTCGATCCCGGCACGGCTCTAACGCCAGACTACAACCTCGCGGCATTTCAAGAGGTGGCCGAGGGCGAAGACAGCGAAGGTCAAGAACAAAGGCCAGATCCAGGAGCACGGCGCACGGGTCCGCCCGTCGGTATAGCCCTGCCGAATATCAAGAGCGCCGAGTAGAACTGGCTAGCTCCATTCGTCATGAAAGATGGAGTTGGCGAGGCACCCGCGGGGAGCATAGTGACGGATACGACGTGGAATTCGATCGTCATCAGCCACCTGAAAAAAACAGGCCAAAGTACGAGAAGGGCTCATATGTGGCTATCGAAGGGGATCGGCAGCTGAGGCACCCTATTACGGCACTGGATACCTCATATATAGATATATAAGATGGGGAGTAGGACGTAGGCTCCGTGGCTTGCTCCGGATGACATGGTCGTTCTCGGTATATTCTGCACCGAATGGACCGCTGCCCCCCTATTCTGGGCAGAGGCTCATGCCGCGACCTAAGATAAGCCTGATAAGGTGGTGAAATGATTTGGTTATGCTTTGCGATAAACGGTTCTAGCGAGTATAATAGACAAAACTGGGCTCAGATTCCGTAACGTGTGAGCAGCCTGATGCGCGACCGTTGTATTGTTTCTAAGAGAGAAGAGACGGGAAGCGCGGCTTGTTGTTGTGCCCATGTCACGGTATAGGTAGTGGATATATGATCGTGGCTAGATTTACCCCCCTGAGCAACCACTAAAGCGGCAGAATCACCTATTTTGGAAGGGCGGCAAGGCGGTGCAAAAAAAACTAGGGACACCACCCATACTGCGGATTGCCAAAGGGTACAATTTTATTTAAAAGAAAACAGGGCTTCAAAACACGGCAGAAATTCTAATTTTAATATTATACGGCAGTAGAAATAGAAAATAAACTGAATTATTTCTTTAACTGCCCTAGAGCTCCCAATTTATCCTTTATAATTAAAAGTAGTTATTCTGGTAATATAGGTAGTGTAAGTAAGTGGGTGTCCCTAGTTTTTTTTGCACCGCCTCGGGGCGGCAAGATAGTATGGCCATGCTGCCAAGTGCGGGCTATCAATTCAGAGAAGCCTCAGGTGGTACGCAGTTACCTGCCAAGGTGCCTAACCGCGAACCCTATGGCGTATTAAAAAATTAAAAAGATGGGACATATAACACCAGGGATTTGCTAGTTGTTACCGACCTAACTACTAATCTAGCGGTCATTAGACTTAAATTCAAGAGCCACGCTATCTTTTTTATGCAGTCTTTATATTAAAAATCGCCACCTTCATATAACGCATATATAGAAGCAAGAGCAAGATATGACTTTAAATGTGAACCAGAATCCAGAGAGGTACTGTTTGTTGACAAGCCAAACAATGTCTGCTAAGAGCCAACCACATATGTCGCACCGTTCCTAGTGCGGAACCTAAGTGGAGATTGGACTTAGGTACCTATGGCTGTAACTGGATATCCTAGCGCTGTCCAGTAGCATTGCCCAGCCAACGCAGTACCTCCTAATTTTTACCCAGATGCAAGTTACCTAGTTACTTAGGTAAGCAGAATTGGTGTTTATTTATATAAACATGCAACGTGCTCCATCGCTCCATTGTCTTCCTCCACTTTTCAACCACCCAGGCAGCCACACAACACCATATTCCTCATACGAGATACCTCATTCCACTTATCTTTTGACTATCCCCTTTGATACGAACATGAGCGCAGCACTCCCGGCAGTGGTGCTAGACTTTCACGCTTTGGGAATCCACGCCCATGCCCTAGCAAGTGGTCTTAGCCAATTCGCAAGCCTGCCTGCGTTAAATGACCCAAGCATCACAACCAAATTGAATAGGCTCGATGCAGTCACGCGAGATATCGACAGTGTCAAACAAGATCTCAAACAAGAGCTCAAACGAGATCTCACAAGTGATCTCACGCAGTCTCTCATGCAGGCTCTCACCCAGGTTATTACGCAGAGTAATGCCGCTCTCAGGGCTGATCTCAGGGCTGATCTCAGGGCTGATTTCAACGCTGATCTCACAAGGGAGATGAGCCTTGTTAGAGAAGACATCAAAACTCTCGAGCGAAGACTCAATACTAATATCGCTGTCCGGTAAGCTATTGACTACTAGGTTGGAATTTAGAAAACCTAACGAGCAGAACAGTGAGACAAATGGGTTTGCCCGTACACAGAACAGCAAAAGCTTTCAACCAAGCCATAGACTTATGCCTCTTCATTCGGTTTTGACGGATACCCCAATTCCAAACTTTCCAAAATCTGTATCTCAGTTTAAAAGGCTCACAAGTAAGATTAACCTTTCTACTATAAAAAACTCTGTGTACTGAAAGCTTTATGTTAATTTTACTTTTATATAGATGCAACAATAGTCCAAATTTTGCAAGAGCTTGACGACCCGTTTCATAAACCGGACTGTGGCACTTTGCTCGAGAAGCGGCAAAGGTTAGCCATGCTTATCGGAGTTAGCCTCTCGAACGATCCCGTTGTGTTGCGTCCTGCTGCTGATGCCGCTGAGGCCGAGGCTGATCATGGTGATGATGATCATAGTGATGATGATCATAGTGATAATGAGTAATGTGGAGTGGGGGATACATCTAATATTGATGTCTGGAAAGGGGGGGGTTTCCACGGTGTAGCATTGCCAAGATTTTAATGAGTGGACTGTCCCAGAGAAAGGTGGGTGTGATTCTATTGGGGCCGATGAGTTCCACTAACCACCTAAAAACGGGTTTAGTGATGCTTTAGGGTGGATCTGGAAACTATAATATAATATTATAGTACAAAGAGTTCCTATTCTCTGCTAGCCCCTTTGGGTGCTATTTCCTGTTATTCTTTGTTATTCACATTTGTCCAGGACTTACATCCCTAGCTCCTGTTACAAATTGAGATTTCCGGTTTCAGCATCCTTTGTCTTTATGTGTTATCATTACACCCTAGTACCCCCCATATCAGGGTGTGAGCCAATAGATTTAAACGAGTGGACTTGTCCCAAGGGACGGTAGGTGTGTGTGTATTCTGGCCTATGAGAGTACTCCTGACCACCTAACAGGTGGAATAATTCTCAGCATCACAACCAGATACTTGCCTGGGGTCCTTTTCTACGCAACTACCCATCGCTTTGTCTACTATGCCACCTAACTTGCCATCTAACCGAGCGACGAAGTATTTCTGTACTTGTCTACAGGACTGCTATATTAGGTTTTAGCTTTTGTAGAAGTACACCAGGCCAATATAAATTCAAACTACATGTCTACGGCTACAAATTACAAGTCAGAATTGAACTACTGCATGCGCAGTCGTTCCAAAGAAGTCGTTGCGCAACAATCTGATTAGTTGACTAGCATGGGCCGTTGTACACGTATGGACAAGTAGCTGGATCTTAGGAGCAATTCTTTGTTCAATTTCACTGGGATAGTACTTGAAGCAACACAACCATTGTTCCCGAAATCTATAACAACGCTGCGTCGAAACAACAATTGTGTCCTCGCATACTCTCTCGCTATGGTGACCAACGCCACTCGACATAAAAAGCCTCACTTTCTAATCAACACTCTTACAATGACGAAAGCCAAACGCAAGAGACAAACTTGGAAGTCCACTCCAAGAGCTACCAACCCCTCAAACAGGAAGCCAGCTGATAACCCTCAAAAGATACCCACAGGTAAATAAACTAAGAATATCGCAGTTAGTGTAGAACGGAGAGTGGTGCTTACTTTGCGTCAACAGGCCATACAAGCCGTCCACGCATCTCGAGACAACAGCCGCTGTTAAATAAGGATCTAGCCCCAGAAGCACGTTGGCCTTCGGAATCAGAAAGCAGCTTGGGTGACCCTTCAGACTGCCAACCGTATTCGTGGAGGGAGAGAGTACGACGGATCAGGGCCAAGTACATGACAGCAGAGGAAACAACTGAGGCACGACTAGCCCTTCTTTGCTTACACAAAGAATTAGTAGCCTAACGAAAGATTTGTGTAGAAACCTGGAGAACATCAAGCGCAGTTAACGCGAGAGAACCTCGCTCGATTCAATCAAATGACGGGAGTACCAGAAAATGACCGGCCGATTGAGACGGGTACCACTCCACGAACGAGGTCCACACAAGCGTGGGGTCAGTTAGCTCTGAAACAACGGAAGAACGGTATCCTCGATCCTCGATCCTCGAAGCCTCCCGCAAATATCAAAATCTTAAAAGAGTGGTGCGCCCGGTCCCAAGGTTCACCATCACCCACCCAGTCAGAGTTCCAGGATTATGAGTGGGATGTTGCACAAGCTGTGAACGAGTCAACAATGCAGTCGGTATTAGTTGGACAGTTATTGAAGAAGCATTGCAGGACTCCTCAGGTTGTGGCGGCCTTCAATAAGCGATGTGTGTTATTTCCACAGAAGGCTGGTTTTAATAATGGTCTGACTATACTTCAACCCGACTTCGTCCAAGGGCTAGCAATTCAGGAGTTTGGGGATTTCCCAGTCAATGAGTACATCGATGGTTCAGTTCTTCATGAGGCAACATACCCCATAACACTTGCACATATCGCTGGAGAATTCAAAGCTCTCGGCATGAACTTGGAACACGCGAAGCTTCAGGCAGCTCATGGCGGAGCATCTCTCGTCTATGCAAGAAATCAGGCTCTGAAGTATCTGGGGGAAGAGGAGCCCTCAAGCAATGCAGAGGTCATAACTTTCACCACTGACGGTTCGATACTCAAACTTTACGCACACTATGCTTCTCGAGAAGAAGATGGCACTGATAAATATCACCAGTATCATTTTCAATCATACTTTTTGAATTTCAATGATACGGGGCTTAAGGAAGGCCGAAGGGCGCTCAGGAATGCACAAGAATATGCAATGGAACAATCCTGCCTTTTGAGAGATCGATTGATAGAGCACTGGGAGAAGGACTGCCTTGTGAGAGATCAATTAAGGGAGCAATGGGAGAAGAGCAAGGCTGACTGTGAACCGGTCGAGCAACCTCACGAATCCCCGCTGATGAACCCACCAACAAAGCCCCCCCATCCTGGCCGCCCCAACCCCAAGCGCAGAGTTCGGCAACAAAAAGCGCCGTTATCAACGCGATCTGGGCGGATCTCTAAACGAGGTGCCGTCGAGCCCCCACAGCGCAGGAGCGCCAGGTTATCCAAGGCACTAAGCAGAATGAATTCCCTGCAAGATCTCGAAAACTAATCATGGCATAAGTTATGTCAACAATAACGGGTCGTTGCACGCACCAATTTACCCTCGCCCAAGACCATCATATCTGCTTGGATTGAAACCGTCGCTAGTAACTTACCATCAACAACCGTTCCTATTGAAAGCGAAGCTATCACCCGAAACGTTATCAGTTTTACACGCCAAGTTCTTAGCGATGCCACATACAACAACTCTTTGCGTTCTGAATTTCACAAGCGTTTAGGGTGCCTTTGATGGCCCCGTCATTTTTACGACGATGTTTACTTGGGTGTTGTTTAATGTACTAGTCTAGTTAGATTGTTTAGATTGTTTCTATAGCACACCTGTTTCTCATCTTCCTAGTTAGAAATTTCTTTGCCTCTGCCGAGGCCAACACCTCTCTTGAATAAACTCAAAAGCTCAATTGACAACTGTTCAATAAAGTAATCACTTAATCCGCCTTTCCCAAATAGACTTATCACAATAAGCGATTTGTAGGGAATCTACAATAGGTCCTAAGTTACCAATATACCTAATCCTGCGATTGCTTCCGAAGGCGGAACGAGAAGACCGCCATGATCGGATCAGACACTCAATCTCGTTAACCATGTGTGGTGGTACTGATTTTCGGTAAAGTTTAAGTAACTTGTGTAATCGTTGAGACTTGCCTAAACACTGTGTCACGTGTAATGACTGCCAGGTCGTTCACCTTACTGTCATATAAAAACACCCGACTTGCCTGTCCCCATGCCAGTATCTTCCCCAGCACAAACATCTTCACGATCAAACTCGCATTCAGCATTGAAGTTCCAGGAATACAACACGTGCCATTGTAACCTGCTCGATCAGTCCACTACAAGGAGCGTGTGAACACAAACTAGTCGCCTTAGCTACCTTGCATTTAGCCGTTCTTGTCAGTCAACAGATAGAAGAAGCATGGCAAACCGTGCTCGAACCATCGAGGCCGACTGCTGTGCCGCAATCCGTGGTCAGTACGTCCCACCTGACCTCACTGAAGAGACTGTGCAAGCCTCGCTCATTCGGGGTATCCGTCTCCATTACAACTTTGCTGTTGGCCGCGAGGTCACCGATCTGGCCAGTGAAAATGCTCGTTTTGCACGCGCCCGCAATGCTCGTATAATCATGAGCAATCAAGTCCCAGAAAATATGGCGCAGGATCAAATGCCGTACTGCATCTGGTATCCTGGCTTGGCCGCCGAAGATACATATCGCAAACTGGCTCAACTTTACCCACAAATGCGATATGCCGTGGGCAGAGCCTCTGCGGCTTCTGGTTATGAGGAGTTATACAAGGAATTGGATCTGCTGCCAGATGTGTCTATTGCAGAAGAGGCTCGTGAGAGTGGCACCGACGGAGGCCGTCGCATCTACGAGTCCATCATGCGCAGCCCGTGCCGCTACGCCGTTATGGACGATTACACGCTTAGTATCGAGACGAACAACCCTCCTTGTCCAGCCTTTCTAAACGGAGACACCGAGGTGCGCTGGCGACTAAAGTATCGCGCTGGCACTCCTGGGAGACCTGATCGCCGGCTCCCTTGCATCGAAGAAGACATGCATGCTAATACTGAGCGGATTCCTTACGATCATGACAACGTGCACCTCACAGCCGAGGAAGTCAGACTCCTTCACGAGCCGCTCCCGCAAGATTTGCCCACAGTTAAGAAAAGGCTTCTTATCGAGATGGCTGCATTTGAAGGCAACGTTGACCGCTATTCTCGGCTCACGACCCGCGCAAGGGCGATGGACAAACCCGAATTAACATGCGTGATCCGCGGTATCTACCACCACACCATGTATGCGCGCTGGTGGGCAGACGAGATTGCACGCAACACGCCCAGAGTGCAGGTCGCTGCTAAGGCTGACTGCAGGAAGATTAGCATGGCAATATCGGCGCGTCGTATCATGTTGAATGACCCGCGCGAGTTCTATTATGACGGATGGCCGCGTGATGCGCCACAACCCTACCTTATATGGTGGCCGCTTCACCCGGATCGCAACATGCTCCAAATGCTCGCGGACAAGGTACCGGATATGAGAGAACAAGCTGCCGTTGCGGCCATTTTCTGCGACTACGAAGACGTGTATAAAGCCCTGCAGCCAACTCCACACTGCCATGTCTGGCTCGCTGCTTCGAGATCGAACAATGGCTTCTATCGAAAGGACATAGAGCGACGAGCGAAAGAACAAGGTATCGATGTCACAATTGGAATAAGCTCGCATGATCCAGTTACGTACTCTCTGGAAATTGACCAGGAGCCCACGAGATGTGTCAACTTCGAAGCCAGCGACCCTTTATACGACGGCATAGACGATCGATGTGGGCCTTTCAACGAGGGCCGAGGACCTGACAGCAGCGAGACGGACTATAAGATTTGGGAGGCATTGGTACGCAGTGAACAAATGAATTGATGCGACTCAGTACCGGGGCATACTTGAAATCTCACGCCTGGTGATTGTAGACACGATGCATTAGCGCATTTGAGCTGACCTCCCCAATGTAGGGCTAGCATGCTAAAGTAGGGCGATTAGCAAGCCACCTGGTGGCTTAGCTGGAGACTAGGACCTAGCCACAACTATGGGGGTATGCCTTGATTTTCGCGCTGTTTTTCTATATATTTAGCTATCCCCCTCATGGTGGCTTTCAGCCACTCCTCGCAAATAGATTCTTTCCGACTTGCGAATACCTTCAACGTGACTTATTTCACAATTCTCTCAAATCTCTGTGAAGTGCCTAGGGTGTAGGTCTCTAGCGTACGGTAGTGCGTATGGCACGCTCCGTTTTAGTAGACATCGCGAATTCAAATGCCATATGCTCGATGAAGGGAGTTCGCATTATGGCCCGCACAACTTCGGTCTACTAACTAGGTAAGTACTGACAGACCCCTGACCTCACCCAGCACCGCCACCCCAACGCCAACCCAGGCCGTCATAGTCGACAACTGCATCGCACTCTATTAGGTCCAGCTCGGAGACAATTGCAGCGCAATAGCCGCGAAATACAAAATCGCCGTAGCAGATTTCCAAGCGTGGAACCCAAGCGCCGGCGCCGACTTCCGGAACTCCTTGCCCTTCCTCGGGAAACAACATTGAGACGCCGACTCTGACGCAGCCAGACATTCTAGACTAGAAAGAGCAGCGTTTTCCTATTTTTAGCCAAATATGCACTCTAAAAACATGTTCCAAGAAATGTTGCAGAAGCACCTGTTTTTATTGCAAGTTTATTATAAGTTTTAAAGCTTAAGATATCGCAAGTTATTTAATTTATTTATTTAATTAAGACCTAAAAACTAGCCTACTTTGCTTAATTGCTCTTTTTTACCGTAATAATATAATAGCTTTTTAGCTATTAATTATATTTTATACTTTAGTTTATAATACTAAATAAATAGTTAATATATAGTTAAAGTTTTTATATAATATAAGTTTTAGAAACTTTAGCAATATATTTTTTAATTTTATAAATAGTAATAAACTAAAAAATAATATAGTTATTTAAATATTTAGTAATAAAAATTGCAATTAACTTTTATATTTTATAAATAAGTTAAAACTTAAATAGCTAACCTTTTAATTTAAAAAACCAATTATATTTCTTTTTAAGCTATATAAACTTTAACGTTTTATAAACTATACTTAAGCTATTTAATTTTACTTTAAATGCTTTATTATTTATAATATAATAGTATTAAGCTAAATAAGCTAAATATATTTTGTTGGTAATAGCTACTTAAGATACATTAAAATATAAATATATATTAGCTTTTAGATTTTTTTGCATAATTTTAATATTATTATAAAAGTATATAAAATAAATATCTAGTAGTATACTATATTAATTCTATAATAAAACAAAAATATAAAACAAATAGTTTACTATTAAAAGTAAGCTAATATAAATACTATATAAAGAATATTATAGCTGCTAATAAAAGTATTTTATAGTATATAAAAAATTATATAATTATTTGTTAGTTAAGCTAGCTTTAATACTTATTTTTAAATAAACCTTTAAATAAACCTTTAAATAGACCTTTAAATAAACTTTTAAATAAACCTTTAAATAAACCTTTAAATAAACCTTTAAAAGATTATTTAAACAAAAAAAGTATTTATAGTATAAATAAGATTTTTAAAAATACTTTCTAAAAATAGTTTTTGTTTTAAAATAAATGCTATTATTAAGAATATATAGTATAAAAAAGTAATTATAACATATATATAAACAAAAAACAGTTATTAGTTTAAGCTAGCCTAGCAATAAATACTTTAAACGCAAATTATACCTTTTTTTGTTAGTATTTTATAAAGTTTTTAAATAGCTAATACTACAGCAGGATAAATATAGTAAAAGTATAAAATAAAATAAGCTAAATAAAAAAAACTTATTATAAGAAAGTATATATAATTAAAACTTAAAGTATGCTAAATTACTAAGTAAGTAAATAACTAAGTACTAAAAGCTTTAATATAAAAGTAGGCTAAATAGCTCTTGATTATATAAATAAATTTTAAGTACTAGATTTAAATAAAATAGTACTTTTAATTCTATATTGTTTAAAATACTGGTTTTTTATTCCTATTAGATTTTTATATACCTTTATTAAAAAATTAGTAATAAGTTTTAAAGAAATACTTTATTGCTACAAAAAGCTAGTAAAAAACAAGGTATATAAACTTATAATATATTAATTACTATTATAAGATTTAATAAAAACTAATACTTATTAAAAAATATTAATACTAAATAATAGTATTAAAAAAAATAATAGCTAATTAAGCCTAAAGCTTATTTTTTCTTAAATATATAACTAGTTTTTGTATATTTAAGTAGAAATTATAATTATACTAAATAAAAAAACTCTATAATTGCTTACTTTTTCTTACTAATCTAATAATTCTTATAGTTTTTAAAATAATATAACAAAAGTTAAACAAAAGCTAAACAATAAGTATACTAACTATATTAGAAAAAATAATAGCTAACTAGGCCTAAAGTTTACTTCTTTTTAAGTATATAACTAGTTTTTATATATTTAAATAAAAATTATAATTATATTAAGTAAAAAAACCTTATAGTTGCTTACTTTTTCTTACTAATTTAATAATCTTTATAGTTTTTAAAATAGTTTAATAAAAATTAAATAAGAGTTAAACAATAAATATACCGCTTATTTAATATGTTTTAATTTTTTAATATTTTAACTAAAAATATTATATTTTTACATAAAAATAGCTTTATTAAAAGCTTTTTATACTACTAAAATAAAGTTTTTTTAATTATTATGCAAGCTTAAAACTATAGTTATTTTAGCAAATATTTTTAATAATTTTCTAAATTAGCTAATAAATATTAAAAAAATGTTAAACAATATATATACCGCTAATATATATAAAGTCTTAATACTTAAAGCTAAAATATTATATATTAGCTAAAAAATAGCTTTATTAAAAGCTTTTAAAGCTACTAAAATAAGGCTTTTTAAACTAATATATACGCTTAAAATTCTAGCAAATCTAAAAAATAGCACTTATATAAACAATAATACTATAAATAATAAAAAATAATAGCACTTTTCTTAAAACTACTAATTAGCTAAAAATATAGCTATATTATAAGTTTATAATAATTTAAAACTTTTTTATATTTATTGCTTATTAAGCCTTGTTATAATATAGCTTTAATAATTTAATATTAAATAGTTAATAATATGTTAAAGCATAGTTTAAACTAAGTATAATTTAACTTAGATTATATATATAAGCTATAGTTTTTATAAAGCTTTAAACTAAAAAAACCGCTAAATTAATACTTAATTATACCACTATTTATTTAAAGAGCTATTATACTAATATTAGAGTATATAAAGGCAAAATATTTAGCATAAATTAATAAGCTATTAAATAATGCTAAAAAAATTAAGTATAACTTAGAAATTTAAAACGCTTGCTAAAACGTTAATTTAATATATATTATATAATAGCAAGATAATTTTACTACAAAAAATAAATATATTAACTATATTTACAGAAGTTTAATTTATTATTTTATACTAAAGTATTATAAGTTTTTTTTTTTTTACTAAGTAAAGAAAAACTATATAAAAAGAATAATACATATAATAGCATAAAGAAATATAAAACAATATATTATAGTTATTTATAATATTACTTAAGCTAATATTTAATAAATAAAAATAATAAAATTTAGCAACCTTTTAATAGTAATAAGTATTATAGGTAGTTAATACTATATGCTTACAATATTATATTTATTACTTTAAACTATTTTAGGCATTTTAGCCCTAAAAAATATATAGTTAAATATTAAGTAATATAAGTAGCTATATATTACTTATAAAAAATAATAAATAATATAATAGTTTAGTTTTAAAAAAAGAAATATTTAGTTTAAATAAAGGTTAGCCCTAAATAGATAAAATAAGTAATAAAATAATATAAATATATAATATATAGCAATTTATTATTTTTTAATAATAGAAAAACTAAAATCTAACTTACGCTAGAATTTATTTATTTTAAACGCTTAGATATTATATAGTAGTTAAAGTTTCTAATATATTTAGACCTTTATAATACTTAGAAAAGCTCTAAAGATTTCAAATTAAAGCTATAGCTTATACTTTAAATAGTAAAATTTTATATATATAAAAAATTAATAAATAAAAACGTTTTTATCTAAGATTTCTTATTTATATAAAGGCTAGCTATACTAAATAAAGATTTTAATAAATATATATTTAATAATTAAGTAACTAAATTAACTAAGGGTAGCAAAAGACTAGCTAAATTAATTAAATTTATAAAAGGTAGCAAATCTAGTAAATCTTAAAAATTTTAAAAATACTAAAACAAACTTAAGGTTTTATATTCTAGTAATATATTAGCTAAAATATATATTTAAATTAAACTTATAAAATTGCTACTAAATAAACAACTATATATAGTAGTATTATACTTTTAAAAATACTTTTAAATTAATTAACTAGCTTGTTTTTATACCAAAAATATATTTAAAAGTTAAAATTTTACTTTATACTTTTAAAAAATTATTCCTTTTTATACTTACTTATAAATTATACCTTTATACTTTAACTTTTAAAAAATAATTATTTTTAGTACCTATTTTTAGGCTGCTTTAAAGAACTATTCTGCTTTATATTTATAAAAGTTAATACCTTAAATAATCTATTTTTTCTTATATTAGTTAATTTAAAAAAAGATAATTTAAGCAAAGTTAATCTAAATAATAACTAGTTAAAGCTACTTTAAAATATATTTGCTTATTTTAACAAAAATTATACTATAAAATAATTTGTTTTAAAAGTATATAATAATATAATTATTTTTAATAAAAATTAAACAATTTATATTATCTGCGTAAGTATATAATTTCGGCTAGCAAATAATAAAATTATAATTATACTAGAATTAAACGCTAAAAATATACTGCTTAAGGCTTATAAAAATGTTATTACTTATAATTAGAAAATATTATAACATATTTAGTAGCTATATTAAAACCTATTATATATTTTAAAAAGCTTTAAAAGTTTAACAAAAAAACTTTAATTTAAACGTTTATAAAATAAACTTGTAGCTTCTTTTGCTTATATTTTATAAGCAGATATAACCTAAATAAAGAATAACTAAAAAGTATTTAATATATATACTAGCTTACTGCTTTTATAAACGGTTAAGCCTTTAGCAGTTTTTATTAAAGCTTTATACTTGCTAGTAAATCTAAATACTTATAGTATAAGCAATTAAAGTTAGTTTAAATACTATTTAAATATAAATATTATTTTTATAAAAACTTATTTAAATTAAGCAAAAAAAAACTAGATCTTAGTAGTTTTACTACTTATATTTGCAATATTATAAGCTAATTTTATAAAAAGCTAAGTAAATTAATAATAGATATTAAATATATTAATAAATATAGCAATATTTTAATATATTATTAGTAATACTTTTTTATACTTTTAGCAGCTAGTATTTTAAGCTATTTAAAATTAAACCTTATTTAGCATATTTTATAAAATTTTATATAGCAGCTATATATTAAAGTTATTTACTAACCTTTAATAAAAATTATATAATATAAAAAAAAAAAAGTTATTATTTATATAAAAAGATAAATGTTACTATAATATCTACTATAGCTAGCCTAATATAAAAAATTTTACGTTAAAATATATTTTTTTAGTTACTTATATTTATATATTTAAGAATACATTTTTTTTTTTTTTTATATTTTTAAATATATTTAAAAACTTAGTATTTTATTTATTTTCCCTTTTTTGCTACTTTATACTTAATAGTATAATATATAGCTAAAAAAACCTTTTTATTCTTACTTTTAGTATATTTTATAAAGCATAAAAAAAATATAATAAGTATACTAAAAAGTTTAGCTTTAGTAAGCTAAACTTAAATATATTAAAGCTTTTAGTTATTATAATATATAACTTAAAGCAAAAGTATTTTAATACTAGTACTATATTTATATTTATATTTAAAGTATATACTATTATTATTAATAGTTTTAAATTGCTTTATATTTTTTTTACTGCATACTTATTAGCTATTTTTTTATATAAGAAATGTAATTATAATATTATAATAAAATCTAGTCTAACTAGATATTTTGGTTAAAAAGGTTTTAATTTAGTATAATATTATAATAAAATATTATATATATTTACATTTAAGTTAGCATTTATTAACAATATTTGCAGCAACTATTATTATAATAATTTAGCAAAAATTTGCTTCTGCTTATTATTAGTGCTTTTAAAGCACCTTTTTTAAAAATTAGTTAAAAAATATAGTACTAATATATTAAAGTTTAAAAAAGAAAATCTGCTAGCAATTTAACCTAAGGCTCTACCTTTTTAAATAATAAATCTTGTTTTACTAAAAGCTTAAATTTATTAAAAAAGTAATAAACGCTTTAACTATAGAAATATTACTTGCTAATATATATAATAGCGCGCTAAATATAAGTCTTTATTAATTAGTTTATATTATAACTTTATAGTTATTTTTTTAGATTTTAAGCTTTAAACTACTTAAAAATACTAGTATAATTTTAAAAACCTATTAAGCTTTAGCTATTTATATAGCAATAATTGCTATTTTAAATGCCTAATTCTAAAATATTTTATTATATTTAGCTTATAATTAATATTAGATCTATATATAGTATTTTGCTATAATTAAGTAAAAATATTTGTATATAGCTACTAAAACTACAGCAAAAAGTTTTTATTTTAGCTTTTTTTTAAAATCTATATCTAAAAAAACTATAAAAAAAAATAAAGCATATACTTTTATGCTTATTGTAGCTATTAGTTCTTTTTTAAAAATTTTTTAAGTATTTATATTATAAAATAATATAAGCTAACAAAAAGCTTTAAATATAACAAATATACTTATAAATCTATAACTTAAAGCTATTTTAATTAGTATATATAGCGTATATATAAACTAAAAAGCTTTAAATATAACAAATATACTTATAAATTTATAACTTAAAATTATTTTAATTAGTATATATAGCGTATATATAAACTAAAAAGCTTTAAATATAATAAATATACTTATAAATTTATAATTTAAAACTATTTTAATTAGCATATATAGCATATATATAAACTAAAAAGCTTTAAATATAATAAATATACTTATAAATTTATAACTTAAAGCTATTTTAATTAGCATATATAAAGTATATATAAATTAAAAAGCTTTAAATATAATAAATATATTTATAAATTTATAACTTAAAGTTATTTTAATTAGCATATATAGTATATATATAAACTAAAAAGCTTTAAATATAATAAATATATTTATAAATTTATAACTTAAAACTATTTTAATTAGTATATATAGTGTTTATATATATTATATAGCTAAGAACTCTTGTAGCTAAAATGCCTTTTTTTTTGCTTCTTATTGTTGCTACTGCTACTACTTCTGCTGCTACTTTTGCTACCTTAACTAAGCAGTAGTATAAACGCTTTCGCTAGCTTGCTAATACTACTTAAAATACCATATTTGCTTTTATAAGCAGTATTAAAAAGATTTTAAAGCTTTTAAGCTTAATTTAAATATATAGTTTTATTAGTTTAATTAATTACTTAAGCTAAAACGCTATAAAATAATTAGTTATTTTTTTAAAGCTATAATATTTTTGCTTAATTATTATTTAATTAATTACTAATTAAAAAAATACCTTTTTATTTTATTTAACTACTATTTCTTATACTATTAAGTTATAGTGCTTTTAACTTTTAAATAATTTTTTTTTGCTTTTATTTTTTTAAAATATTACTTTTTATAACTATTTTAAGCTTTTTTTGCCCTTTTTAACTTATTTGCTTACTAAAATTATTATTTAATACTACTTTATTGTTATAATAAATTTTAACTGCTAGTAACTATTTTATACTAGCTTTTTAATATTTTATTTATTAAAATTTTATAAGTTAGCTTTTTTATTAAAAGTAAGATACTGCTAGCAAAAAAGCTAAAAAATAATATATTTATTTTTTTTTTCTTTTAGTAAAAGATTAACCTGCTACTATTTTTAGCTTTAAACAAAAGCTAACAAAAATTACTAAAATATTAAAAAAGATTTTAAATATAAGTTATATTTTTAGTATTATTTTAAGTAATAGAAATATTAGTTTAAAGTTTATATATATTCTTTTTTTTTTTAAATAACTATAAATATTTATTGCCTACTTTTAAAAACCTAACTGCTTTAGTTATTATTACTAGCTTTTTGCTTTTAGTAATAGTATATAAGTTATTTAATTATAGCTAGCTATTTATAAAGGCTTACTTTTAAGCTATTAGAGCTATTATATTAAAATATTTAATAGAAAAACTTTTATTAAAACTATATACCTACTAGTTAGTATTTTGGCCTAAAGCTATTAGCAATAATATATAAGCTAAGTTATAAATATAATACTACTTACTTTTTATAGTTAGGTTTTAAAGCGCTAATAATTATTAGTTTAAAATATTAAAATATTTAAGCTAAATAGTTTTTGTTTTTAGCGCTAATAGTTTCTCGTTTATTTTTATAGTTAACTTTACTTATTAATAGTAAGCAAAAACCTACTATAAAATTAAGGCGTAAAAACCTAATATTATAAGCTTAAAGCGTTATATAAGTTTAACTATATTTTCTTTCTACTTTTTATATACTGCAATTATATTAAAAAGAATATAAATAGTAGTTTTTTTTATAAGTTATATTTACTATATATAAACTTAAAAAATAAGTTCTACGTTTTTTAAATTATAACTAACTTTAATAACTAAAATATCTAGTAAGTATGCGATTATTTTTAATTTAGCAGTTATTTTACTAAAAAAGTTAATTATTAGCTATAAAATAGTAAAAAGTTGCTTTTTAAAGGCTTAATTATCTAAAAAACAGTATAAAGCTAGCATAATAAGTCTTACTTTTTATATTTAATAAAACTAAAATTCTTATTAAACAAAATTAAAAAGTAAATAAAAAGTAATTAATTTAAAAGTACTAAATTAAAGTATATATTATATTTCTAATCTTAAAGCCTGTTAATTTAGACTAAATAAGTTATTTAACAGATTTATAACTTTTTTATAGGTTTTTTTTGCCTTTTTTGCTGCTATTTTAATTTAAACTAAATAAGTTATTTAATAAATTTATAACTTTTTTATAAGCTTTTTTTGCTTTTTTTACTACTATTTATATTTTTTATTATAAATTAGCTAATATTTTACCTTTATAGTTAAACTTTTTTAAAGCTGCTTATATTACTTATTTTTATTTATTTATTTTTCCTATTATGCTATTAATAATTACTAGCTCTTTATTAACCTTTTTATTATATATAACTTAAGTTTTTAAAAGAGGAAATAAATCTATATTATATTTTTTTAAAATGTTTTAGAAAATATTGCTTATTGCTTTTTTAAAAGTTAGTACTTATAGCAGGTTAAAAAAATAAAGCGCTATTTTAACTACTAAATTTACAAACTTAATAGTAAGCAAAATAATAGCAGTTTTTACTTTAGCTACAACTAAAAAGCCTAAATTATTAGCTTACGCTTAATTTATATTTAAAGCTAAAGTTTTCTATTTATTATTTATATTAGCTATATATATAATAGCATTTTTAGCTTATTTTTAATTTATATAAAAAATTAAAGCAAGTATAAAAGATTAAGCTTTATTAATACCTTTTATAAAAGTTATACTACTTATACTAAATAATGCTAACTGTTTTTAATTAAAAAAAAGATATAGAATTTTTAACATAGTTAACAAAGGATTTCTTTTACTTTTGTTTATTTATAAATAACCGTATTAATTTGCAAAATAAATATTATATTTTATTATATTATATATTAAGCTTTTTTTTATACTAAATTATAAGATCTATAAAAGTATATTTTTGCTAGCTATATATATATAGCTAATATAAGCAAAAATATTACTAATTATGCTAGCTTTTAGTTTTAATATAATTAGTATACCTATTTTTTCTGCCGTTTTAACAATAGTATTATTAGTTAAACCTTTTATAGCTATAATAAACGGTTAAATAATAGCTTTTAAAATCTTATTTATAATACTTATTTTTTATATATATTTTTTAGCGATATATTAAAGCTTTAGCATTATTTTACTATTATTTTTAATTGTTTATAATTTTTAAGTTTTATTTTTTGCAATTAGAATTGCAATACTATTTTTATAATTGTTGCTTAATTAGCTACTTAAAGTTAGCAACAAATTATATAAGCTAACAAATAAGTTAACTTTTATTTGTTTTATTATTTAATTTAACATATATAAATTATTTAGCTTATATTTCTTACTAAATATATTTACTTATTTTATTTTATAATTAGTTTTGCTATAATAGTGTTAAATTAGCTATAAAATAATTAGATAAACTATTTAATAACAAGATTTTTATTTAATTACAATTAATAAAAAAGTTTAAATATTATTTAGGTATTTATATAGATTTAATATTAACTATTTAAAACTTATGCTATTTTAAATAATAAGTTTTAGAAAATAAAGATTTATAAATAATCCTAAGTTATAAATAAACTAAAAATTAAAAAGCTATATTAATATTATAAAAACTTATTTTAAATAGTATATTAAAAGTGCTTATATATTATTATTATTTATTTTTTATACCTAGTTTTTATACTACTTATACTTTGCTAATATAAAGTTAACTAGCGGCAGAATAAATCGGCTTATAATATAACAAATAATTAGTTATATAAATGCTAGCTAATTATAAAACTAATTAAAATATTATATAAATAACTAAAGCTTAATACTTTTTATTTGCCTATAAATAAATACAATATAACAAAATTTTATTATATTAGAATTTATATAATAAGTTTTATATTATAATATACTTAAAGTTTGGCTTACTTTAAGCTATTATAATATAATAACGTTTTTTAGTCTAGCTAGCTAGAATTTGTTTATATTGCTAATTTTACAATTTATTTTATTTTACTAAAGAATTATATATTACTTATTAGGAAAATCTATCTTTAGTATATAATATATCTAGATTTTGCTATATATATCTCTTGCGTAAATAAAGGTAAAATAGGAGCAAAAGTATTTTTAATATTTTTAATACCTTATTTTCTTTTTTAGCATTTATTAAGCAGTTAACTTAACTTATTACTTATAAATAAATATATATAATAAAACTTATATAGCAAATAAATATATTAGCAACTAGATTATTTAAAATAAAACATATAACAAAATAGCAAAATAAAGCATAATTATTATAACAATTAAATAAAAAACTAAATAAAAAATAAAATAAAGAAAAATTAGCTATTATTTTTTAATTATTAAATTATAAAGTTTAACTAGCTTTATAATATAATAACTATAAAAAACTACTTTAGTATAATAAATAAATTAATTAATTAATTAACTAAGTACCTAAATTAATTTAATAGTTAAGCTATTTTATATAATATAACTACTTAATAAGTTATGCCGACATACTAGTTGCAACCTTTTTTATTAAAAATCTTAGCCTTTTACTACCTCTTAGTAAAAGCTTTTTTTTTGCATATTTGCTAGCATAATTAATGTTTAACTAGTTTATATATGCTTAATTATATTCTTTATTACTTTAATATATCTTTTTTAAAGCTTAGCTATTTAATAAACCTTTGCTGCTTTTTTTTTGTCTTTATTATAATAATACTTATATAATAAGTAACTCTAAAAAGCTATAACCTTTAAAAAGGATTTAATATAGGTATAAAAACTATATATAAAATAAAGTTTTAAAGCTATTACTTTTTAAAGCTTTATACTTACGTTAGCTTTATTAAATTATATAGCTTATTTTTTTATAACAAACTAAAATAAAAGCTAAGTTTTAAAAGTTAAATATATATATTAAAACTTATATAATTTATAATATTTTTAATCTTTTAAGCTATATATTTAGTAAAATATAGTATATTAAATTAAGTATGCTTTATATATACTAAGTATAGCATGCTATATATTATATCGTTAATAAATATTAAGTTTGCGCTAGCTATTTATAAATAAAATTACTAAAAAGATTAAATTTAGCCTAATATACTTATAAAAAATATAGCAGATTATATAGTTTATATTAATATAATATTTCTTTTTCTTGCTAGTATAAAAAGCATATATATACTTAATATATAATTCTATTTTAATTATACTACAATATTTTAAAAACTATATATGCTAAATTAATACAAAATAGCTTATAATATAAGTAAGAACTATTTATTTATATAAATAGCTTATACTTTAAAAAGTTATTAAAGTTAACTTTTTAGCATAACTATTAGCTAAACTACTTAATTATTTTTACTAGCTATATAAAATAGTTAAAATATTTATAAGTTTATTTATGCGTTAATATATCTGCTATAGCAAGCAAAAAAAAACAAAAAACCTATTAAGCATATAAATAACTTAACTAAAAAACAATTATTAAAAGTTAGTACTTTAATAATTTTTTCTAAGTTTAATACTGTTTATTTCTAAAGCTATAAAATATATATGCTAAAATAGTTTAATTTAACCTTTTATAAATTTAGTAGGTCTTTTATATAGTAGTTAAAAGTTTGCTTTACTTTTTATAACAACTACTTTAAGTTTTACTGCTGCTTTAAATACTTTTTAAATATTTTAACATTATATTTAAATATAATTTACTTATATATTACTTATTTTAACTTAATAACTAACTTATCTATTTTATTTATATAAGCTTATTTTAAATTTAGCCTTATATTTAGCTTATTTAAAATAGCAGTAAAATATAGGTTTATTTAAAGCAGCAGCAAAAGTTTATATAAAAGCTTTAATATACTAAAAAATCTTCTTACTACTATTCCTTAAAGTAACAAAATGTTTAAATCTACTACTACATTATTCTAATATATTAAAACAAGCAAAAGATTAGCTTATAGCTTTAGCTTATAGTTATAAAGTTTTAATATAATTACTAATAAGTTTTTTACTTAATATTTCTAGGTATAATAAATTAATTACTTAATTTAACCTATAGTTTAATATTTAATAGTTTTTTAGTTTTAAATAAATTAAATGCTTTATAATATGTTTTAGTTAGTATAAAAAGGTAGTAGTTCTAATACTAAGTTTAAATATATTATTTAAAGTTTTTATGTTAACTAAAAGCCTAGCTATATACTTTTTTATCCTTTTTATTCTTTAAGTACTAATAATTTTATAGTAAGCAATATTAAATAATAAAAAGCATTTTTATATTATTACTAACTATTATAAACAAAGTCGTACTATTTATAATTAAAATAAGCTTTAAATTACTTTAATATTATAAACTAAACTTTTTTAAAACTATAATAAACCTTTAAGCTAATTTAAGTAGTTAAAGTAGCAAATTAAATATTTTAAAAAAGATATAAATACTAAATATATAAATTATTAAACTTAAAAAAACTTGGTTTAAAAATTATTACGCTAATATTATAAAATTTGCAAGCTTATTTAAATTCTAACTATAACTAAAACTAAAATAAGCTTTTTTTGCTACTAAGTCCTTTATATTACTAAGCTTTAGTATTTACTTTAAATGTTTAATTTAGCAATTAGCTTTACTATAATAACCTATTTTATTTTAACTTATATTTCTATTAAAAAGCTTAAAATTTCTGCTTAGATATATAACTTTATATATAATAGTATACTTATTTATATTTAGATTTTGGATTGCTTTTTTAATATATGTAATACTATATAAAAAATCTTAAAATCTTTTTACTTATTTTTAAAATATATTAATGCTAAAGATTATTAAAGCAAAACTATTTTTTTTAACAATTAATTATTAAATAGTAATATTATATTTTTTACTTTTAGTAAAGCAAACAAAGTTAACTTTAAAATTAGTTATATTTAATAATATACTAATTAGTATAATATAAAATAAAACAACTATTAATAGTACTAACAAATAAAACTAATTATACTAATATAAATTAATAGTACTTATAAATTTATAATAATTAAGGTTACTAACGTTAACATTAATATTAATATTAATTTTAACGTTAATTTTAATATTAATTTTGATTTTAATATTAACGCTAATACTAAAGTTAAAATTAAAGTTAATATTAATATAGGTTATTAATGTTAATAAAAGGTATTTATTTACTTTTTTAACAATATTAACAAAAAGTAAATATATATATATATATAAAACAAAATAACTATATTTGCTTACTAAATTAATATACCTATATAAAAATATACTAAAACAGTATATATATAGATATTTATACCTTTTAAATAAATAGTGTTAACGTAGTTAAATTTAGTATTTATATACTTTTTTGCTACTTTATCTTTTTAAAAAATATAACAAAAAACTTTAAAAAGATATAACAAAAGATTTTAAAAAAATATAACAGAAAATATCTAAAGCTTTTATATATATATATATAAATAAGCAAACTTTTAAAACAAGAAGTAGTAAATAAAAAGTAATAAATAAAAAGTAAATAATAGTTAATAAAGCTTTTAATATATTTTTTAAAAGGATAAAAAGGCAAAAGAGCAAACAAATACTAAATTTAACTATATTAATACCTACTTATTTTAAAAGCTTAAATATTTATAAGTATTAATATAGTTAAATTTTAGTATTTATTTGCTCTTTTAGCCCTTTATTTTTTTAAAAAATATATTATAAGCTTTACTAACTTATTTATAAATGTTTAAGCTTTTACTTTTTTATATTTAATAAATATACTAAAAGTTTTATAAGTCTATATATATATAAATATTTAATACTTTAAAAAAAGGTTTTTAAAATAGGTAATATATTTTATAATAAATAAATCTTAATATTTTATACTTAATTACTTTTAACTTTAAGCTAGCTAATATATAATACTTTATTTAAACTATAATTTAAGTATTTTTAAATTAAGTATTAGTTTTTTAAAATACTTATAACTTATTTAATTTATTATTTAGAATACTTTTATAATACTAAAAAAACGTAAATATAATAACAAATTATTTAACAAAAAATTACTACTTAAATATTAATATTATAATTAATCTATAAAAGTATAAAATATAATACTAAGTATATATTAGCTATTTATTAATACTTATATAAGCTTATTTATTTATTATATTTAAAAAAATAATTTATAATATTAAATATAACTTTAATTTATATAATATAACTATTCTAATGCTTAATTATACTTTTATTAAAAATAATATAAATTATTTTATTTAAAACTTAGATAGCGTTTTAATAAAGATATTATAAGTTTTTATAATACTACTAAAACTAAGATAAAAAAGGCGCTTTACTTTTTATACCTAATAAATACTTTATTTAAAGTAACTAAAAATACTTTATTATACTAATTTTAAAAAATTAAAAAGCTTTTTATTATTAAAAGCAATTATATTATTAAATATATAAGCATATATAAAAGCTTAATTTATTAAGCCTATTTAAATTTTTATAATATTTAAAAAAGTTTTAAAAATATTAAAATAAAGCTTTAAGCTATACTTATAGTAATAAAAACTTAAATATAAAAAAAATATTTATTTATATTTTCTAAAAACTTTAACAAATATATATTTAATAATTAAGTAACTAAATTTAATAAGTAATTAGCTAAATTTAATAAATTTAACAAATTTAGTAAGTCTAATAAGTAATTATAAAAAGAATAAATAAAATGTATATAAAAGCAAAACTAGAAATATAAATTAGTTATTTATTAATATGCTATATTAAATTAAAAAATAATTTAGTTAACGGTTTTATAAAGCTTTTAAATAAATTAAAATATTAAAAGTTTTTATAATTATTAAAACTTAGTTATAATAAAAGTAATAAAAAATAAAGTAAAACTAAGCTTTTTTATAATTTTGCTTAACTAAGTAATTAGCTGCTATTATAAGTTTATTACTAATTAAAAGTTAAAAACTTATTATTTTTAATAAAAATTATAACTATACTTATTTTTAAAAACTTAAAACTTTTTATTTATAAATAAGTTATATTTTTTAGCTATTAAATTAAATATAATTATATTTTTAATATATAGTTATATTTTTAATTAATTTATAATAAAAAACTAAAAAAAGTTTATTAGCTTTAAATATAATAACTTAGTAAGAATTTAGCTATTAATATTAAAAGTTTTAAAAGGTTTAAAATTTATTTAGTTTTAGTAATAGCTTTTTAAATTATTAAATCTTAATTTTAGTTTAATTTTCCGCTAGTAAATAAAAGAACTAGCCTATAAATTAGCTTATATATTAAATAAAAAAAAGTTATACTTTATATTATTAGTAAAACTATTGTTAACTTAGTAGTAATATTATTAAACTTTTAATAGCTAGAAAAACTTTAATAAACTAGTAAATTAAAAAAGTAAGACTATATAAGCACTAATTCTAGCGCAGTATAATACTTTTAAAAGCTATATTAGTACAATAGCTAAGTTAGTTACTAATGTTACAAAAGCTAGGTATTTGAGCCTACATATAAATAGTTTTTTATTTTATAATTGCATAAGCTTAAAAGAAGCGCTACTCCTAAGACATGTCTTTAGAGTGCATATCTAGCTAAAATAAGAAATCGCTGACTCTTTATGTTGCTCTGGTGGGCAATTGCGACGCGTTCTACCCGGTCAAGCTGGGGGATACGTGCGCGAACATCGCCAAGGTGCACGGGATCACGCAGGCCAAATTCCTGGCCTGGAACCAGGCTGCCAGGATCACCTGCGTGGGCCTGTGGGCGGACGCGTACGCGTACGTATCTATCATGGGACACACGCCCACGCCCGCGAGTCCGGGGAACGGCGCCGACACAGGCGGGCATGGCGGGCAACTGTAAGACGTTCCAACATGTCAAGACGGGCCAGACATGTGCAACCATCTCGTCGCTGTACGGGGTCACGGTCACCAATCTAATCAAGCGGAATCCGGCCGTCGGCCAGCAGTGTACTGGTCTCTGGGCTGATACGTATATGTGTGCCGGGATTCTGTGACGATTTTGAGCACAGGCACAAGTACAAGTTACTAAACCCGCTCGGAGGAATGAGCGAATCACTTCTGCTCTGTGAGACTAAAAACGAGCCTGAAATATATATGTGTTGCTTACTCTAGCCAACGCTTGCTTACACTCGCGGGATGCGATGGCCGCCTACCTAAATTATAACCATCTAGCAGATAATCCTGCCGAGCACTCTGCTGGCGCTGCTATATCAAGCAATCTTGGAAACCAGCTTGGCACGCGACTAGACCCGACAGGGGAGGCCTATAAGATGAGTTGGCACCCACTGGGTGCCATTTGGTCAGCGCTGCATTTGGTTACATACTTAGGTATACTTCATAGGCTTCGGATCAACTTTTAGATTAAAAGACGTTTTTCTTTCGGCTACTTATCGCTATTATATTCGAGTCTTTTTCTCTCCGAGTGTTCAGAGTAATGTAATCCAGCATCTTTCCCCTCGACTTACTCTTTAGTGTCACAATGTTTTAAGCCTCCGGGCTTTTGCCCTCTACGCCGAGACCCAGAAACATTCATTTTCTCTCTTTTAGTAATGACGCGCAAGACAGATCGTCAGCTCTCACCTTTGCACATATTGCATGGGTTAGAAGCCCATTCAAAGAGATCAAAGACCAATCCTCTTTGTTCCCGAAGCTTCTCTTCGGCCCTCAAAAACTGGCACCTCGCCGTTTCCGCCGTTCTCCACGAACCGTGGTCCATCAAATCTTCCACGGCGGTGTAGAGTATAGCGGCATCGTTCTCGAGGGTATAGAGCTTCTCGCACTCTGCGAAGCACTTCTCCTCCCAGTCTGCGCGGAATCTCTCATCGTGCGCGAAGCCGGGAAACCAGTCTGGGCTATCCCCTCGAATGCGGACGAGATATCGCCAAGACGCGGGCACGGCCTCAGAGTCGGCGAGCTCGTTTCCGAAATAGGGAAGACGTTCGTGATGGTGCTCGAGGACAAAGTTGCTGCACTGCTCGGGCTCCAGGGTCTCTATTGCTCCGTCATCGTCATCCAGATGCTCTGTGAGATTGCGGCAAAAGTGTTCCTGGACTTGGGGTACGCAACAACTATGATAGAGACACGCCGCCACTGGGGTATTCAGCAACCATGTCAGTGGCGGGCCTGGCGTCAGCTCGCATCGGTGGAAGTTTGTGCGGAGCGGATTTGCGCAGGCGATGGGATCAGTGGTAACTGGGTCTAAGATCATGGGTGCGGCCACATCGTGGTGCATGTAGTGGGTTATGATACGTCGGCACATCGCTAAGCTCTGCTCCTGTGAACAGCCCACTAGACAATCTAGTAGAAGATCCTGTAATAAAGGTAAGTAACACCAAGACCGGCTTGGCGATGCACCTCAAGAGCGCGGACAGCTTGAATAGTAAGGGGCCAACGAAGACAGCGGATCGACAAAAGAAGCCCGTGACTAGGCTCCCTGTACGGCTCTAGAGGTGCATATATATAGTGAAATAAAACGGAAAAGGGGTGGACAAGAAGGGTCGACCAGTGGTAGTAAACAGCGTGAACCATCGTGAATTTATGAGAATGTTTCCATACAATGGTCGTGTTTCAAGGACAACAGAACAAAGGTCTGGTAAATTAGTAACATGGGCTAAACAATAGCACAGTCGACAACGGGCATTGAATTCTTAGATGTTGACTTTGTGTAAAGCTTGAAAGAGGTTCGAGGCTATGCAACATGTCAATTGTAAGTCCGACCATGTCATTGAGGTATCCGCTCCCGGGTCTCAAGAACCAGCCTCGATCGCCACTAACCGGAACCCAACTCTTCTTCATCACTAACAACATCATCAAAAATGTCTAGCAAGGACTCGCGCCTGCAGCGCTCGCAGCATCTTTGGGGATAATGCCAGCATCGACGGCGCTCTTGTAGCACCATCGCCACTCATTAAAACCAGCAATCCAGTTGCATTTCCAAGACCAGAATACCCAGCCCCCCGAGCGTTCGAACGCCTGCGCCTGCGCCGCGAAGAATTTCTTGTACCAGTCATTGTTGGCATTGGTGTCGCGGATGTCGAATTCGCCGTTGTATTGCGCGTCGTCAGCTACCGAAATTGACCATTCTCCAATGACTATATCGCTCCCTCCCCTGTTATCGCTGCAGGCCGCGGAGATATAGCCGTCTTGCGTAGCTGGGATTGACGGATCCCATTTGAGGTATCGGTGGTCGTCGTAGAAGGCGAAGGTAGTGTCGGGTAAGTTCTGATTGGGATTGCCGGAGCCCCAAGCGTCGCCCTGTCGATGTTATTAAATCTTTAACATTTTTATCTCAAGTGATTAGACACGTACCATAAATTGAATATGAAGCTTGTCGGTCTCAGCTACCCCGAGTTGAGCTTCGCGGTCCCGGATTCGGTTCCAAGCCCCTGGGTAATAGTTGGTGATCATGTCTGCAGCTTGGGAGGGATAATCTCCAGCGTGTACAGGCTCGTTGATGACTTGAATCATGCCAACACTGAAGTACGTTGGGTTCTTATGGACCCGTTCGGTCATCCATTCCAAAAATTTGTATGCACGCTCGTAGTTGTCGCCTGTGTAGAATCCGGGCGAGCTGACGACATGACCAGTATACTGCTGGCCTGGAAACTGAGACCCAGGTCCTCCATGGAGATCCATGATGACATAAATACCCAGTTCAGTGCAGTTCCCGACGATATAGTCCAGATACTCGAGGCCACCTCGTGGGTAGTATTCGCCGGCATTTACAAGGTCCTCATTGATCCAGAATCCCACTGGAATTCGAACGGTGTTTAGGCCGTAGCTTATGATTTCCTGGAGATCGTTCGCGGTAATCCAGGTTTGCCAGTGGGTTCGAAAGGCTGCATCTGCTGCGTCCTGACCCAGGCGCTGAACGCATGACCATTCATCCGCGCTGCCACCGCAGCCCATGCTGTTCCATTCGTCGCCCGCCATCCACGGCTCTATGATAAACTGTGACCCGAGATTCACGCCCCGAATCTTATCCGAGCCGGGAAGCCATCGTCTGCGCGTTTCAGTCGTGCTAGAAGAAAGGGGGACTACGAGCGTGTGAGTGAGGGTGCGATATGAACTTGGGTGCATGTAACTCACGTCTGGACTCAACAAGCGAGGCTGCAGCAATGGCTAGAGCAACTGGTGCTTGCGAATGAAATCGCATATTGAGGGAAGTCGCCAATGTGAAGTTAGTCAGGTGTGCTTGCAAAGCAGAATAATATTCCTGAAAATAGAGATGAGGAGCACACCGTCGTGGTCAAGTGTTCAGAGCCCCTTCCCTCAGCTACATAGTAGACCAGGTTGCTACGTCTTTAATAAGCCTCAACGATGCGATATATATAGTGCCGCCCCTTCTGCGTCTGATGTCATCTTAGACTATAAGTAGCATCCGAGAAGACGCCAAGTGGCCATTCTGGCAGCTCACCGAGCACCTCCTCCATCTAGACAGGGTTTCGACGATCACAACTCCACGTGGTTTTGGGGTCCGGGGATTGCGCCCGGTAAACATGTGTTAACTCCTGAGAATGCTGCCATATTCTCGGTAAGTATCAGACAACCAAGGCTTGATTATCGAATATCATGATTCATGCGAACATATAGTCGTTTCACAGGGATCAGGCGTATTTCGGAGTAAGAGCCAAGAGATCGCGATCCTAGCTGCTAATCGTCCCAGTGCTAAGCTTGAAATTTCTCTCGCGAAACATTCAGTAGCTAGGTCCGCGGGTATACCTATGTTTTAGAAGATAAGTAAGTTAGTTTGTCTCAAATAAGTTTTCCTACTCGACGTACCTCAAATAGGTTGAAGATGTGAGTAGTGATTGGAATTTAGGGGACCCTGGATGGAGATCATGACCCACAGCCCACAGATGACCCACAGGAGGCTTACCCCTTAAATTTATGGCTGCCTAGCCCCCAAACGCCGATCATATCATGCGCAGTTTCTATTTTCATAGACTGTCGGTCCTAGTGATAAACATTCATGATGCTACCGCAACCACCTAGATAGCACGTTTCGTTTCGTCGAGATCTCTCACTCGACACTCTTATATTAACGAGACAGAATAGGGCTAATGTGCCAGCTGAGTATGAGTAGATTGAAGGCCACGCGACACAACGTATTCCAAAGTATAGTTTCGAATAAGCTGAATCCAGGTATAAGGCTATATATTCTTGCTCGTTCTAACGAAGGATTTCAGAGCATTCTCATGATTGCCTAGAAATACAACGACTTGAGGAAAGGGTTATGAGGCAATATAGTATAAACCTAGGCTACGGGGGCGAACATTAACGAGCTCTGAATATTATAGACCACCAGACGAGCGGGTGCCATTGAGACACCCTAAAAGTTCGGGTGCGATCAAGATGGATAACACGGAACCTGGCGAGTTGCTTAAGACATCAAGCGACAAGACTGATGAGCTCACCAACATACTCACGGTCAAGATACCGGTCAGAATAGCAGCGCTCAAAAGACATATGCAGCATTTTGGAAGTACGCACCTGCTCATATATGTGTAGACTTACGTTTACTGGATCGGGCTGATAATCGTGAGGTAGCAATTCAGAGTCTCTTCGGCCAAAAAAGTATGCGAAGGAAAGAGGAGATCTTGATGCTCTTCTAGAGCGCGAATAAAGCGAGGCTTGAAACCAATATGAGCGAGATCGCAATTCGACATGATATCAAAGAGGGAGCACCAATCATTATTCAGTCTAATTGTTGATAACCGTATCTTGCTTTCGTTCCGAAGTTCGATATCGACAGCAATCGATTGATTGTCTCCGTAACCCGCCGACTTGTCGACTCGGAGTCGAATGACAACCCCAAGAGTATAGCACTGAGGCAAATGGCCGCATCATAAATTTGGGAGTACGATATCTCGGCGGTCTTGCTCGGGCGTGGTCTCTTCCATGCTCCTAGGCATTGTCCTGGCCGCCTAACAAACAATCCTCCTTTCTACTCTTGACGAAGTGAAACGCTCACAGCTTTCTTTCAGGCATGCAAGCTTTTAATGCTCCTTTGATTGATCAGGATGGCACCTCAACGTCGGTAAACCATCCTTCAAAGATCTCTCGCCTTCAAAGAGACCAGCATTACTTAGTCAGGATGAGAACAAAGTACATCGCCGATCTGCATACATTACGGTCACGAAGGTACCATATTCTGTATTCAATAGCACATACACGACCCAGAAGTTATCAGTGGAAATCAGGATGTGTCTCAAAATTGTAACCCAGAAGAGGGCATGCGACGTAAGGCCTATAATGCGTCACCCATTCAACCCAACTTCGCACATCGTAGACCCCTTCACGGCTCCGCGGGATACATGCTGCGCCGACGTCGCCTCCAAGCCTAGCGAAAGCCGCCAGTACCCAACAAACCAATGTTGTCAAGTCATCGTTCGCTCGTTCTCATGCGACAGCGGGAACATCGTCATATACCATCGATATATCTCCTCGAAGACGCCATCTGCGTACACAGTCAACACTGCCAAGTCCCAAGTCGCAGCGTTTGGCGCAAGCTGCGAGGTCTCGATGATATCTCGAGCGCCGCCACTCAAGCCGAGTCGGCTTTATCTGAAGAGCTACAAGTTGCGCGTTAGATTGCGCTACGCTGCTGCAAAACTTAGACCCATGGAAAAGGAGCTTGAGGCGGCCAGCAGGAAGAAAGACCTGAAAGACCAAAATCTGAGAAACGGTGTTCCGTATGAAAAACAAGTCCAAGCCGCGCATGATGAATTAGAGCACATGGCGAGCGTGGCATGGGATATGCAGACCGCGTGCTACCTACATACACCAAGATGTGCATGGCAGTTAAATCCGAACACTTAGATTATGGAAAGGTCTCTGCTGTGGAGCTGGCAGCGGAAGCGATAGAGCTGGAGAAGGGCTTTGACCCCGTGGGTGGTACCACGAATTCCTACTCCATGTCGGCGGTAACTCGATCGAGTTAATATTTAACTTCAGATTCATGAGCGGTCTGCAATATAGCCGTCCTAGCGTCCCCAGTTGCAAAGCCCTGACTCGAGAAGGGCGCAGAAAGACCAGATGGAATGTTCAATCGGAAATAGAGCTTGCGCATCGCGTTTCGGCATATCTTGCTTCCGACCTAGTTTTCTTAGTTGCTCTCCACATTACATGCTATTTATATACTATGACCAAAGGAACATATTTTCTATCAAAGCATCTCCTATCTTACCAGATGCTTCTAAAGCCTTCATTCTACTTAAACCGTGATGTGTTAAAGGGTTGAGATATTAGTATAGCTAGCTAGCCCAAACACGTTTACTTATTGCTAGGTGGTCAGGAATACTCATAGGCCCGAATAGACACACATCCACCGTCCTTTGGGACAAGTCCACTCTTTCAACTACTTTGGCTCAATATCATTAACGATTGCTAGTTTGAGCATTTGCTGAGTAATGTAGGCTACCATAGACGCGGCGACCAGCACTTAAGCTGGTGTTTTTAAGCTTGTCGCATTGTTCGTGTGATTACCTAACATAACTTACATAAGTTAGAGGTAGCTAGTGTTGCGACCGGAAAACGACGCCGTTAATCCATCAACTGGATTAACGGTATATATAGCACTCCGCGACAGGTGTCCATAGGGCTATGTTTTCTTTATGTAAGCGCTACCTAAGGATTTATTTTACTTTTCCATTGATAGCTAGTTTTCGCGATTTCTGTCCAAGATTTCCAAAAGTAGGTACCCGGCGACATCTATCGGGTGCAGTGCAGAGAACACCAATAATACTAAGTGGGGGTAAGATTTAGGTAGTGCAAGGTTCAAAGGCGCTGCTAGTATTATCAGCCGGGTGATATGAGCTACGATACTAATACTTAAACATCATCAAGCCTATCTGCTCTGCGAACAAGTTTTCTACGCTCGACAACCATAATTGAAACGCAAGAACCAACATGGCAGCCGAAACAGAGGGCAAGCCGACGCTCCTCCATCTTAATGTACGTCAATCCCTGAGAGCGGATTGTCTTGGCACCTGAGCACCAATCAGACTAATCACACAACGATCCAGGGTTCGCAATCGCAAACCATCCTCTGGCTCCTCGAGGAGCTTGAGATTCCTTACAACGTGAAGCTGTTCCTGCGCGGGACCAGCGGCGCGAGCAAGGGCCGCGCGCCTGATAGTCTGAAGGAAACTCATCCTCTCGGGAAATCCCCACAGCTCGTCACCGCGTCAGGACGCGTCATCGTCGAGCGGTCGGCCATCACAGCTTACCTAATCGAGACATACGACAGCGCGGGCAGATTCAAGGTTTCCGGCGCCGATGAGGCCCACGATAAATGGCGCGAGCAAGAGCTCGTAGGCTTCGCCGAATCCAGCTTCTTCGTGATGGTGATGCCGGCCCTACTGCTACATTTCCTGGGCGTCTACGCCCCGTTCGTGGTACGGCCCCTCACGTGGTCTGTCAGCACTATGCTTCGCAAGGGAATGCTGGACAAGGAATACGCTGCGCAGCTTACGTATATGAATAATATACTCGAGGGCCAGGAATTCTTCATGAGCGATGGGAATCCGACGAGGATCGACTTCGTGATCCTCTTCTTCATCCAGTCCGCGCACGACAATAAGATTATTGACATCGCACCGTATGCGAACGTCAAGGCGTGGCTCGATCGTTGCTTGGCTAGGCCAGCGTGGAAGCGGGCTGTAGAGAAGGGCAATGGGACTGCCTGAATTCACCGCCGCGACTAGGCGATATGGACGGCTTGTATAATTTATGCTAGCTAGATTTAATATAACTTATGCGTTCAAAAAGGTCCGCTGAGTTAAATGAGCTGCCCCCAGCATACCGCCACTTTTGAGATAAGTGGTGTCTTTCCTCTCACCTCAAACTGCTAGCAGAACAAGTCCCTCGGGTAGGAAAAGAATGTTTCTTGGTGGAACACGCCGGAAATAGGTCTGAGACTTGCATATTCTTCTTAACGATACGATACGGTGAGCCACGCTAGAGTAACCCACGACTGACCACATACGAGGGACGTCTCTCATCACCTGTAGAACACACCCGAAAATACGGTGAAGACCGATCGTTTATGGACACTATTTTGTTAGCAGCGAGTAGGTATTCGTGAGAGTGTAGAGGTAAATAGAAGGAAATTCACCACTAGCGCGCCGACGTTACTAGCTAAGATGAGCATCAATATTGCTAAATGGCCACAGAAGTCAGGGGCTCCGTGGAATGATAAACGCTGTGCTCAGTATGACACGAAAACACATTATAGCTTCTGCGAAACGCGACTTCGCGAAAATTCTGCATTGCTTCGGTCCGTGATTCTCGTACAATAGATATTGCTGTTTGTAGGATGTTGTTGGCATGAAAAAAATGTTGTCATTCCGATCCAAAATGAAGAGCAGTAAATAGATACAGGTAGGTTACGAAACATGTAGCCGGTCTCTTCCCGTTTTCCTAAGCACAATCTATGCACGGGCTTCAATATTATATCCTGGAGCTGCCACTATCTGCAAATAAAGTGCGCAATCTAGGTTATACGGATTCCCAGCTCGTTATACTACATAGTCTAGTATGGCCTCCCGCATGTAGTCACATGTTAGGCAATTTCGCTCTCACGAACTCTTCCGCCATCTTCTATCTCAAGTAAAAATCCTTTCAAAAACACAAAGTGATACAGAAAAATTGCGAGGCTGGCGGACTATTTGTTCCACGGCGTGAGTCAAGCTCCAGGCTACAGTCAGGCGACGAAGTTGTGACGTTTCACCGCTGGAATCACTCGCGCACGAGCTCTCATAACGCAGGTCAGGGCACACATACACACACGCATGCCGGTAACATGCCAGTCGTCCGAAGTAAGCGGACGAAGCCAAAAGATAAGGCGGTTCGGAGAAATTTGTGATACACACTTGGGTCTGACGTCCATCGTGGCGTCTGCGCCCACGCCAGTCAGACATCGTCTTCGACGCGCCTAGAACCTAGACTCACTCTCATGCAGCGGTCTAAGAACAAGGCAAAACTTCCTACAGGACGAGATCGCAGTAGCATTCGGGGCTTTGCGGATGTGGATATGGGATCGAATTCCGTATATCTTAGGTACCTAACGCGACACAGCGTTGAAATCGTGCTTTGGCTATCCTTCCCCACGGCGCGTGAGTGAGTAATGAGTGAATGAGAGTGACTCACTCACTCACTCACCACTACTCCCTACGTCTCACCAACCAACGCAATTCGACAAATGACAAGCGCTCAATCCGCGGAATTTTCAAAAAGATTTGACTGGGCGGCATTTCCAAGGCTAGAAACCCCATTGCCACCCCCAACACTATTTCTCGGAGGCCTCCCACGGCTCTCATTCGCCTCATCATCAGGTACGCACGCTTGATTCGCGCCCTGCGACGACGGATTTCCCACGTGATCGGATTTACCCCAGTTTGTGACTCGCTGATGGAATTGCCTTACCTACCTACCTTGCATTACCTACCCGGAATGGCTAGATGGATGTCGTCGCTTCGTGAAAGTGATCGTCGCATCTATTCCAGCCAGTCATGAAATCCGGACATAGGAAAAAAAAAAACCAAAGTACCCAACAAGCTAAGCAGCGCGTCCAACCAGGTGCAGATCGATCGGCTGATTCGGCTACGGCGCCGCGCGATTAAATCAAGAAAGTGGCACAGCTCTGGTAAGAGCAATGTGAGGTTCTTCTGTAGAGTGCGACATCACCAGGCGGTTGATGCTAGTGACGAATACAATGCTGGGGATGGGGAATCAGTTGATCCCAGATCTGTGTGACAGAGATGACCGGGTTAGCTGGGTAGCAAGCTGAGCAGCATATTATGACTCGGCGCTCCTATACTAGGCAAGCGAGGATCGTCGGCGATCTGGGGAGGATCTGGCTACGAGGCTTTGATGAGTCACTTGGGCGCGCGGATCACATAGATAATTCGTCTCGGAAACATACCTACTTACACATACGCATACACATACACACAGTGCACGGACACTGTTGAATATAATCATCTATCTACGAGAATATAATAAAATAAAAACCAATAATAGCGATTTAAGTAGACTGAGCCCCGGGTACAATATGTGAGTTGAAGGGAGGTGTGTTTAGAGAAATACGGTAGGCAGTGGCAATTCACGTGCGCGTCCGCAGTGGCTTGGGAGGGCTGGGTACGTAGTATAATAGATATACTCTGCAGTTCCAAATCTGATAAAACGACAGGACAGTAGAATACCTAGACTCACGATAGGTGGTAGGCATACGAAGTCATCGCGGCGAAGTACCATACGAACCAGCAAGGCGACGACGACGTGCGGAAGCCTCGACGTAGAGCCTGTCGCTAAACCTGGTACCCCATCTATCCCATTCCGCATAGCAGACGTCTAACCATAACATAACAGCCAGACAATCAGCCAGCCCAGTGAGTCAGTCGTCGACAGGATTGGCTGTAACGGCGTGATGAGATGTGATAGGCAGGGCACAGGCTGACGGAGGTCGAAACCCATGAATGATATCCGTCCAACCACATCATCGGCATGGCATGACAGCGGCATCCATCGACAGCCCTAACCCGCACGCACACATCCTGTCTTGTGATTTTCGCAATTCCAGTTGGAGAGAGAGAGAGCCGGCTCGTAGCGGGCTGGTGGATCGGGAGTTCAGCCAGGTTCGAGTAATTTTGCTGCTGCCTGGTGTAGTGTGTTGAATGGCTAAGTACTTTACCACCTAACCTACCGCCACCACGTACAGCTCCCGCGTCAAAATAGGCTTCCGCACTATCCGGGAACTAAAAGGTCGCGGGGACACTATGCTAAGCGTGCGAGCAGTCCAGCACAGTCTCAGCGCAGTGAGTTAGTTGAACCGCTCGCCTCCAGTCGCCGCTGCACGCACTCATGGACCACGCCCCTAGGCGTCCTCTCCGATGTCGTAATGAGGATCACACCGTCTAGTTACCTACCTACTCACTGGTAGGGAACTGCGTATCTGGCGGTGGGCAGTCGAGAATATCGCCACGCCCATAACGTTCTATAGTATGTATATAATATATACAGTATAATCCAGGTAGATACTTCGTAGGCATGTAGGTAGGTCGGTACTGTAGTGTAGGTGGCGATGCCGGAGCGCGCTTCGGCTGTTGTTGGCCAGCGTATGTGTCAACAGTTCGATCGGAAGCCGATAGGGCGCGCACAAACAAGTCATCACCTACTAGCCCTTACCCTACGCTACCTCCCCTATGCCTATGTGTTGGGAACTTCGACTTGTGTCTGATGGCGTCATATAATACCTGGTATCCAGTTTGTAGTTACGGGAACGGGTGCGATGCGGTGTGGTGGGTTGTGGGTTATGGGCTGGTGTGGCGGACTGGGCATTAACGTGTGCCTCACACGTCCAGGGAAGGGCGAAGGACTACAAATCATACATACAAAGTGAGTGTTGCGGTAAATTTAGTCGCAAGCGGGATATAAATGACTAATGATTAATAGTGGCCGACGTCAGTGAGATACCTAGTGTAGTGTAGGTAGGGGTAGCTATATTTGCCCGACCCCGACAGCTAAGTAAGCGTGTATGTAGTGTAGTGTACGAGGTAGGATGTAATGTAGATTTCCCAACTTGTCGGGTTCTTATCGCCAGCCAGGGCGCATTATAGATCCACGGATGCCTAATGACTGATGGGCAGGGGAAAGGGGGTGTCAATAACAATGTTACCGATATTAAGTATAGGTAACGACGGAGAATATTGGTAATTCAGAGGGGAGAAAGAAAAAAACCCCATCATAGGTAGGTTTGATTTGCGAAAAGACGAAAACCAACCAACCACTCGAGCAGAAAAAGGGTTCCATGACGTCGAGATTTGTCACTTGGGTATGAAAATGTTCCCGGCCAGCGCGATGAACGTGTACGAAAGAGGGAAACTTCCGGAATGAGTGGAGTGGCGACGGGCTTCTGGGCTTCGTCGTCTTCGTTGTCGTTGTCGTCGTCGTCGAAAGCTCGAGGCTACTTCGTACATTAGGAGCTACATAGGTTAGTAGAGTAGCTAAGGAGCTCGCATCGCATCGCATCACCCATGTCCCGCCCTAACCTAGCCCTTTGGCCTTGGCCATTCACATGTCTGAATGCCGCCGACTCAGCCACAATTCCGCGAAGCGCCGTGAAATTCGTGGTCCATGATAGGCACACTAATAGAAGTAGTCTATGGGAAGTTTCGCCAATGCCACGTCAACGAGCACTCCCTTTCCTTCTCTCTGATTCCCAAAAAATCCGGGTCGCGAGAGTTTCGCTGATAACCAAGTACGTATGTGTCGACGAGATAGAAAGTCGAGAAAATAAGAGCGAGGCAAGCATCGTGCGTGTGTGCGTGCGTGTGTGCGTGCATGCATGCGCATGCTGTCAAGTCAAGACCGCCCGCTTTGCCCCTGTTGATATCGAGATTTCTCTATCTATTTCTCTATCTAATCTATCTACTCCGGTGTCTCTCTCTCACCTCACCGTGATGGCGCCACCCCCTGGGTATGTCGCCGCTTGATCGGACCGTCCTCTTGCAGCCGGCTTTGCTCGTCGCACATTTTCTGGCGGCGCATAAATAAGTAGGTAGGTAGGTAAATTTCGTTTGGGGGTGTGGAAATTATGTTGTGCTGTCCTCCCGTCTGCACCACTGACGCTGCGCTGCGCTGCGCTGCGGCTCCGCCAGTCTCGGGAAATATCTCGCAATAGATGGGATGCCTGTTATCTTTCCATAGTACGAGTGAGTGAGAGGGAACCCGAGAGAGATATCGAGAGCCCGCCCGACGTCGTAATTGGGCCAACACCTGAAGTACAAAAAAAAAGTAAAGCAGGCCTGAGAACTAGGGCTAAGCAGGTGAGGAGGATGCATGGATGGGGTCATCAAATTGTACAACACAGCAAAGGTTCGATATGATCTGGTGATGAGGCTTCACAATACCACTTATGTCGGTGCTTCCAGCTCCTTGGTTGGGCGAATGCTTTTCGTAGTGCAGGTGGTGGTGTGAGCTGCGACAACTCTGACTGGTCCGACCTGGTTGGTCGCTGTCACTATCGGTTACATAGGGCTTTGAGGTTAAGTACAGTCATCGTAGGGTTCGTTCGTGGTGTCTCAGTATCAACACATCTCGCGCTATCTAGATCGCGATAGTGAAAGAGCGAAGAGCGGCAATACCTACTGATAAGAGCCAGCATTTACATGGGAAGCAAAATCGCTTCGTTGTTCCTGCATATCCTCATCGAGATTTTCCCAACTATCACATCATACGTGATAAGTTTTTTTTTTCTCCCCTGGTGGCCTCCGACGGCTGCTATGCGACCTCACTCTCCCCCTATCTTTTCAAGAGGGGCAGTCGCATGAGCAGGAGGGGTTCGTCTCGCGATACGAGCCAACGAGAAAATTTCTTTCCTATATATCGAATTTGTGCGTCGAGCTACGTCAGAGCCCAAGGGTTCCTGCCATGGGGTCGCTGATAATGAGCCAGGGCCAGCTCGGCGGAATTCGAGCAGCCGCCTTATATGCCTGCAGACGAGGCATGAAACAATCAATCAATGCAGACCGCCCCGCCGCCCTCCGTCTTCACACGAGAGACAAGTGTCGGTGAGTGACAGCGGTCGAGGATCTGCTTGATTGTCGCGCCGTGTAGACCGTGTAGGCTGGTGAGGGCTCCTATTATCGGCTCGAAGGCCCAGTGGGTTATGTCTGCTAGTTGACGATGTGTCAAAAAACAGAGGCTCGGTGGAGTGTGTTCAGACCGTTTCGGTCAAGCTATTGGGCAGGGGATGGGATACCTACGCCTAGGATGAACAGGATTGCCCAGTCTACTGTTGCCGGTGTTTTCTAGTCATCACTATCAAGCAGGGCGTGTGCTTTAGAAGCAGTACTTTACCCTGGCATGGCCCAAGGACGCGCCAATCGGGAGCCACACAACGACATGCGGCCTGAGTGCGAGGCCCTCAAATTGGCCATACACTGGACAGTATTTCTCTCAGCCCACACAAATTGGACATCAGTGCATTGAGAGCACCAACATCCGCCGGGCATCACGGCATAAACGCAATAAAAAGCACCACACCATGACGTCCGATTTTCTTATGAGTCACCTTGTAGACCGACGAGATCGGAGCACAGACTCGGGGGGGAGGATCTGAGGACTGCGAAATTCGACAATTATCCCAGAGCTCAGAATGGGATGCACCTAGGATCAGCACCGGAATATGAAACGGATACCTAAGCGAATTTTTCCTCGTTGGGAAGAAACAGGTAACCTAGTGTGGTGCGTAAGTAGACTAGGGGGGACTAGCCCAACTAGTGAGAAATGCGACGGCAGCGGCAAGACCGCAGGGGTGCCTGTATGTCTTGTACGGAATAGCTGTGCGTAGGTATCTCTGGTTGAACGGGATGGTAGTATAGGTAATCTCTCATCAAAAAAAGAAGCTCTGGGTCCGCATGAGGTGTGCCGCCAGCGTGAAGGATCAGCTTGATGGGGTGGATATTACTGCGCAACGCTAATTTCCTACCCTTCACTTACATTACGCCGGCCGATCCACATATTGTTGGACCGACCCGTGGTCGTGGATGTAATCTTAGGCCTGGATGCGAAGGACAGAGCTAAGGAATAAATAACCTGACGGCTCGAGTGTCTGGGACAGTCCTGAGATACTGTACGGGGCCCAGCCATGCCACCCCCCTGGAGGTTTGAGGCTGATGAGATAGGGTAGGGGGGGCCAGGTTAACAATGATCGGAATAGGATCCGTGCTTCTTGATGTTCGGCATGCGCATGAAGAGTCCCGGACAGGCATGTTGTTGAGCCGCACCCCCTTTCCTGCAATTAAGCTTTGAGCCTCATCAGTTGCCATGATGCATGATCGTGTGGTCCCAGCTTGAACGGCCCATGGCTTGATGGCTCTGGGGAGACAGTAGACAAATCTTGTCCTACTGTACCCTTTACGGGATGGTTCCACGAGGGCGCCGGTACCAAATTAATTGCACGACCCGTCATTTATCGGACGAGTCCTTATCGTTGATCCGGGTGCCTGACTAATTCGCAGCTAGCAGGGTTGAATCAACAATGGTTATACCTAGGTCAGGACTCACCTATTACTAGGTACACGAGGAATCCATTCGCTCCTGGTTCGGATGGAAGTCGAGAAAGTAAAAAGCTGAAGAGGATAGGCATTCGATTGGGAGGACGCTGGTAGGGCCTTGGCTTTGGCCGTGGCCTACAAAGTAGCCAGGGCAGGTTTCGTGTAGGTGGCAATGTGCCACAAATAACATGAGCGGGCTAATAATACCGAAACAATGTGTCGGCGTGAGACATGCCGACCGACAAGACGAGATGAGCAACCGCGCCCTCGCAAGGATCGGCCACCATCCATCTCCCATCGTTTTCTGTGATTCGAATTCTACAAGTCTGTCTGTTTGTTGGTGGATGCGAACCTGAGAATCCTACAAGTCAGCGAGACGGCGTAGGAGAAAGAGACCCATGTGGACGGATGACAGGTTACGAGAGCCAATGAGATGAGGATCGGATGGCCTATGAGGATCGTTGTATGTTTTATAGCGCACTTAGCATTCTTATTTGGCCTATCAATCCTACCAACCATTCAGCGTTGATTGCTCGTGGCTGCTTTTGGGATTATTGATTCTGACTCAGCTCGTCTCCTAATTACGCCGAGTGCAACGGTAATACCTATTTCTTCCCACCGAGGCCAAGTAAAGTACTACTTCAGTGGGCTGCAATGTGGTATTTTGGTTAGCTCGCAGTCCGGAGCGGCATAGCGTATCTGGGTGGGTGAGCAATCACGATCCACAGCAGCGTGTACTTAGCGTATCAACGCTACTGGCAGCGAAGAATTACTCAGATTGAATACAAAGTATACGAAGTATAATTATTTAGTATGAGGTATACGGCATCGTATACCACGTACCTACGCGCTCGTGTGATTGTTCTTGGCACCTTTGGTGTAAATAGTATCCATTTACAGCAGCTCCCACGTCGGCCATTGCCTTTCTTCACATGCGTCTCGGGGAAGTGCCTAGGTTAGCTAATTCTCTACATGAGCAGACCCCTCAATGCGGGACCTAGTCTGATCCAGTCTAGTGCAGTTCAACAACAAGCCGACGAAGAATAAAGTTGGTAGGTAGTATAGATGGCATAGAACTTAAGACGACATCGTACATAATGGTGGGCATGGCTTCCCACCCCGTCATTGGTAGAGAGCATTGCAGAGAGGTGGGCGGGGTGGCCAAGGTGGACACGCTGTGCGGCGACCTCCACGTTTTCTGGCCTGGACGCTCCTCTTCCCCGCGATGCATGCGGAGGAGGTGGAGGTGCAGATGACCGTCTCTGCACGAACCATTCCCCGTTGAGGAGGGGTTCAGCCATGTCCACGATGCCTAATGCGTAATGGATGAATGGCCGGTCATTGGAGCCGGTATGTAGGCAGGCTACGGTGCCCTGATCGAAGCCTAGACGCAAGCAAAAACCCAAGATATAAAATCATCCGGTGTAATGCTAGGTGTACACTACCTATCATCACTTCAGCACCACTGCTCAGTGCGAGCAAGCCAGGCGTAGTACTTTGTGCCAACGATATATAAGTTGGTATACCTAGGTACTCGTTTACAGTCAATTGCAATGAAACCTGTTATAGGCTTCTCCTCCGTCACATCCGATACGGGTAAGCACCGAATACTCCGTGCTGCTTACTCGGTTCTCGTGGTGTGCACATCGTACTAGGTGCTCATCAGGCTGGGTTGTACAGTACCTCGCAGATGTGATGTGATAATGGTGACTGGCTGTTGGGGGGCTCATCCACTGCAGTCACAGAACGCAAGCGCTCGGTGCAACCCCAGGCTCGTGGAAGAGTGTGTGGGTGAGATGCGTGCGTGCGCGTGCGTGTGTGTGAAGATGTGTCCAGAGCACCAATCTGGCTATATCGGAAAGTCGCGGGCCATTGATTTGAGTTGAATTTGGACGTTTGCCCAGCCCTTCTTAGAAAGCTATCAGACTCCAGTACTTACTTCGTAGGTAGGTTTATATCCAATGAGGATGAATTGACAAGACAATAAAGAAGTTGGGATGAGGCTGACGGTCCCGGTCCAAGTTCTTATTAACTTCCAATGCTTGGACGTAGTCTCGCTGCCAATCGTGAATTATGACTGCGTAGTACGAAGTACACGCTAGCATGTCGGTTGGGTGCTATATAAAGGTGTTAGACGATGTTCGACAGACAGCCTACCGGCGAGATGTTTGTATTTAGGTACTTACAGATCATGTATCCTTCAGTACTCCATGATGTATTTATACTGCGCAGAATGGGTGGGTAGGGTACCTCATATCCTACACAGATACAGAGTATAGTGTAAGAAAGATACCTTGTAGGCAGTTCCCAATGGGTACACGGCATATGCAGCGCAGGCTACAGAATCGTCAGTACGCCAACCACCTCCGGCCTGTTCCTGGTATGCATGCCCCTCCCATTCAGCCTAGAGCGGAAGAGAACAGAGGTTTGAGCACATGATTGAGAGAAGATCAGCCATTGCATCTGGCGATCTCACCTGCCTTCCCACTTATCTATCGCCCCGGGCACGTAGTATAACCGAGCCCTCTCGGTGATGACGAAAGAGCCTCTGCCTATCGATCGATCTGCTGCTTGCCGTAGAAGCATACCTACCTCCTACATATCTGTGCCATCCGCCATCCTCGATTGCTTCCGGGTCATCTTGTTATAACCTTCTTGACCAGGCTAAAACAGCTCCTGGTTGTTTGCGAAAAGAGATACCTAGAAAACCTGGGTATAGTTCACAGCCTGCCGACCACTTGTTGGGTCATCCACTCACCGATCGCTGGTCTTTGATAATTACATTGAGCGTCCGTGGCGCTCCAGGCAGTCCGATAAACGGGCGAACCTCATCAGAAAACCGCAAGCTCACTCACTCGCGCCTAAACCGTGCGCTGTCGTCAGCGATTCTGGTGATCGAGAAACCGGACAATAGGAATCTTGACTGTTTCTTTCGACGAGCATTCTACAGTAGCTCACAAGTGAATCTGGCATCAAGCCCGTTTGAATTTGGTATACCTAGGTAAACGATCGGATCTGCAAAGTACGCCATCATTGAATCCGTCCGTGCACTCGGCACCCTGGCAGGCAAACATAGGAATTGCGTACTTCGTATCGACACTTGGGAACCCGGCACTTGCAGTATACACTACACTGCAAAGCACTGTCCTTGGCGAATCTTATACACTACTAGCGGCTCGACCCCATTGAGTCAATTCTGGCCGCCGGAGATAAACTAGACGTTGGTCAGAGCGTTACGGCGTACATTTCCCGACCTGGGTAGGACGGAGTGTATGCGCGACTTTTCAAATACAGCCGCTCGTCCCGGCGGAAGCTCGCTGTTTGCAGGGTCGCAAGTCGGACCCATCGGCAACAATCATTCAAGAACGCGGTACAGCACTGTACATTGAGGAGGAAAAGAACACTCTGGTCGCTTCTTCTTCTCGCCGAATAACCAGCCGTGGTTTGTCACACTTATTACTTGATACGGACGGCGCGGACTTTAGCAGCCTCGGCAGCGCTCATGTTTTGGGCCCTGTTCCAACTTACGCCACATCTCAATCTCGCTAAACTCCGAGGCAATTTGCGAAGCTCGGACAGATCAAGGACGATCCCGGCAACGCCAGCATCCTTCCTACCTGGTTAGGTATTTCGCACAGTCAGACCCGAGGGTCCTGCGACGGTCGTCGAGTATCTCTCGACGCGCAGATAAGAAGGCGATACACGAATCGACGGCGATATTTTCCGATTCCCACCGGCGAGTGACTGTTTGCATCGGATTGCGTCATCGTCTGGAGAGGACGTTGAAATCCCCCGGGAGAGACTGGGCTGCAAACTGCGTAACCATCGTATTCGCATCCCTTGCTTGCTGGACCCCGTCACCCGGAATCCTGAAGGCTGGATTCGCTTCATCCTATCGAGCCTTTTCTCTACAATACAGTGACATAGTGCTGAGCGGCTTTTGCTTTGCCCGTTGATTGTGGCGAATCGATACAGTGAAAAAAGGGGGCTGGTTGCGAATTCTGGACGTTTACAGCCTGCTCTGATCGGGTTGATGGAAATTGATTGGTGATTCAGCGACCAGTCATTTATGACGCAGCTTCACATGACGACAAACGAGGCCAGCAATAGGTAGAGCCCAGCCAGCTGATAAAGGAGGGGCGACTAAGAGCGACAGGCGAGAGCTGAGAGACAAACTCGATCCACTCATCGAATGACTGCAAGACCAGCAGCAGTGAGCGCAAGTACCTAACCTTGGGTACTTTGGCACAAAGTAACCTACCTTACGGACTGTTGGTAGTGTGAGAGAGCGGGCCAGATCAGGAAGCCGGCGGACAGTAGAGCACCCGGACCGCTGTGCCGGGAGTGCCAGTGATTGGTGCTAGGCATAAGCTCCTTCTGTTGGGCACAAAGTGCGAGAGCGAAGCTTCTGGGACGTTGTGGCTGTGCCGGCGAAAAATTACCAATCTTCGGACAAGCAGACTAGTCCTAAAGGGGCAGTCGGCGGATTATCGCACTCCCCCCCTTCCACGGCACCCTGCCCCTTTGAGGCACATACGTGCTACGTACCTAGGTACACCACTGAACCCACCCCCTAGCCGACCTGGCCTGCTACCTAGCACTAAGGTAGCCCGGTTTATCTGCCAAGGACCAGGGCTTCAGCGCCCCCCTCCCCTGCAAGGCTTGGCGGTCTTGTCTCTTTTCCCTGCCTCTCTCCCCCCCTTCCGCGCTAAAGAACCAAGACAAAAAAGATTAAAAAAAAAGAGTGACAAAAAATACGAAATACATCACAATAAAAAATTTTCTATCCAGGGACAAAAGTGGGACCCACAGCTTGGACCCACGCCAGGACTCGCTAACTCGCTTCCCACCTCATTTCTGATTTCTCACACTTCCCAGCTCCGGCGCCATACAAAAGCGACGCACCCGCTCCCAACACACCTTCGCATAGTCGCCTTCTCTTTCTTCCCTATTTGGCTTTCGCCATAGCTCTGTCTGACTCAATCGCAACCATCTCATCGTCTCCACCTCTCGCTCGATCGCCTCGACCGCATCGATATCCATCCGCTTCGTTCGATTCGTCGAGCCGTCCAGCGCCTTCTCGCACATTCCGCAGTCAAGGTCGACTCCCTCGGCTTTGATTCCGACCTGCCCGTCATTCCTCATCCTGGGGGATAACATCTCACGTTTATAGCATGTTCTCACAAAGAAGTCGGTCTTCCTCTCCTCTTCCTACCGACCACAATCCCAGGTGACGGGCGTCACTCTCTACAGCGTCACGACATCAGGCGCGAGCAGACCTCAGCAGCAGAATCAGCAGCAACAGCAGCATCGGCAGCATCAGCAGCCGGATCCACCAGATACACGGCACCTACCGCTTCTCCATCTCGTGCGCGCGGCCAGGGGGGCGACGGCGACACAGCATCGACAGACGCACGACCCGGCGCGCCACTCCTCTCCACGAGGTGCCATCACCAGAAAAAACAACACCAGGAATATCAAGAGCAAACATGAGCCACTACGGTTCGCCCTACGCGGGCACTCCTCAGAGAGGAGCTGACCCATACTATAATTACGACGTGAATAGCCCCTCGCCAACACCGTCGCCACATCACTACCCATTCTACCCAGCAAAGACCCCGCAGCGATCTGCCACTCGAGCCCACGTCCGCGGCGCCAGCACCGGCTTCGGCGAGTACATCCCCCGTCCGACGACCGCTTTCTCACCGCGATACAAGAGCACCGGTGAATACGCCACCGGCCCAAGCCCGCAAGTGAGTTCGCGAAAGCGCAGTTTTTCCCATAAGGGGTCGAAGCCACAGCACTATCAACATCTCTATGAGCATGATGACCACCCCCCCACCGCGCCCGCGAGGCACGAGCGTCGCAGGTCCTTCTCCTACTATCGGGCCTCTTATGGGGACTCCGACGAAGACGAGGTCATCGAGACCGAGAACGGTCACGTTGTCTATGTACTGAGGCCGCAGTGGAGGAGCTCAAGGCATAAGAATCATTATGACTACTACACTGATCGTCCGGAGCGTCGCGCTGATTCCCGCTACTACCCACAGGCTATCCCGACGTTTTCTTTTGACAAGGAGAAGGCCGAGTACGGTCGATATGAGGAACCCCCGCTACGCTCCGCCACAAGGGTTGGTCATCATGCCCATTCTCGTCGCCCCTCCTCGGGTGCCGTACCTAACATCCAGCGTCCCGCCACGGCCCGCCCTGCGGCTGCCGTGCCCAAGAAGACGGTCGCCGCGGCGCCGCCTCGCGCCACCGAGGCCGACGCCAAGAAGCATCGCATCCCCACCGGCTACTCCCTGAAGAACTGGGACCCGACAGAGGAGCCCATCATGCTGCTGGGTAGCGTGTTCGACGCCAATTCCTTGGGGAAGTGGATCTACGACTGGACCGTGTACCACCACGGGGCTTCCACTCCCATATCGGACATGGCCGGCGAGATGTGGCTGCTCCTGATCCAGCTGTCCGGGAAGATAAAGCGCTCCGAGGAGATTGTCCCCCAGGTTCGCTCCCAGGAGAACCGAGAGATGATTGAAGACTTCATCGAGTCGGGCGAGCGCCTGACGGACAAGCTGCGGGTTCTTCTCAAGCGATGCGAGGCCCCCATGCTTAAGGCCAGCAAGAAGCGAGAAGCCGCTCAGCTCGGCAAGAACTCTGGTATCGAGTTTGTCGAGACCCTCTTCGGCCGGGAGCGCGAGCTCGAGAAGACGGAGCGGTTTATGCAATCCGTGCGCCTGTGGAATCTCCGGTTTGACGCCAACTGCGAGGACATCTTGAAGAGGCCAACCCAGTAAATACCCCCGACCAGTAGATGAACTTTCTCCCGTTGGATATCTCATTGCCCCATTTGGCTTCCGTTGGCTTCCTGTCCATGTCTCCCTCTCCCCGAGGCTTGTTCAGGATTATCCTTCGGCTTACTACGAACATTCACAACACCAAACCAAGACCACGTATCAAGATGGCCTCTGCCGTCGTGTATCACTACCGGGATTTTCCATTGGTCTTCATCCCACGGACTTCCCTTCTCGGAATTTCCTATGTGTTACTATTGTCATATTACTCAGGCCCCAGGGCAGTTTGGCATCATGGGGGAAGAAGGCTTTTCCGGCGCCCTTTTTCCTGTCTCAGCTGTTTCCATTTTTTGAGATACCCCAAGAGCAGAGGAGGAAGGACGAGAAAAAGAGACGTTGATGAGGCGGCGCGGCTCTAACGCGCTTTTTCTATCATTGATCTTACGATTACTACACATCGCGCCGCGCAAGCACAGCAGGACACGAATGAGAACACGAATGGCTCGATCAACGAATGACGGGCACATTCGGGCTCATGGAAGATAAAAGTTAGGACTCGGAGGAATTGATTTGATTTCCTTTGTTTAGAATTGGGATCGCCAATACATTTATATCGTCCGCCCTTCGAGAGGGCGGCTGTTGGATCTGGGTCGGCGGCGGGTTATTACTGCGCCGCCAGACGGGAAAGAAGCACATTTTGTAATAGGGTTTTCTTGTTGGGGACGGTTATCTGGACCGCCATTGCGACATCGCGGACGGTCGAGTTTGGTCTATCGGTATCAGCGCAGGGCGTTCTTTCTTTTCTCCATCTGGACTTGCAGCGACTTATAGACTAGGCACTCCGGAGCAGTGCGCGGACGCTGGTTGGCCAGGTGTACCGGGTTTGTTCACTTACTGGCTGGCTGGATTGGATATACCCCGATTGCTTTTTCTGTACTCGAACTGTAGAGGTAGTGAAAGAGGGATGAAACGGACTCGAAAAGGAAAAAAATACAACATATCCCCTCGATATCAATACTTTTCCCAACGCATATGATTCCGTGACTTTGTGAGGAGTTTGCATATTCGACCATCAACTGTGTCGCCACGATTCGCGCTATTCTCCATCGTGGTATTATTCCCTTGCCGTCTATAATACCGGTCGTCCTAATCTACCTGCCTAACGTAGGTACTCATTCATGCAAGCTTCCCGCGCCTCTGCCTGCAGGCCGCGGACCGCGTGGAGACCTCGTGCGCCAAGAGTCGATGTTGCGCTGCCCTAACTCGCTCACCTTACTAACTTGGGCCACGACGGAGTTTAGATAGACACACCTAGATAAGCTAGATAGATAAATAGACAGATAAGATAACTCTATTGAATCTCCGGCTGTACGGGCACAGGGTGACACATGCTTAATCGTGTGCGACTTGCCTTATTTACGCCTAACAGTTATCTGGATCGTAATATAATTGGTGTACTAACAAGAGAAAGAGTCAGCCGTAGTTATAACATAGGTACTCAAGTTAGGCATCCTTTGCCTCCCCCTTTCTCACTATTTTTAACAATGTTATTATCATTGGTGTGTGTGCGCTACCTATTAATTAATTCCGCCCTTTTTTGGTGTGTGCGGTATTATTTTACATCCCATCCATCCTATCCTGTCCTATCCTATCCATCCTCCCACCACCCTTCTCCATCCGACCCCTGCACCTATCCATGCACGGCGGCTGAAATTAGGAACTTTCTTCTTTTCTTCTTTTTTTCCTTCTTTTTTCCTTTTTTTTTTCTTCTTCTTTTGCTGTTGGGTTGCTTGCTGATTTTTGTTCTTCTCGCTTGTTCTGCTTCCGCTTGGACCGGGGTTGGGTAGGTAGGTTAGTAGGTAGTGACGCTTTGGGGATGGGATTGCGCCACACAATTTAATAGGTGTTGGGTTAGTGCGGTATATTATGCCATAAATATCTTACCTTGAACTCATGAAATTTCCGCTCTTGTGCGCACACACGCAAGCAAGTGGGTTTTGCTTAGCCGGCCTGGGATTCTTCGTTCCGACGTTTGGGAAGAAGAATTTATTATGGTGCGCCAAGGCCCCGGTACGCGACTGCGGAAAGAATGTAGGTAGTGTACTGTACACGATGTACGAAGTACGAAATATCTAGTAGCGTCAATACAACACGATACACTATAAGATGCTACGCGAAAGATAGACATGAAGATGGACATGCAAATGATACAGACAAACAAATACACAGGGAAAATGCGTAAAGAGAATGATGCTAGACGCGTCTGGCATACCAACGTAGTAAGTCAGTATGTAGGTACGTTCGTTACCAGCACCAACAAACCCGACATGTTAGTTAGGGCTTGAAGAATTTTTGCAGCGATGCAAGTTGTATTCATACATGCCTACGCGAAAAACAACACCCTTGCTGGTGGGCGCGCGCCCGTGCGCAGGGCATTGATCCTACACTACCTACGCTTAGGTGCTTCCTTCAGGGGTGTCACGCAGCGGGTTCGGAATCCTGGCCTAGAGCAGGGGGGGGAGGTAATCGAGTGATTGATTAGTGTAGATCCTTTAATGATAGGATGGTGAGGCTGGCTAGTTATTGTCTCTCTTCCCGGCTTTTGTTCCAGTTCCAGCTCTCGTCATGATCCAGATCTATGTGTCACCTATCTATCCGCCTACCTACCTCCCTTGTGTACGCGAGCCTCTGCTCTCGCCTTGGGGCGAAGGTCATCGATTTTGTGTGGCATTGGGTATTATTGGGTTAGATGGTGGTGGTAGGGCTTGTCTAACTACCTGACTACCCAACCGGATGCGTGATGATAGCCTTACTTACTATACTCTGGTACGCCATGCAGGTATTATGCGCATTATGTATACCTACTTACTGGTACTATTATATGTATGCGGATTTGGGATTTTACGGACGCCTCGCAGGATACTTACTGCATAGTTGTCCTGATAGGTCTTGTACCTACATGTAGATATGCCTATACCTTGATCAATTGGGAGGTATATACTCCTCACCTTTCGCGGCTCTTCTTGTCAACGTCGTCGCATAGGTAGGTATACGTAGGTTCCATTTATCTAGCTGATACTGTTGGTGGAAGACAACATTTATGATGTGTAACTATTGGCTAGAAGTGTAGCCGCTGTACTGCATAGTATTTGCCATACCTTGAAGTCTCTAACCTTGGATGACTATCAAAGATCGTTCGACGGAATGCAGTGCTAACTTAGTGTAAGGAGCACAAGAACACGCGCCAGCGTCCTCAACATCACCGAAAGTTCGTGTACTGTGCAAGTGTGGCTGGTGAAGATTAAATAAATATAATAATTAAAAGAGCCGAGGAGGGGGTGTGTAGAGTAGACGAAGAGAGACAATCGGTCCTACCCAGGGAACGCGGTCTTTTTTTTGCTTCTTGTCGTTCTTGTTCCCTTCGATTGTCTATTAGGTATTCCCGTTAGGGTGGAGCATGCTGATGAGCCGTGAGTCAATTCTTACTCTGTATTCCCAGCCCCGGCGAGATGGACTATTCTGAATCGAGCAGAGAATAATACTAGTGCAACCTAGCGTACGGTAATACCCCTGGCACACCAACCTAGAACCCTGGCATGGCATGGCTTACCCTTCACGAAGAGACCTATGCGCTAGACCAAGTAAGTAGGTAGTGTACTACACGAGGTAGGGTCTTTGGCTGCGAATGAGGCACGGAATAGGTACCTCCAACATGGATAGAAAAACGTGCCGTCATGTTTGCTTTTCGACTGCAGCTTCGTCTGATCTAATCCTGTCACCCAATTACATCGGGCCCGGCATAGCAAGATGACTGAGACAAGACTCCCAACTAGCATCCGTGACGTCCAGCCACCTCTCTATCTAAGTGGTGCTATTGCAGCTGGTACCACGGCTTACTTTACAGCATTATGCCTGCGCGGTAGATACGGATGCTGAATGGAGGAGACTGAGAGAAAGGCGTCTAAGACGCGATGCCTACCGACGAAGGAGGCGACACAAAAGATGGTACAGTTACACTTGACTCCCAACCATCTCACTCGGGCGATCCTATAGTCGCACATCACGGTATCAAAATAGTAGCATACATGCAGCCATCCGAACGGTTGGATGGGTGCTCAGCATATGTGTGCTTGCTGCCTGCTGCCTGCTGCCTACTGCGATGGAATGGGCCAACTAAAATACCCGGCTGCATCGTGATAGCAAGCCACGCCCCCTTATTTTTCAGATCTTTTTTCATTTCTTCGTCTCGATATCTCCCGTCGGGGCCGAAGGAGGCTGAGAATCAGACTACGTCCCTTAGATCCTACTCGATACTTTGAAATTGAAATACTTTTGGAGAGACTAAAACACAAAGTGAATCATATTCGCCTGCTGCCACTTGCTTCGCCTCTCGGATCACGGAAACAACGTCTCAACGCAACACCGAAGAAGCCCTACGAAAAGTACCTACACACTAACTGACACATGCACACAGAAGACATTTCCCAACGGCCAAGAAATGCTCTCTGCTTTAGGTCCCACTTACATTAGGGTTCCCTTCCCAGCCTCCCGCTGGGTTCCGCTTCTAAATTCGGGAGTCGGGATGGCATTTCAAACTAGGACGCGCACGACGACCCTTCCAAGCGTTCGGTCCAATTAGGCTAATGAATTTTCACCAGCCCAGCCCAAGCCCAGCTCCCTAACTATCCATCTTGAGTCACTTGCCGGCGCGAGACCGTTTCTATACTATCTACCGGATGGAGAACTAACATGCGAAAAGCGATACCGACCTACCTACTTGGAGTCTAACGCTCGTGAGAGTGTTATTCCGTGATTGGATGCGCATCTCACTCAGAGTACTTAATTTAGTGATATCAGAATGTGGGCGCCCGACTTCTAGAAAAAGACGTCGTGAGAAATAAGTGCAACTGTCAGAGTCGTAGATACCTACCCACCTAACCTATTACACGCGCACTCGCTCACACTTCACCACTACACTACCCTTATCCCCTCCTCCTCATTCACCAGAAACAAGAGAGGGGGAGGGGGGGATTCGACTTCGATGACGCCGCAGCCCAATCCCTCCCTCCATCCATCGATCCATCGATCCATTCCTCTTTCGCCTCCCCCCTCTTTAATCCATGTTGCCATGCATGTCGTCACGTTGTTATTAGTGGCTGGGGAGCAACAGTGCTGGAGCAGGGCACAGAAGAGGAGAGAGAGAGAGTGAGTGAGTGAGAGAGAAACGATAGTGCGCGAGGGCAGTGTGCGAAAATCCCCCACCAATCACAGCCGCAGGTGTGGTGACATGGCCCGGTCGCCCCTCCAAGTGACGATTATCGAAAGGGAAGATAGCTACATACACTAGATACTTCGCACACCAGATATACAAGGGAAGTAGGTTAGGTACCTAGGTAACTTAGATGGATGAATAGATGGATGCATAGGAAGGGCTGGGCTGGGCCGGGCTGCATCCTCAAGACGAGAGAGAAGACAGGGCGGGAGAAACGCAGGCCAGATTCTTCTCCGTGGCTTAGGGTGTCGCCTTTACGTGCGTCCTCGCTTCTTCCCCTGGCTTTCGCGTCCTGAATCCTTCTGCGCTACCTACCCAGCGTATGCTGCTTCACTCCCCCTCGCTGCCCGGATCGAGCCGATCGATAAGCGTCCCCTCCCCCTATCTACTGGGTATCGTTCCGCGACCGCGGGTGCGGGCGCGCGGAATCCATGGGGCGTTTGGGCGGTGCTGAGATCTATCTGTCCATCTGAACTACACTACACTATACTATCCAGATAGCCGCCCGCGACAAATATCGCGCGCCGCAAGTCCTGCATATCAGGTACGCTCGCAGGGTGAGTACACTGTTCTGTGAATACGTTCTGTAGTGTGCCTATCTCCGCCACCCGCACAGGCGCGCACACACACACAGGGCTTAGAGAAAAGCCTCCTAATATTCCGATTCATCCCCCAGTGCCATCGCCCCTCTTCTATAGATAAACAGGGCGCATGCGGGGGACGCCATCTATGTTGGTGATACAGGTAGGTAGATGATATATCACATACCGACGATTGCGCATCAGACCGCCCCCCCGTACGTTATATGTACCTAGGTATGCACTTCGACTCCAACTGCAACCCCCGATTCCCAGAATAGGTCCTTGTGTTGGGCACTCAGTACTTCGGTATTTACTTGCATACAGGACAGGGCAGGGCAGGACAGGGAAGGACAGGGCAACTAGGTGCCTATAGGCAGTTAGTTAGTATACCAAGCTTACGATATATGGCTTCACTATAGTAAGCTTGCCTACATCTATGCCTATACCTAGGTGGACGTCGTGTAGTACCTACAGTAGCTATACTACCTGCTCACCTACGACGCACGCACTCCAAGTGTGCGGCAGAAACATAACTTTTCTCTACAGTCTTCTATCTGGTAATCATAACTACTGCCTCCTACGTACCTGTTTAGCGTTGCATCCCCAGATAATCGAGGGGCAAAGCTGGTCCTGGCCCCTTTGGTATAATGACGCGATGTGCGAGTAGCGAGGGCGGAGGTAATTAGAATACGATGGTATTAGGTGGGCAACTGGGTCCTGGATATTCGCTGCGGTATTTTATTTATTTATCTCTTCCTCGCCTACCTAGGTTCCCAAGGTACACAGGTTAGGTGGGCAGGTGGACATGGTAGGCAAGCAGGCAAGCAGGCAAGCAGGGTAGAGGGTAGGGTAGGGTTCTCTCTGCCGTGACGAATGATCTGCAGATGCAGAATACTCCGTGCTGCAGAATACGCTGGTTTTACCTATGAAGATTATGCATGAGCGTACTGTTTGTATACGGTTCACGACATATATATATTGATATATTTATGTGTGTGTATGTGTATGTGCATGCGTGACTTGTGTGTAGAGCTGCAATGTCGCGTAATATTACGTTTCCCCCGCTGTGTATGGCGAGCTCGATAACCAAGAACCAAAGGCCGTCCCGGCAATTCCTCGTGGCCGCGACCCAGGGGCCGTTTTCTTCAGCCCAATATCTTCATGGTAGAGCGAGTGGGCGGGGGTGGTTACGCAGACGCAGACGGGGTCCGGGGGTCGGATTATGCAGTTCCGCGCACACCCGCTTGGCGGCATGAACGAGACGGATACCTGCATCGTCAACTACCGCTGTCCCTCCCCCGGGACCCCTTGGAACATAACGCGGGCCCGTGACCGCCGGGCGAGGGCATGATGGGGGTTCGTTAGGCCTATATGTTGCGTGACCTGTAGTGTCCTTCTTCACCTTGGCTTGTTTTTACGAAATCTCTTGATTTTTCCTGTTTATTCTCTTTTAATGATTCTCGTCTAGACCGTAATAGGGGTTCAAATCACTTGTGTCGCGCGCATACTGATTGAGCTGAGCACGTTAGCATTCGTCACATGGATAGCCTCTATTGACGTTGTCTATCTCGGCTTCATCGGAGTAAAAGGAGATCCGAATATCGCAATAGCGGTCTCAGTATCAACTTAGACCCCTTGATACTATTAAAGCCAATCTCATACATAATCTTTAGGGTTGTACTATTCGCGGCCACGGCTTTCCCCGGTGTATCTATATGTGATACGGCTTACACACGCTTGAAGGGACTTGAGTAACTGATTTCTCAACTCTATCCCGATTTTGAATCAGCCTCGGACATGTGTATCAGCTGGCTACGGACGAACGCCTGCGGCGGTACTTTCTCGTGGCCGCTAGGCCTCTGGATTACTGGCGACATATCAATCGTATGAGAATATTGTATTCGATCATACTGAAACCTCTTTAAAATATTATCCATGTTTCTTCAAGGAGTGTAGATATCATTGAGTATTTAATTATTGGTACGAGTCGAAAATATAGAATAACGAAAAGGACTGAGAAAAGAGAGTAGACTTTAGAGCAGACCCATAGCCCAGCTTCCAAGATGAGATGCAAGTAATCACCGCCGCGGCCAGCGTTGATATCAGTCAAGAAGTCGGTATATCCTCGATCCTTTATATCACTTTCGTGAACAGGCCCCTCGCTGTTCGATTTCCGATAGAGCGCCAGTCTTTTCAATTTCTTCTCAATTTGCACATCTACCTGTGGGACAAGGTAGCGATAATCGCCGCCAACGCCTTTAGCCAGATCGCTCATGCCAACTTGGCTGGGACCTGTAGTTCCTACATCGAGGTACGTAGCGGCCTTATCCCGGTTCTCAGTCCACTCCGGGACAAGCTAAATATACCTATAATAATAGTTAGTAATTTGTATACCAAATCAGGTCGTGATCGTAGCTTACTCTCCATCAAAGTTGTGTTTTATGTCGGGCACTTCTTTGTTTATCTCCGGAATGCGGTTGGATGGTGCGTTTCCCCCATACACGACCTGTTCATAATTAGATCCATAGCAATGATTCGATATAAAAGTACGAACCTTGATCCCTGAAATATAGTCGGGCAGATTCCTTTGAACCCATTGGATCAGTGTGATCAGGTCTCCGGGACTACCAGGGTTTGTTGCCGAGATATTGGCAGAACCTGTCCATACTATTGTCACTAGCGACTAGGAGATATCAGTAATAGGGAAATATTTTCTTCAAAATGGCAGTATACCTCATCATTGACCCCTGTTCTACGCTGCCAGATCGCGATACTATTGCATCCGCGACTTCTGCAGCCCGAGACGGATCCTGGTCAATGGCTACAAGATCATGTTTATGCACTCGATGCACATAGTATCCTCTTCCAGATCCCTTCATTATCTTCATCGCTGCCTCGCGGGTAGGCGTATAGGCGTCGCTAAGTATATGTGACGCTAAACTGCGGGAAGAGCCGCCGTAGAACCAGTCGACCAGGTCCGGGAATCGGTTTGAATCCAAGATGGTGGCAACTATAGTTCCGACGATACCACCGAGAACCGCACCAGCTGGGCTGTAGAAGCGTCCAGTTTCTACTGTGAAGCTTCGCAGTATAATGGCTCTGGACCAAGAGCTGATCTGCTCAGCTAGCTCTACTTGCCAGTCTGGTAATATTGTGACAGAGAGGAGAGAGAGGCCAACAGAGATTGGCACTGCCGCTTTACACACCTTGCCAGCGTATTCCAATGTCTCGTTCACTTTCGGGTTCGCACGTCCGGAACTCTCTATAACGGCAGTCAGCACCTTAGAGCAATCAGCGATCCGAGTTAGATAATCATGTTTTGAACGTATAATACCCACTTTAGCTTCCTCAGAAGCAGTGACCTTGGAAACGTCCTTCTGGAAAAGCAGTTAGCTGCACTTTTTGAGATACTTGTCGAACCTCAGGTCTGGCGGTTTCATGGCCGTGGCAAAAATTTGGCCTAGAGTCGAAGACTTCTTCCGTGCCCAAACAAGGTATTCTTGTCGCATATCAAACACCATCTGAGCCGCTTGTTTCACGCTCAACTTTCCTGATGTCACGTACTCATTAATTTCCTTGCACGCTTCTGATATGCCCTTAGAATACTCAACACGGATTCCCTTGTCAGCAAGCCACCAAAAGGCCCATATAGCAACAGTCCCCTTTTGTATAAATAGGGGGATGTCCAGGATGAGTGCATTGCTACCTTTCAGTAGTTTTGACTCTGTTGGCACTTTGACGTATGTCCTGAAAAGTTTCTGGGGTTGAGAGCAAAGCTCAGGCTCGCTCACAACATTACTCTTCATCCATCCATCCGTGTTGAAGGCAACGACTTTGGAATCTTTTCGCGCCTCTTGGATGGTCTCGGCGACATTTTTCCTCGTGAGCCGTTTAATGTCATTACCAGGAGACTCAACACCAGGAAGGTAAACAAAGTTGGGCCACTCGGTTTGAACATATATGCCTTGGGTGTCATTATCGAAATAGGAGGCGCTTGGGGGAGGGATCGTGATTTGGTTCTTGACGAAGCCTATTGTATTAAAGCCTCAAGCTCCCTTGGCCGCACTATCGTGACAACTGCTGACGAGGGAGGGGATATCTCTCTCCTTACTAGTTGCATTGATGACGTTGTTCTAATAGGAATCACGCTGTGGGGAAATCTGGTGGAAATACGAGACTAGTGCTTCTAACGATACGGGACTATGAGTAGTATTCAGTTAAACCTGCTAGCTAGAATCTATTTGTATAATCGAGTGCTATTCGGACTGCTTTTATAGATATCTTGAGCATACTAGTCCTATATTAGTATACTTAGGTACTGGTGACTTGCTACCTAAGTGACCTGGTATGCCTAGGATCCTTGTTATATCTACCTACTATACCGTAACATAATTTTCTGAAATGTCCCGGCCTGCGAACTTAATAAAGTTACTATCTCGAACGCCTTCTGGAATTAGCATAATGAAATGGATTCCTCGTTATGAGGAGAACTATTTTTGAAGAGTTGGAGGTCTTGCAGGAATAATGTGTCTATTTAGAAATAAGAGTGACCTTGTCCTCCCTTTGTATATCACGGAGGCGTAGTAGAGAACCGGGCAAAGTAGGAGACTAGCGTCCGAAGACCAACAAGATCAGGAGATATTGAATATAGTAGACACGCTCCACAACCTATTGGGTATATATACTGTACTAGATATCCGAGGTCATAGACTTGACTCGTCTTTTTTCACCTTGAATACAACCTATTAGGTGCCGTGGTTGCCTGATAGGACGTAGTACGACTCATAAAATCTGTCGAGTTAACGTAAAGGCAAAATGATTTACCGACATCAATCTCGCCATCGAGGCTTACCAGTGACGCGTCTACTCCGGCGTTAATAATAGCTACTTTAACTAAGCAGACGTAAGCGTTTTATACTATAAGTCTGACGGAGGTGTGGGGAAATCTGGTGGGAATAGGAGACCAGTGCCTCTGACGATACGGGACCATGAGTAGTATTCAGTTGAACCTGCTAGCTAGAATCTATCTACATGATCGAGGGTCCTTTGACCTGCTTTTATAGACAGCCTGAGCATATCAGGCCTATATCGGTGCTCTTGGGTACTAAGTGACTTGCTACCCAAGTGACCTGGCATGCTCTTGACCCTTGTCGTATCCACTATTCCGTGACAATAAGTAATAACAGAAACTTATAATACCTTTTTTATAATATAATAAACCGTTTTTAACATGCCTAAGCTTTTATAGCCGGTTAAAATTAGTAATACTGGTATAAAATATTAGCGTTAACGTTGTTTAAAAAACTATAGCTTTAAATAATCCTCCGGTATTTTCGTAAACCGTAGTTTTATAATAAATCACGGGATAAAAAAGTAGTAGTATAGGTCTTTTTTGTAGGTTTCTTGCAGTAGGGCGAGTCGCGCTTAAGCCGGACGGACGGGGTTTCTTTTGGAGTACATTTTAACAGCAGCAACAGGAGAAATCTCCGGACATAGACGGGATTATTGTGAGGTAATTGATGTTATGCCCGCGATAGGAAACCGCGCAGTTTCTAATCCTGCAGCTCTCACTAAGATGTAGCAACAGCAAGTGGAATTAATGATGTAAAAGTTATGGTCTAGGTCTGGTACAGGAAACCACTGTGAGGGGTATTATATACACTGTCTACCGTACCTGCCACAGATACACTATTTATAGCTGAAACTGAAGCCCCTAGCAACCCTAGGGATATAAAGGCCTGCTAGATATTCTAATACTGTATAATACACTCTCCCTACTTTGTATACTAATCTAAGACTAGGAAAGGAAGGATCAGCCGGATATTAAAAGGGAACTACTATTCCGGCAGCTATAGATAAATAGGCCGAATAAGCACCCTTTAGTATAAAAAGGGGAAGCTATCGGACCTTGAAAACCAAAGAGAATCATAGCTTAATTGAATACCTAATTCCAAGCCCTTGTTACAACCAGCGGCTAGCTAGAGTCAAGAGATTTATACATTGGAAAAAATCAAAATCTCCCCCTAGTACCTCTTACTCTTCACTACTAGCATGGAACCGATTGAGATTATCTTGTATGAGGAAGGAGATCCGGATTCGGGGCTCCGGACTAAAAACGCCGAGGGCGACAAGGCTCGCAGCGTTCCCATTGACCGTGGCGATGTGCTGGCTCTACGGGCGCGCCTGGCCAGCGTCACCCACGGGGACTATACTCCAGATAGTGATGCCGCGACGATGCTGGTCTTCGAGTTCAATTTCCTAAGCATCAAACAGTCGCGGCGATTGAAGGCAGCCAAGATCTCTCTGATCTTTGAGGATGCCAGTGGCAACCTAAGAAACCGGCCAGAGGTGGTGACTGTCGCCCCCGCCGGCAAGTTCCTCATTAACAAAACCACCGACAAGTGTAACGTCAATCAATCGGTTAATACGAGCCTCGATGGCTCGATCACAGGCGTGGGCGGTAGTATTGGCTACATCTGGGACATGTCACGAACCGAGGAGACCGACCATGCTACGAGCCTCGTCGGTATGAAACGTCTGTTCGCAGACGGGGGAAAGGTATGCAGGACACCTGCCCTGCTCTGGCTGCGCTCTAACAATGTCCATTGCTAACGTGGTAACGCTAATGTTAATCGTATTAGGACGATGGCGTTATATGGAACATTGAAGAGAATACCGTCAAGAAGGCTGGGATCCCCAGCTTCCTCCGCGCGGCGGTACTTCTCCGGAGGCGAGATGATGTGCCATTTAGGTTCACTATCAAGATCGAAACGGTCGTAGATTTCGAGGGTACGATCCGCCGCATGCTAGGTCTCAACAAGCCGGATGCGATTGACCCTGTCGAGCTGGACAATGACACGGGCCTGAAAGATTTGGGTATCGCCAGCCTTAATCCAACCGCTGAGGGTGTAAATTTGTGCAACATGGAGGAGATAGACATTGGCCGAAATGCCGATGTAATACTCGCTAGCCTACTTGCACTCGAAGGCTAGTCCAATGCTGACAGGATGTATGCACCCTTGTCAGAACTGGCAAAGCCGTACGTGGATCCTCGCTATAGTGTTGTCAAGAAAAGATAAATTTTGCGGCTTGTTTGATGCTCAGTTAAGTACAAAGGCCCTTATGATAGCCCTACAACACTAGGATTACCTTGGACATGGGCCCTAGGGGGCGTACATAGCGATGCGTCGTCAACTACCTCGGAGGAGTATTCGTTTGATTCTGATTAAACGAAGACATGTTATAGCCTTGGTTTTAGCGTAGTTATAGTGATAAAACCAACAGATTAATTTTCTGCAGCCGTCAAATAAACTTTGCATCTAAAAGTCTAGCGCTGGGATATTCGAGGGATAGTCCCGATAAGTAGACCCAATTGGGCAATGCTATACCTAATCTGATAGACGCTCCGTTTTGACGCGTTTAGCGACTTCCTTCTCAACACCAGCGTTTTGCATCAGCGGATGCGGCTGTATCGCGCAAGCTCGACGGCTGTTTGCCGACCGAGATTCCCCGCAGCACCAGCATTGAGCAAGACTCCTTGCCCGCCTTGCGGAGATAGTCGGGTCTAATTATAGGATCTGCTGGGAACACTGCATAATATTACCGAACACAGCCCCCCATGATCCTTCGATGGACGCCTAACAATGACTCGATAATGTGTGCTCCTGCGCTCTGAACTTCAATCTATTTGTTTTTTTTTCTCTGATTTATTCTATTTCCTCAATTTGTTCGCACGATATGGCAACTCTGGACGAGCAACAACGAGCGAGGAATCAGCGCATTATGCGCAACTACGACAAGAAAGGGCGGCCCATGCGTTATTACTCCTACAAGGTCGGTACCGCTATATTCAGATATGGCATCGGGTATCCCATCTGGGGCGTCCTCTGGGTACTTACCATGTTTTGTTTCACTGGTCGTCCGCCGTTCAGTCACGGTTGGTGCGGTACCGGCAGGAGGCAAGCTGAGCGGCGCAAGGGCATCAACATGAGAGTGAAGTCCAATTTGCCGCGTCCACTCTATCGGCATAAGCTCCAGAAGCATGACCCAGAATCCGGGGGACACTACGCGATTGATGAGGCAGCGCTGAATAGAAGGCGTCGACTATCTGTGGGTGCTAATGACCAAGGGCAGCCCACGAAACTGAAGGGAATACTTAGGCGCGCCAAACGGGCTGTTTTGCTGGGCCGTGGGGGGACTAAACCACCACTGGAGCGCAGCCGTCTGTTGGAGCTTCCAGCAGAGATCAGAGCTCTCATCTGGAAGTATGCTCTTGGACACCGTACAATTCATCTCTTCTACGGCGAACCCATCAAGCGCCAACCCTACGTCTTCCCGCTCAAAGCCAGTCTTTTCCCGCTGCGGGTCAGGCGTGCGGGGAAGGGTGGTGAGCTTGTCCGGAGGCTCAGCTGTGTAGAATGTGTCCACAGAGAAAGTCCGAATGGCTGGGAGAATCAACATCCCTTGCACGGTAGCTGTCCAGACTGCGGTGTGCTATGGAATTCTTTTGGCGAGTGTATTGGCAAGGTGCAGTGGGGAGATATAACGGATGCAGGTTGGAGCACGCGTCCGTCGGCGAAGGAGATGGTTTCTGTCGTGGTGGTGGAAAGAGAGTGGAAGCCTTTGGCGTTGCTCAGCACTTGTCGACAGATGTAAGTCTATGTTCGCCGTATTGCGCTCTAAGAACAACATCTCTGACGGTTGTGAAAGCTACAACGAAGCCATCGATCTTTTATACAGCGACAATACCTTCTACTTCCCGCTCCCGCATGAGGATTCCGCCGACTTCCCGCTCTCATGCATGTATCCCAAGCCAATCCAAGATTTCTCAAACACGATTCTAGTCCAGCGGTTGAATCGTATCACTCGCGTCTCAGTACCCGCATTCATCAACTCTTCACAGTTCGGAGGCCTTTCCGATGTATTAACTCAACACCTACCAGGCCTTCAATACCTAGAGCTACAGGCGATTACGGCGAATGTTCAAAGCCGTCGAAGTCCAGATATAGCGGCCCTCCTAAGGCTTGTGAGGGAGATGAGGAATAGAGTAACAGGTATAAGAGTAATATTCAGAGTTGATCGGGATAGTAATGTTCTCCCCATACTGGATATTGAGCTGCCAGATGGAGTCCAAGCCATCACAGTGCCTAATGAAGTGTGGGAAAGGAGGGCAATGATCTTTGAGGGGTTCCACAACATTAGCCACCACAATATAAGCCTTGTATGATCTCACAACGCAAGACCAGAAATATGACTGGCGTATATGATTTACGGCTATAGGAACCCTGTGCTCGCCCTGAAAGGTGTGGGTTCCTACCAATATGCATGGCCCTGTATCGGCCTGGGTTTGCCTGCTGGGATTGTCAGGAAGGACTTTTAACAGGAGGAATTATTGGGGTCCAGATGCTCAATCTTATGCAAAAAGGCTTTTTGATATCGTCTTAATAATAGCAGGTCCAAACATAGAACCGTTGAAAAGTAGGCGAACTGGGGCAGATGTAATAAGGAAAATAAGCCAACTAGCAGACTTTAGTTCAGACACATGCCGCAGATTCTTGATCGACGGGACTCCCGATATCGAGAGAGTGAGGCCAACTATGCGCACGATAGATTCCTGTCGCGAGGGAGCGTTAAGGATTTGCATAAAAAAGTTCGACGATGAAAGGGCCGCGGTCGATACCACATTAATCAGAAGGTGGAGGAAAAGATTGAATTTTGACGACATAGTGCAGCTGCCATCGAAAATGATGCTGGGCTGAGCCAAGGAAGCTCCCGGCTGGGAAAAGTTGATTATCAGGCATATAATCAAGATTAAGTCACACGTACATGCTAAAACCACGTTGATTATAGCAGTACGCTTCCACTCTTTCTGGGATAATGATTTGTACATTTCTATTCGAACTGGGGCATTCGGTCTTGTAGTGATCATGAATATTGAATGCATGGTTTAGATGAGGTACAAGTAGGTCTGGCAAACTTCCTTCAGAGGGGGACGCCAAAGGACCTTGACTCACAAAGAGAATCATTAGTTGAATTGAACAGTTGGTTCCAAGCCCACATCATAAGCCCTTGCCACAGCTCCTCATTCCTCTCCGCTGCGGAATGGTTCGACAAGCAATGTCTTACAGCGGTAATTAATGGACATTGTCTGTATGAGTTAGCCTTGCGTGTGCGAAATGCTACTCGAACAACCACAAGAGATCCCAGACTTTATTGTCCTACGTGTATACTACGAGTTCCAGCAACGGTTCGCCATATCGGCGGCAAACCTCGGGGAGTCTGCTCAGAAGAGCTAACGCGTGGATACGCGACTTCTAAATTTCCTAGACCTTCGGGACCTTGTTACTCTGGGATTGGATTCCTTTCGCTGCAGTGTATAGCACTATCTGGTAGAAGTCAAGTCAATGAAAGATCGATATGAGGACTCGAAATTTTGCAGCCGGTGTTCGTTCAGAGCTACCAGAAGACTTATCCGTACTGGCCGTGGAGAGATTGAATCATGGCGCACACCGGTCTCTTACGGAGCGCCCCATGAAGTCCAATTTGCAGGTCCCTCCGCCCACTAATACAGTAGGTTAATAGACACCACCATCTTATACAGCTAACAGGTTGATCATGTGTCGCAGCTTCAAGTTATCCACTCCGGTCTCCGCCTCGAGTCTCCGCACCCGCGCCTCGACCTGCTTGTGCAGCGCGCCGATGACCTCGGCCGTGAAGGCGAAGCTGCCGTGCTCCCGCATCATGTCGAGGATGGCCCGCTTGTGCGCCATTGTCGACCCGTTCCGGACGCGCCGCTGCGTCAGGAGGTTGCGGAGACGCTGGTCGCGCGGCAGCGCGCGCATCAGGTGGATCAGGGGCAGGGAGAACTTCCCTTCGTCTAAGTCCTCTGCGAAGCCTTTCTGCTCCGCGTACTGTGGCAAGTTAGTGGCTGATGAGAAGCGGTGAATTTGTGTAGGTACCTCGGGCGAAATCAAGTTTTGGTAGTCGTCTCGGATCTGGAACCATTGGCCGAGGTCGTTGGAGAACTCGGTGAGGTCAATGTCGGTTGCGCTCGTCGAGTGAACCGCCATAAGCCGGATAAACAGCCGGAACAGACCGCCGGTTTCTAGAGGCGGGTTAGCGGGTATACCGATAGCCGGCGCGAAGGGTTCTATTCACTCTCCTGGACCATTTTGAGGTACTGCTCCACCGATGGGCAGATCATGTTGCTCGTCCAGTGCAGGTCGAGCCCTTGGCCGACGTAGAGACTTTTGAGCTCTTCTACGCAAGAAGGTTAGCGACTTTTCATCGCGGATCTCTGATGAGCAACGGGACTTAAATACCGGTGAAGACCAGCAGGCTCTCTGCGTCGCCGAGGCTTTGCACTTCCTCCAAGGCGCGTAGGATCTGGTAGTTGGCGGCATTGACCGTTTGTCCGATGCCGAAGATCGTGTGCGTGGCCGGCTTGCTTCGGCGTAGCTCTGAGCCGTCTTCTAGATCGTCTAGCCTGTTGGAATATTAGCTGCCTAATATACACTATCTTTTGCATATTTAACGCGATATAGGGGAGTAATTGGGGCTCTTACATGAGCGAAGCGTTGTGCAGAAGTTTGGTGATCTCCTTAATGCGATGCAGCTTCGCGTCAGGAACGTTGTACCAGATGTTCAGGGCGTCTATGGTCTTCTCCCGGATGTTCTTGGATGGGAGGGAGCTCAGGTAGTCGTAGGGCGCTTGCACGACCTGTTGCGCTGTGATCAGATGTCGAGTGAGATCGGTCAAATTCTGAAGGTTAACCCTTGCCTGGATATCTAAAAGGCTCGTGCTGCTATTAACGCTGCCATTCAGACTAAGGTTTCCGTTTGCGGCGGTACCGTTGGCGTGGTCTCCATTTGTGTAGCCTCCGTTGGCATAATTCCCGTTACTTTGACTCCCATTGGTTTGGTGTCCATTGGTTAGGGCGCTATTTGGTAGTTTACTTGTATTCTCAGACGTACCATTTCCAATGATCTTTATTGCTCTCAGGTCCTCTACCTGCCTTGTTGCGAACACATTCACCAGTCCGGTATCACCCGTGTGGTTCTGCGTCTCCGCCTCTCCGGTTGACCCGTTTAGCTTCTCAGGTACCGAGGAGGACTCCCCATTCACGGGGGCACCGTTGGTCTTGGTAGGTTGATACCATCCGTTACCAGAGGCTAACTTGCCGGCGTCAGGAATGCCATACTTCATCCATTCGAGCTGCCGTTCATTATAGGACGACCATGTGTGGTACCGAGGGCAGTCAATGCTCCAGACAAGGTTTCCACTCAGGCTATACAACATGCCCTCTATGTACCGCTTCGTCTCTGTGGACACATCCGTGCGCGCGTTGGTATCTCGGACGACCTGCCGGAAGTCGACGATGGTCTGCTTGATTCTCTCCCTGCACCTCTGTTTGGCTTCTTCCTCGGAGATACCGTGCTCTTCCATCAGGACCCAGATGACGTTTACGACGTAGTCCTGTCCCAAAGCCATGGCCGTCTCGTATTCTTTTTGATACGAGTACAGGTCATTGGTGAGGCCTAGGTTCAGGTACGCGACGTTGGCAAGCTCGTGCGCGAGGTCTAGCTCATCTTCAGGTATAGTTATGGCCATGCCGAATGTCACCATGCCGTACCAGAACCTATACGAGTCTTAGCTGTACTGCCCATTTTCTGGGCTCCTTGAGACAGCTGGGAACTGACATTGTTCCAATATCTATCATACGGTACTTGATGTAGCCTGCTTCTGTCTTGAAGTGAGTATCATGGTGACGGCCAGAGCCGAGCTCAGCGAACTTGGCCCATGCCATCATGGTGGCCGTTGCTTGCTCTTTGTGTATGGCCAGCATCTCGCGAGCAATATGAGCTTGAATAGCTCGTTTGCCCGATGCCGCGTGGTTGATGCCGCCTGTTGCAGCTCCTTGCTCGAAAGCAGCCCTAAGATCATCGTTATGTGCGTCTCCCTAGATCCTGTCAGTAATCAGTACCACCCATCCGCCAAACTCACTTACCACAGTAACTATGTCTGTGATATCTGCCTGAGTGTTAGCGTTTCATAGTCGAGTTCGCATCGTTGTTCAATACCATGTCCTATCATTCAACTTACCATCGTGTAGAAAAGCCAGCTCGTTGGCGTAACCAAGCACACCTAGCCTCTCCGGTACACACTCAGGCACAGTGATGGCCATGAAATTCCATCTTGGACCCAGTCCCCCCTTATAGAACCCCAGGGGGCTGACCCACTTTCTCCAGTCCTCCTGACATCTGAGCGTCTCGATTTCTTCGAGCTCTGGTTGGTGATGGCATCGAAGGGGAATTCCGTCGCACAGTCCGTGGGTTTCATAGGTGGAAGGGTCAACGATAGAGGAGTACTCGTATTTCATTTGGTGCTCCATCTTGGAAAAAGGGGGAGCCGTATCAGATCGGCAGAGTTGAGTGGGCTAGAATGTACAACAGGAATAGTCCAACATGCAACATGAGCAGATACGTTAATGTGACAGGGTAGTAGTGAGCTTCCATGGTATGTCGTGACCTGCAATATGCCGCAAAATATGCACAACATTCAGCAGGTGTGGGATTCATAAGTAACAAGCGATTCATGCTGTTAACTGGTAGGCAGTGGTAGCCGCTCTGCTCAGTGTGTTTAAACCGGCACATGATGTTCCTAGGATCTAGTGATCGGTCAGCCATGGTACTCATACGCTTGAGTAATATGCCCGGCATAATCGTCTAGCGTAATATCATTGTCTTAGATAATTTGTCAGGGAATCTCACGCGGAGTTAAGCGGCCCGACGATGGATACTCATTGTAATTGGTTAGCAGCAAGTTGACCTTCTAATTCGATCGACTAATACAAAATTACGACAGACACGGGAGGAGTCGGACTATCAAAGCAACATCGAGGGCTATCTGGCGTAGGGTTTAACAATAGGCAAACAGCGAAAGCTACGTTATTCGTTTAAAGTCTCTCACAGGAGTCGATACATCCACCAGATTCTTTCCTATTTATCACATCAAGTAGTCACATAGCGTGAGAACTCTTCTAAAAATGGATTCGCTTTTAGAGAAAGCCCCACCTTATATGTCGTTGACCGGGGGTCTTGGGGCGCTTGGGGCTACTCTTGGTGTCTGCTTTCTTTATACATGCATCTACAACCTCTACTTTCACCCCCTAGCAGGTTTCCCTGGCCCCAAGCTCGCTGCTGCTACGAGGTTGTATGAGTTCTACTACGATGTGATCAGAAAGGGGAAGTACGTGTACAAGATTGAGGATATGCATAAGAGATATGGTATGTTCGTTTACCTTTGTATTTATTCTCTTCCTGTTGTCGGGGTGTGAGTAGTGCGACCTTCAGTAGCAGGAAAGGTCCATTTCGCCGGTCTCTATTCCAACGTGCTGCTGAAGTGAGAATCAACTATTGTGACTAGGCCCGATTCTTAGGATCAACCCGTACGAGATCGTGATCAATGACCCTACATTCTACAATGAGGTGTACGTCACAGCCAGCACGCGTCGAACCACAATCTGGCCTCGCTATAGGACTGGCATTGGTTTCGACGGTATGGGATCTCCCCTATCCCACCCCTGAACATAGATGACAAATTGGACTGAATCGAGAAAGACTCACATACGATGACGGAGAGCCACGAACTCCACCGCCGTCGCCGCAAGCCCCTCGAACCATTCTTCTCTCGCTTGGGCATCAGCAGAATGGAGGAGATGATAATCAGCGAGGCCAAGTTCTTGAACGATCGGCTCGAGGGTTTGAGAGGCTCAAAGAACGTTATCCGGCTGGACCATGTGTTCTCCGCGTTTGCGGGAGACGTGATCGGGAAGATCTGCTGTGAAGATCCCCCGAATATGATGGCTAGGGACGAATTCGGGAAAGAATGGTGAGGCCAAACCACGTTTTCAGGCCTTAGTTGTACGGTTTCTGATCATGAACTTGACAGGCATAACTTGATTGAGAGAGTTGTCCGACAATTACTCCTTTTTATGCACGTCCCTCAGCTGGTCAAGTAAGTTTTCCGCTTTCCAGCGAGCTCACCGGTACACTGACGTGAGAAGACTGGCTCGGATCTTCCCCATGGGCTTTCTTTATCGTGTTTACCCTGGAGCCGCTGGTTTCAACGAATTTCGCCAGGTAAGCCTCCACTTCGCCCGGTACTGAATCGGCACTCGCTGAGGGGCTCACGTCGGGCACAGATGATGGCGCAGCATATCAGGCAGTCTAAAGCGGAAAACGCTGGTGGGAAGAACTATGACGAGGGCGCCTCCAGGTCCATCTTCCGATACATCGTGACTAGCGACATGCCTGAGTCGGAGCAGTCAGTTGAACGATTGAGCAGGGAAGCGATGGTACTGTTCGGCGCTGGTACGGCCACCACCGCACGTACCATGGGATTCATGTGCTATTACATCCTCAATAACCCGGCCATGAAGCAACGACTACAGGACGAGCTAGTGCCGCTCATGGGTGAGTATACGAGTAACCTGCCCAAGTGGACCGACTTGGAGAGGCTGCCCTATCTGCAGGCTCTAATCAAGGAAGGCCTCCGGTAAGATCATCACGTAACGTCCCACTCACACCATGTGGCTAATGCACAGACAAGATTGAGTTATGGCGTGATGCGCCGTTTACCTCGATGTTCCCCAGACGTGGCACTACAATACAAGCAGTGGACGATTCCAAAAGGGACCCCCGTCGGCATGGGGGCGTACTCGCTACACACCGACCCCGAGGTTTACCCCAAGCCGTTCGAATTCATCCCGGAACGGTGGCTTGGCGACTACAACCCGCGGATGAACGAGAGCTGGGTCCCGTTTTCTAGGGGATCGAGGAACTGCTTGGGAATCAAGTGCGTATCAATCATTTTCGTTCCCTGTGTGACAAATTACTGACACAAGAGGCAGCCTGGCGAACGCAGAGATGAACTGGGCTCTTGCAGTCCTGTTTCGACCGGGCGCACCGAACCTGACTCTGTATGAGACAGACGAGTCCGATGTTTCCCAATCGGTGGACTACTTGATGCCTCTACCCAAGCTAGATAGCCGGGGAACTAGAGTAATTGTTGAATGAGGATGGAGTGCCTAGAGGAGTACCTAATTGTCAGGCAACAAGGTCGCAGGGGGCTAGCTCCTACGCTCTGGGCGTAATCTTTTTTTGTTGTTGCTGTCCCCCAACCAATCTACTTGAGAAAGCCCAGAAATCAATGTTATCGAGCCCTTGCCTTATATTAATATCTACCTACTACCGCGGAGGAACATTTGTCGAAGTAGGGATGAAGCCTCCATATACCAGAGTAGGTAATTCGCTGATATATTTAATAACTGAGGGCATTAAGTGAGTAGGTCACAGTTATCACTGGGGCAATAGTTTCTTAGCCAATCAATAGCGAGAAGGGACTGTAATAAACACAATCCTTTCTGCTACATTAACATAAGTCTTATCATTTCATTCAGGGGCAAGGCTCAGTACTTCTTGCGTCTTAGGCTCTGCGAGGCTCAGCTACATCTCCATCAGGACCTTAAAGCTTAAGACAAGTTTTATCCGATTATCAAATGCTCGAAGGCGTAGGGTTGCTGCATGTCTCTCAGTGGAAGACCGGAGACCGAAACTGGAGAAGGGTCGCAGCCGCGACCAAGGTCCCTGCAACTGAATGCAACTCGCTGTATTTGTGTGCTGGCAGGAGACGCCACTCAGCAAGTTCATGTTATTTAGTTGCATTCTATGCCTCAGGATCTGTCTGATAGGCCAGAAGTTAAACCCCAACCGCTGAATGGGGGTAAGATATGCGGTAGGCCTCTGGGTGCGTGCGTAGACTTTAAGCCTAGACTAGCACTCGACAAACGTGGCGGCCATTTAACTAGAGGCTTACCTGGTTATCCCATTTTGGTAGCAGCAAGGTTGTACAGCAGCATTGCTAGAGGCCAAAAAGCCATTGCATGCATTGAAATTCGTGCTGAGCACTGGGCTCAATGTCTTATCAATAATCACTTGAAAAGTCTGCTGACTTACTGTGCTCCTTTCCCGACACCAGTCCTACCCTGAGACTACCCCACCAGTATGAATCATCTCACGTTAGAGTCTGCATCATTACCCGCATGTTCTGAGGCCAATCGCAATCCCTGCTATTTCATTATAACTGTCAAGCAGAGTGAGTGAGTGTATGAGGGCCAGCCTTCGCGGACGAGTCGGCCAGGCAATACAGACATCCAAATGCGTGTATCGGCGCGTGCAACACATGAGGACGCCACCTCTAACATGACACTCTGAGAGTCTGAGCGCCCGATCAAGAGTTCCATTTATTATATTTTCAAGGAAGCCCCATCCATATGCATACCACCATACTCCAAACTGCTCCCTCCCCCGGACTCCACGGATGGAGACCGCCCCGTTGAAAATGGACGATCAGTGTTACGGTCAATGCCAATCGACGATGGATTTGACGGAATGCGAGCTATCGGAAGTGGTCGGCTTGCCAACTAGCATAGACCGGAAGACCAAGAAACGCATACAGAACCGAGTCGCGCAGAGGACATACCGTAAGACGCCGGCAGGTCTGATGAGCATAAGTCTAACCGTCCTCCAGGCACCCGGATAAAACAGCGTCTCCAAGATTTGGAAAGACAGGTACACAAGATGCAACCGGCAGCGGCGCAGGAATGTCGCCGGCCGTCGCACGGCGGTGAGACGCCAAACTATACTGCATCGATCACGAATCCGGCGTCACGGCCGCCCGGCAGATCAAACACGCTGGCATCGGAGCACGGGCCTGCCGAGACTGCCGGGACGACCCACCATAGTCTATTTTCGGCGAGCCCCATTATCCCCAACCCATGGAGCTGGGCGCCAAGTGACGCGGCCGCTGGCGCATGTAGTACCCCTGTCGACGTGCTAAGTGGACTAGATGACGACGATCCGATCCAGATTGCCGTGAAGTCACTGCCGGACGATCTGATCGCCGAGATTAGTCGCAGCGCTAGCGCCGGCGGCATTCTGCCACGGCTTGCCATCAACGGCAGTCCGTCGCCTCTGCCAGCATCAAGTGGGAGCGCACTGGGCAGCGTAGACCTGAATCAGGCATCGTCGCAGCACGGCGTTGGCCTTGGCGGGCTGACGACGCCACCAATGACACTCACACCCACCAACCCGGCGATGGAAGACATCTGCTCGCACGCAAGCGAGGAGCAGCAGTTCGAATATATCCTCAGCTGCGCCCAGCGCGTAGGATTTGACAGCTTTGACACGATGGCCACGCGGTACTACGCGCGGAACTTCGACCCGTCCTCGACCCTCGCGCTCGAGCAGCGGCGGAGCCGCAACCGGCGGCTGCCGGACCTCCTGGCCGAGTTGCGCAAGTGCTCGATCCACTGGAGCACGTGGCAGCGCCGCGGGTACCAGGACGAGACGCTCAAGGCCGCCGAGGAGATCTGCGCCATCGAATACAACGAATACCGGAAGCGGCAGGAGACCGGTGTCGGCGGGGCGGACGTTGATGAGAAAGAGTTAGAGGAATCGGTATGCTTTCCAGTCCCATCTGATTATAATACCTCGTACTTGGATCCCGTGTTCGCCCCCATATTCTGCTTCATGGGAAGGTGAAGAGGCTTCTGACCTGTTGCGTGCTGCAGTTACCGAATCTCTGGGCTCTGCTCATGGGCCTGGCGTCGAACAATCCACAATTGAATCAGCGAAACTTGCCGGAGGCGGTGTTCATGAGTATGAGACTGCTCTGTGGGCTTGAACACTATTAAAGCTGATAACGAGTTGATAGAATGTAATTCGACATGGCGCTGATTACGGTACAATGGAATATGCTACAGAGTGCTATGAGGTATGAGGGCTGTGACGGCACTGTAGCTTTCATTTAGATGGCCATCTGCGTCGAGTCCCGCAATAGTAATCAATCTGTCATGTCAGATACCTTTGATAGCTTCGACACTTGGCCTCTAGAGCACTTGTAACGAGTAGACACCTACACGTCCTGAGACAGTGAGATGTGATAATATACCTTCGTGCCACGACAGAGAAGCCGAATCGCAGAAACTTGAAAGAAGCGGCAATCTAGTCATGCCTACCTACCCAGTGTTCTCCGTAGTGTGCTTCAGTACAAATTAATACCTGCAGACCTCTCCAGTGCATCCATGTAATCTCTCGCTCTTCATTTTCTTTTTATTGTCCATTGAGAGATAGCGCCACATCACCATTGCCTGCCGACTTTATGCCGCCCATATTACCTGCATACAACCAAATGCATGTAAGCATGGACCCTGCCATCCTCTTGGCCAGTCCCAAGTCTTGCAATATTGGGCAATACCACCCCTTAAATGTGGCTGGCTTAATTAGATAGCTGGATCATATGACAAGCTAACCTGCCTGCCTGCATGTACTATCTACCAATCTAATCTACCTAAGCAATCAGCATTGTTTGCAAAACTGGATGCCTGAAAAACACAACCACGGCGGCCTTGATCAAAGAGCCTGCCTTTCTCAAATCCTATCCATGTCTTCCTATACTTGACTTGTAATGTGATATCGCCGCGGCCTAGCAGGTAGGTATCTAAGTCTTACAACAAGGTAGGATGTCAATATACTAGGAGTGTGTAAAATGCAGGGGTGGGGGGTTAGAGACAAAGACGCCACAGCAAGGGATAGACGGGTCGTACAAACAAACAAACAAACAATAAATACTCCGTAAATTTGACATACCTGTTAACGGAAATTGTAGGTGGACTTAGGCTTTAGCCCTTAAATCCGTGCTTCTCTTCTAATCACGTTCTTGGGCTTGATTGTATATAAGGGAATCTTCCAGGGACGGGTCACTCCGACTTGGCGAGTTGCCTAACTCATACAGGACCCAGATGCCGCATCGTTAGCTAATCATTCAGACGATCTCGTTCTTGGCGTTTGTACATCGCGGCTTGCTTATTAGCTAATTACAAGCTTTCACGTCGTTGCTTTTGTGTGCCGTCAACACGCGCCTGGCGCGGTTAAAAGCTAATTGTTACTAGTTGCTGTTGCACCTATTGAGAAGTCATGGCAGCGCCTACTACGGCAGTGCCCACCATGACAACAGCTGTGAACGAGGAATTGTCTAGCAACAGCAGCACAAACAACATGGCAGCGGACAGCGAAGAGAAGGCCGGCGCCGAGGACCAAAGCCACCACGACATCGAGAAGGCGCCCACAGTGGACCCCAACATCGTCGACTGGGACGGCCCCGACGACCCCGGCAACCCGCTCAACTTCAGCACCAGCTTCAAGATCATCAACGTCGGCATCATCAGCTTCCTCACCTTCGTCACGCCGCTCGCCTCCTCCATGTTCGCGCCCGGCGTCCCGCAACTGCTGAAAGAGTTCAACAGCTCCAATCCGCTGCTGGCCGACTTCGTCGTCTCCATCTACGTTCTCGGATTCGCCATCGGTCCTCTGGTCCTGGCGCCTCTGTCCGAGTTGGTGGGGAGGGCTATCATCTACCACATCTGCAACATTGGCTTGATCGTATTCAGCGTGGCCTGCGCTGTGAGCCCGAGTCTCAGTAGCCTGATCGCCTTCCGCTTCTTCCAGGGCTGCTTCGGCTCAGCGCCCGTGACGAATGGTGAGTCGACCCAATCGTTTCTTTATGACCTATCATTACCGACAACATCGCACACACTCTAGCTAATACTCCCCTCTTCCTCCAGGCGGCGGCACCATCGCAGACCTGATCCCTCAGGAGAAGCGGGGTGGCGTCATTGCTATATACGCATTAGGGCCCGTCCTAGGTCCCGTTATCGGTCCGGTGGCTGGTGGTTACCTGGTGGCCGCGCGTGGCTGGCGATGGGTCTTCTGGGTCATCACCATCATCGTCGGCTTCTTCACTCTCCTGTCGTTCGCTTTCCTGCGCGAGACATACCCGACCGTGCTCCTGAAGCGCAGAACGGCACGCCTGATCAAAGAGACGGGGAACACGAATCTGCGCTCCAAATTCGACAACGGCCTCAGTGTCAAGCAGCTCTGGACCAGGGCCATCATGCGACCTACGAAGCTTCTCTTCCTGTCTCCCATCGTCTTCGCCACATCACTGTACGCCGCTGTTGTATACGGATACCAGTATCTCATGTTCTCTACGTTTACCTTTGTCTTCCAAGGGCAATACGGGTTCTCCACTGGCGCCGTCGGTCTCAGCTTCCTCGGTATCGGCGTCGGGTCTCTGCTGGGCCTGCTCGTCGGCGGCATCGTTTCCGACCGCATTCTCAAGGCCAAATCCAAGCCGACCGCCGACGCGCCCAGAGGCGTCATGAAGCCTGAGTACCGACTCCCGCCCCTCGTCGTCGGCGCCGTGTTCATTCCCGCCGGCCTGTTTTTGTACGGCTGGTCGGCGCAGTACAAGTACCCCTGGATCGTGCCGATCATCGGCACGGCCCTCATAGGCATCGGCAACATAATCGTGTTCATGGTCGTCGTGAGCTACCTAGTCGACGCCTTCACCATCTACGCAGCAAGCGCGTTGGCCGCCAACACGGTCATACGTAGCATCGGGGGCGCGCTCCTGCCGCTTGCTGGCCAGGCCATGTATGCGGCTCTCGGACTGGGCTGGGGCAACAGTTTGCTCGGATTCATTGCCGTCGCCTTGCTCCCAGTACCGCTGGTGATGGTGAAGTACGGGGAGAGATGGAGGAAGAGTCTTGACGTGGGCAGGTTGTGAGGGGCTGGTACGAGAAACAGGATTCTGTTGTAATTTTAGACGAGAAAAAGATATTGTCTCGTGTAGCGCAGGACTTGCTTTAATAAAAACACGGCAGACTGATTGCGTTTGGTTTTAACGGAAGAGGATAGAGTAGGTACCTAGTGTACCTGATGATCTATTCGCGAGAAGTTGTGAAAGATGTTGCTGATATAAGGAGCTGTTGCTGTGCGGCGCAGTAACGGCGCGTCGTTTTATTGTGACAAAAAACCACCATGCTAGAAAAAGAGACTATGGTGCAGAAAGCAAGGAGAGTAGCTTTATATATAAAATAACGCGAAAAATCAAAGCATCCCCCCTGAATACAGGCTAACCCCTAAACAGATACACGCCACAAGTGGCTGGTTGGTCCGCTCTACTTAATCGCCTAACCTAGGAGTATTTTCGGGGACTTGAGAATTTAGAGATCTATCTATGACATAATCACATTGTCAACACATCGAGATAGCCAACCACGCATGATATCAAGGACCGGAACATCCGATATCGAGTAACGAGCGACTTGTTTAAATTGTGAGCTGTCAAAAACGAGTGGATATAAGGTAAGGCCGTGTTTACCATCGTATTTCATCTTCCTCCAATTATATCTTCTTCCATGTAAGGACTGTTGGTTAGATTTCTGGGTCAACGATTTGCAACTGGTTGTCTCCTCCCACATCCACTGAAACCATATCATGCACATCAGAAACCAGATATTAAACTAATCAGGTGTGATATCTCCCTCAATCGGGTCGCGGATCTTCTTCCTGCCATTCTCATCAAGGAACTCTTCGACGTCACTTTTGCTCTTAATCCAACGGCTGTCAGTGAAGGTGAAGTCTTCCTGATGGAAGTAGAAGTCCATCTGTACTTCCTGGTATTGCGCTTTGTGGACGGTGTATTCCACCATCTTACCCGAGACATTGTAGACGATGATGCGAATTGCTACCAGAGACTAATGAGCCATGGTTGCGATAAGTCGGGGAAGGCAGCCGACTTACTTCCTTTGACGTCCTGGGTAACGTCATCCCATGTGAATACATTGAAGAAGCTCCAGGAGAGGCGATTCTGCATCTGGTCCTTGCTTGAAACAATGATGTCGGACAACGATTTCAAGACCGCTTCAATCGAGGCCGAGATAGCCTTCACTGTCGTAATACCCGCTAGGATATCTTGGAGAATGGTGGTATGAAATTCGGCCTTGGCGACCTTGATGTGATTCGTAAGGTGGTCATCTCTCGATAGCTTAATCCTATGTGTCATGGGTCGTTAGGCTTTTCTGTCGTTACATATCTCTATTTTGCAAGGACGACTTACCAGGGACAGTTGCCTTCAGTCATGATTGTGTCAAGCACCTTAATGCGGTAGTCTGAGCGCTTCAGCTGAGACTCTTTGGTCATGTCAGTTGGCAGAGTGCCCTTGTCTTTCTGAATCTTGGTTTGTTTGCCGGCGTGTATGTCCAGCCATTGGTGAGTCAAGTCAATCATGTCTTCAACTTCTTTGATGCGCTTCTCATGGCCTGGGGGAATATTGTTGGTTTTGATGTTAATGTAATTGACGGTGTTGGGGTCGTATTTGCCCATATCGGCGTCAGTGGGAGGGTCGCCTTCGTATGGAGACCCTGGTGGTGGAAGAAGCACAGGGATATCTTCGACAGAAGCAAATAGCTTTTTTCTCTCAAGAAGACGACGTTCTGCCATTGCGATAGTCTTGTTACTTGGTTGTGATATCGGTAATCAGATGTAGTTGAGTGGGAGACAAAGTGAGACGTGTACAAGGTGTGGTTATTGATTTGACACTCAACTAATTCTGGAGCTGGGTACCTCTGTCCTTTATACTCGAGTAGGTCCCGGATAGTAGTCATCGGACTGCAAGACCAAACTTCCGCCTTCAGAGAATCCGAGGCTTTTCCAAGTGCCGATTCCCCAACGCAATAGTAGGTGGCGGTCTGCTGTTTGATAAATTGGGTATTAGAAGTGCATGATGAAACCATAGTTTGCCAATGTTTGGTAAAATATGCAGCTCAGTCGTTTTACTTGTCCGTTCGCAATATTCGGCTGCTATTTGCTGCATCTTATGACATCAAAGCTCTCTATCGAGATGTGTACATGATCTACACAGCCACATTTGCTCCTTTTTGACATGGGCTGCAGCAATCTTGTTCCAGACCGATTATCACGAAGCATTCAGCTATCGAACAGCACTTTATGAGACGCCAGCTTTCCCAATATGATCACGTACGTCACTATTCAGGTTTTGTCTCACTGTTGTTTAGTATATACTGCAGCGGAGTTATTCCGGAGATGTCATTGAAAGATTTTTCTGGTTACTTGTACGTCATTCAAGATGAAGATTCCTAATACAGGTGTATACATTATCAACAAAACAACATCTCAGTTCCACCTGGTAATATCATGCAATACACCCTTTGGATGCGAGGTCAAAAAGTGGCAAATGTTGCTGGATCTTGTCCTACTGTTGTTTGGTAAGGTCCAAAGCATGATTGTTCTGCATGCATTATACAGGATGACACTTCCTGATACAGGTTCGTATATTGAAGCAGGGCGATTAGCAATATGATTTAAAAAACGACATCTCGCTGCTGGTTGGTATGAACATGCGGTGTGCTTGATACATACATGCAACCACAGGGTAATTACGAACCTAACTCTTCCCCCAAATAAAAAGGAAAAGGAAAAAGGAACTGCAGTACTCACGGCAAATCCCAGACGCAAAACGGCTTGCTGTCAGGTGAGTCACTTGACTACTAACACGCAACACGGTACAACATTCACCTCCTATAAGCAATGTCGCTGTATACGGCGTTACTGGGCAGCCTAAGGCTCCTGTCTAGTGCATATCTAATGGTTCGTGATTTCATAAGCATGATAGATTATTGATATGTAAACAAATTAGTACATTGAGATCATGAAAAGGCAGGATGCCCGGGATATAAATCATATGGAATTGTGAAAGCGAGCGAGAATGATCTCATAGATCGCGACTATTGCCATTGCTACTGCCGACTTGGCTATTGTGACTTGATGTGTGGTTCTGCTGGTCTCAAAAATGATCAGCTCCTTCAGCTTTATATGATTGGTAGGATTTAGACACCACAGTGACTAATGCAACCGGAACGGGCCGTGTTACAAGTAAGAGCTTCTATTGGGTTTACAAAAGCCCGGATTCGGATTGGGCGTCCAATGAGCGCTCAACCTGAATTCAAAAGTTCAATAGTTTAGAATCAAGGCGTACAAATATGCATGATGCAAAGTTATGACTGCTGAAAGGTCGGCGTTTGGCGTGGCGTTGGGTTCCAGAACCTAACTTCTACCCCACTGGTCCATCCACCTGTATCTGATTGTCGGTGTGCTTTCCAATACATCGAAAAAGATAGTCGATCAGCCAAAGCTAGTATGGTCTGGGTAACCGTCCTGGTCACTACAATTCATCAACCCTCCGGTTCTCGTCCACGCAGCGCTGGATGGGAGGATACTCGGGATCATCTGGCAATTGGCGGCAGAGCGCGATCCGTAGAGGTCATTCCTATCTTTAACTTTTCGCATACTTTCTTATACAGATATAAAAGGCGCTCAGATTTCGCTGCTGGAAATCTCAGTCCTCAGAGACTTGGTATCGTTCAAGCGAACCCCCCTACTCTTCACTGCCACTCTTAGGACCTCGTATTGAAGATGAATAAGCATTCCCTCCCGCCCGTTGACAACCTGTCCCTATTCACAGGATATCGCGCATCATCCCATTCAATTGATGTGCAGAATGATTACGGAACACCGAATTTCCTTTTTTGCTATTTCACACCCCTCGTTCCGGATTCCCTGAAGAATGAGCTTGCCACTGCGCACGAAGAATTCCGCTCTTGGAATGCCTGGGAGCTCTTTTTCGCGGAGGAACAGCTTCAGACACAGCTGGCGAAAAAGACTCTTCCAACTGACGACTCTATTCAGTCTCGGGTGAAACGCTGCAGCTATCGTGCGAAAGTCGTTACCGCCTTACGCGAAGACGATGAGAGCGCATGGTAGGTTCTCTACAAGAATGACCTTGTCTAAACCTTAGACTAAAGGACTAAACACTTCACATAGGTTGCTACACGATAGCTCGCCAACCCCAGACAAATTCTCTCAGTCCGTCAAGAAAGCAGACGTGAACTCAACGATTCGCAAAGTACTTCGAGATCACTATCTGAAAGGACAGGAGGCGAGCCAGTTGGCCGTTATGCTCAGCATTATCAGCGATACCGTAGTTGTGAACCCAGACGCGGTGCATCGATTTTATCTGACTACAGTCTACTACAACATCGCGCAAGATCATAAGAGTATCCAGCCAGGTAAGAATTTCCCCATGACTCGAGATGTATAGGTTTATTGACATGGCGGCCTAGAAATCCGAGTGTCATCTTTCACCATTTCCCAAACACAAGGCGATGGCGACAAGGACACTACCAACCTCACCATTGACATGCTCGACTCTACTATCAGACTGAACAGGGTGGCATGGGAAAAGTATCGGGAGGGTGCCAAGGACCAAATCAAAGCCGGACAAGTCATCTTAAAGGAGATGGCATTGGATTTTTTCCTCTCCCAGTAATGTGATTGAGGCGTCTTGATGTCAAGTCAAGATAAGCTTCGCGCCATTTTTTTATGTTTGGTATCTCACGTATAGCCAGCACAGAATGTGTATTAGCTCTCGATAGAACTAGACAAAGCTGTAGCTGCTGCGTATGTCTCTCGTTACCTCTACCCACGAGCAATTTGAAGGTTCTTTTTCGGCTTTCCGTGTTTTTCAACAAATTTGCACACATGTCCCAGCTGTGCCACCAAGAGTAGGCCCTGACAACCCAACCCAAATGCCAAGAACCCATAGCTTAGCGCGCCCATGGGCGCCCAACCAAATTTTAGGTTAAGTTTTTTTAAAAACCTAAAGCTTATAAGCCCCCAAATATAATAAATAAAATATTTAAAATAAAATAAATAGAATAAACGTAGTATTATTATATTAATTTAAATACTTATTAAAAAAATTAATATATATTTATATATTTTTAGTAAAAAAAAAAAAAAAGTAAAATAAAACTAAATATAAGCAAAATATATTAATTTAAATACTAATTAAAAAAAAAATTTATATAAAAAATATAAAAATTAATTAAATAATTATTAAATATAACTACTTTTTATTTAACTTTTTTAAACAGTTTTTTTTTGCTTTTATTTTATAAAAATATTTAAGTTTATACTTTTTAATATATTTTTATTTATTTAAAAAAAGTTAAATAATTTTTTTATAGTTTTTAATATTTATAATATTATTTTAAATTATAATATTATAAAATATAAGCTAAATAGTATTAATATATAATATAATATAAAAAATAAATAAAATAAATTATATATTTTTATTTATAAAAATAATATATTTA